>MU223083.1:597998-646494 GCA_018584345.1 Thuja plicata
TTTGGATAACAACAAAGTCCTGCTTGCATCTTTTCATTTGGAACATGAAGCTCTTCAATGGTTTTGTTGGTACATCAAGGCTAATGTAGACCCAACATGGACAGAATTGTGCACACTCCTTTTGGAGTGCTTTGGCCCTAGTGCTTTTGATGACTTCATAGGAGCACTCACTAAACTCCACCAAATAGGCACTATAAGAGAATACCAAACAGAGTTTGAAAAATTAGCTAATCACACAGAGGGCTTGTCTGATGAATTCTTTCGTAGTTGTTTTGTCAGTGGTCTGAAGGATGCACTTCGCTCGAAAGTCAAAATGTTTTGACCCACTACAATGATGGAAGCCCTTGGGTTGGCTAAGTTAGCGGAAGACAAGATTAGTGCTCTACAACATTCCAGATCTAATTTTGTTCCATTCGAAAATACGGGTTCTCACAACCCTCAAGTCATGCCAACTCCTAGAACTACTCCTATCAAGCACTTGTCTGAAACAGAGATGCGAGCCAGGTGTGAAAAAGGGCTTTGTTATAATTGTGATGAGAAATGGTCCCAGGGCTATAGATGTGTTCAGCAAAAGCTCTATCTCTTGGATGTGGATTCTCCACCTGAACTAGAAGAATATGTAGATGCTCACGAAATAGTGGATGATGAGGTTGAGCCTCAACAACCTGAACCTCCTTCGCCAGAAGCTCAACCAGAGATATCTGTCCATGCTTTGGTAGGATTCACTACTCCACAAACCATGTGGGTCCAGGGTTTCTTCAAGAAGATCCCTCTTACTATACTCTTTGATTCTGGTAGCACTCATAACTTCATTGACCCCCGAATAGCCAAACAGGCTGATTGCTTTGTCCATCCTTGCTCTAGCTTTGAAGTCAAGATTGCCAATGGGGGCACTTTACCTTGCAAAGGGAAATGTCACAATGTGTGTCTCTCTATTGGAGATTATAACATGTGCTCTGACATGTTTTCCTTTCCCTTAGGTGGTTGTGATGTGGTTTTGGGCGCCCAATGGTTACGCACTCTTGGCCCCATTCTATGGGATTTTGCTAAACTTTGGATGCAGTTTTCAGCCAATGGGAAACAACACACTTTGAAAGGCTTACACCTGGGGTCTCTCAGCATCATCAGTTCACATCATATGGAAAAAATTCTTAAGAATAATTCACATGGTGTCATCACTCAACTCCATTCCATTCAGATGCAGCCATCAACGGTCTCTAGTACTCCTATAGATCTCCAACAAATTTTGGATAAGTATTCAGGTGTATTTGCTAAACCCATGGGATTACCCCCTTCTTGCCTAGAGGACCACCATATTTAGCTCCTTCCTGGCAGTGTTCCATCCAACATTAGGCCCTACCGCTACCCATTTCATCAGAAGACTGAAATCGAGATGCTTGTTCGTGACTTACTAAAGCAAGGTATTATTCTGGGTCATGGAAACTTTGCATTGATTTTTGAGCACTTAATCATCTCACTATAAAGGATAAGTTTCCCATTCTAGTTGTTGATTAACTTCTTGATGAGCTTCATGGGGCTCATTTTTTCTCCAAGTTGGATCTTCATTCTGGGTATCATCAAATTCAGGTTAATGAGGAGGATATACCTAAAATAGCCTTCCGCACACATGATGGTCAATATGAATTTTTAGTCATGCCCTTGGCCTCACTAATGCTCCTTCAAAATTTTAGGCAGTGATGAATAAAATATTTTGGCCATACCTCCGAAAATTCATTCTGGTCTTCTTTGATGATATCCTCATATATAGAAAAACTTGGGCTGAGCATCTCCATCATCTGGAGCTTGTCATGCAACTTCTCTCTGATCATCAACTCTGTGCAAAACTATCTAAATGTGTGTTTGGCTAGGAGGAAGTGGAGTATCTCGGGCATATTTTTGCACACCAAGGAGTTTGGGTGGATCCTACAAAAATAGCTTCCATGAAAAATTGGCCGCATCCTAAAACTCTCAAGAGCCTTCAAGGTTTTTTGGGGCTGACTGGCTATTACCGCAAGTTTGTCATGAATTATGGGAAAATTGCAGCACCATTGAGAGCTCTGTTAAAAAAGGATGCCTTCTCCTAGACCCATGTTGTTGAGAATGTGTTTGAACAACTGAAACAGGCTATGTGCAGTACACCTGTTCTCGCTATGCTAGATTTTTCCAAGCCCTTCACTAGTGAGAGTGATGCTTGCAGTAATGGATTGGGTGCTATTCTCCTTCAAGATGACCATCCTATTGCATTCACTAGCAAAGCCCTTTTTGGTAAGAATCTAGCCCTCTCTACTTATGAAAAATAAATGATGGCTATTTTGCATGCTGTACAAAAGTGGTGGCCATACCTCCTAGGGAGTCATTTTTGCATCAGAACCGATCACCAAAGTCTGAAATACTTCCTCGAACAACGGGTATCCTCCCCTACATAATAGAAATGGGTCAGAAAACTCATGGGGTATGATTATGAGATCACCTACAAGAAGGGTAAGGAAAATATTGTGGCAGATGCTCTTTCTCGCACATTTGATGATCAAGCTTCCCTTTCAACTATTTCTATGCCCATTCCTAATTGGTTAGCATCTGTTTAGCAGGGCTATGTCAGTGACTCTTATTTATCTCAAATCATTCACCAGCTGGCCAATAATCCTTCTGCTATAGCACATTACTCTTGGGATGGTGCTTCTCTCCAATACAAGGGCCATCTAGTGCTTCCTCAGAACTCAGATCTGCAATAGGCTATTTTTTATGAACTCCATGCTTCTCCTTCAGCAGGGCACTCAGGATTCCTCAAAACTTATGAGCAGGCAAGGTGAAACTTCTTTTGGAAAGGAATGAAATAGATGATTCAATAGATGGTGGCTGAATGTGATACTTGCCAATGCCGCAAGGGTGAAACGACCCTCCTTCTTGGCTTTCTAGAACCATTGCCCATCCCTACACAGATTTGGACTGATATTTCTATGGATTTCATTGAAGGGCTTCCTAAATCAGGCGGAAAGATAGTGATCTTGGTTGTGGTCAATTTTCTCTCTAAATATAGTCATTTTTGTGCCCTCGACCACCCCTATACTGCCTCCTCAGTTGCACAAATCTTCATGGACCAGATCTTCCGTCTTCATGGCCTCCCTTCTTCCATTGTCTCTAATCGTGATGCAACTTTTACCATTCATTTTTGGACTGAACTGTTTCAGCAAACTGGCACCAAACTGAAGATGATTTTAGGCTATCACCCACAAAATGATGGTTAGACTAAAATTGTCAACAAATCCTTCAAAACTTATCTTCGCTGCTTCACTTCTGAACAACAACATCAGTGGGCCAAGTGGCTTCCTTTAGCTGAATGGTGGTACAATACCTCTTACCACACTTCCTCTAAAATGACTCCATATGAAGCAGTCTATGGTTAGGCACCTCTAGTGCTCCTTTCCTACACTCCCAGTAGCTCACCAGTCCAGGCAGTTGACATAGTTCTCCACACTAGGGATCAGATTCTTCGCACCTTACAGGATAATCTTCACATGGCCCGTAATTGAATGAAACAACAAGTAGATCAACACCGTTCTAAGCACTCATTTCAAGTTGGGGATATGGTTTTTCTTCATCTATAGCCATACAAGCAATCCTCTCTAAAGCTTAAAGGGTGTCATAAGCTGGCCCCAAAATTTTATGGGCCTTATAAGGTTCTGCAGAAGATTGGTTTAGTTTCTTATAAACTGGAACTTCCTCCTTCTTCCCGCATTCATCCAGTACTTCACATTTCTTGTCTAAAGCAAGTTCTTGGTACCAACATCAGAGCACAAATTTCTCTCACTAAAATGGATAAGGAAGGATCCATTATCCTGGAACCGGCGGAAATCATTGAACAATGCACTCGTCAGCTTCATTCTCGCTATATATTTGAGGTCTTGATTCAGTGGCATGGCATGCAACCAGAGGATGCTATCTGGGAACCCCTTCTTCAGATTTAGCAACAATTTCCACACCTTAAGCTTTGAGGAGAAAGCTTTTTTCTAAGAGAGAGGGGATGTTAGGAACCTATGTGTTCCTTCTGTTTATTTTGTTAGTGTAGTGTTATTGGACACATATGCTTTGTAATTCATCCCATGAGTATATTTTATTATCCCACATGCATAGGTAGTATTACTTTTCTAGATCGTACTTAGTATATAAAAGTAGGTTGAGGCCTTTGATGGACACCAACGAATTTATTGTATTGAGCTTGCTCAAAGGAGGTTACCCCCTTGAAGTGGCCCACGATCAATAGATTCATTCTGAGTTCTGCTATTTCTCTATATTCTGTTATTTCGTGCATTCTCACCATATTGCTGTAAGGAGGTTCCTCTCAGTTTCAACTTGCTCACAAAATTGAATGTAATATTTGATTGGTTGGAAACCCTAGCCCAAAATGGTTTGAAGCTTGTAAGTATTCTTTCTCCTATAAAAGAATATTCAAGACCATTTAGAAAGGGATAAAACATTGGGAAAGTAGAAGGCATTAGGCTAATACTTGTTTCTAGTCTAGTAGATAGTATATGTATTTTCAGATTGTATCCAGATAGATAAGAAAGCTTATGATCTTTTTCATATTTCCTTGTCATATTGGTTCAGGAACTAGTTTTCATCATACTTAATATGAGTTGTTTTAGTTTTGAGTCTCTCTTGTCTCTTATCTGTTGATTTGTAAGTTTTCTTGTTTATTGTGTGAGTTCTTCTTATGCATGTGTGTATTCCATTAGACTTTATCTTAGATCACATTAATGCTTTTGGATATTACATTGATTCAACTTGATATCTATATAAGGATCTTGTAGTGAGCAATCTGGTATTTCTTATGTTTATGGTTTTGAATCTTTTCCTCTAAGGTTTTCCAGTTTCAATATTGTATTTAGGTTTTAGCCCAATAGATAAGGCACTAATCTAAAGAAAGTATTATATTTGGAGATATAGCTCTAAATGGTTTGGCTATCTTCTATCCCACAAATATAAATCAAACTCATTACTAAATTATTTACCTTTTGAGGTGTTGCCCTACTTATTCCACCCATGGTATTGGAGAGTCACTAAATGCTAGGTTGGAATTTACCACTTACTTACCATTCATCTGTTGTTTAAAATCCAGAAGTAGGTGTGGTAAAGAGTTGAGTTTAGTCTAGATTAGGTGTACCTGCCTTGGTTTCGCAAAGCCAGAAGCAAAAAAGGGAAGTCTCGACCCTAGTCAGTTGGTCCAGTTATCTTATAGAGCTTTCATATTTGGAACTAACCACTCCTAACATCAGGCTTAAGATATATTGGTTTCTTTCATAGCGTAAAAATTTTAAACACCAACACGAGTGATCAACATTGCCTGAGTAACCAGTATCATCCGAGTGATCAGTATGACCCAAGTGATTTGCAGTATCACCCAAGTGACATTTTATCACTCGAGTAGGCTTCTAGACCTGAGTGATAGTTTGAAGTTGACCTTGCATGTATTGTTAAATAAATTTTTGTTTATTGCAAGCCGACTTATAGAGTTATTTGTTTGGATAAGATATATATGTAAGATAATTTTGTTTTATCATATGATGTAATGTAATGGAATAGAATGGATGTATATGCATAAGGCATGTGAATGACATTTTGATTAAAGAGTAGAAGTATTCTGAACAACAGAGTCTCATCTATCACATTCAAGTGATCAGTTATATTCAGAAGGATCTTATTCAACAATTATAGTTGCACAGAGAAGATCATCAACTAGTTCATTCTCACAGGTGGATCAGTAAAATCCTTTAACAAGGTCGACCTAACAATCCTTTCTTTAAATCTCTTAACAGAGTTACTCTACTTGTTGTGTTTTATAAAATCCTTTAACAAGGTGGACCTAATAGTCCTTTCTATGCTCCTAATAGGGAAAACTATCAGAAGTGGTCATTGTAATCTTTAACAGGCCAAATTTATATTGTAGTACTAAATCTTGTGGGTATCATCCCCACCTTAGTTTTACTTTCTTTTGGAAGGTTTCTGGGTAACCAAATATTGTGTTATGTGTTGTGTATGATTCTTTACTTTCAAGTTCTATGCATGTTAATAAAGAAGACAATCTAATTATGGATTAAAAGGGTTAAGTTTTATTGGTTCCTGATTCACCCCACCCCCCCCCCTCTCAGTCACTGGGCACATCTTATATTTCCAACAATTGGTAATTGAGCTAAAGGTTCTCTTATTAGAATCTTAACATCTTGAGCAAAGATTAGAGGCAATGTAAGTATATAGATTGGAAAAAGCCATTGAAAATAAAAAGATTGATCTATAAGTGGCCATGGATCAGGTCAAGAAACTTAAGGAGCAACTCTCTCTTTCCCTGAAAAGAAGAAAATATTTGTCAGTACAGATGAATGAAAAAAGCTATATAGAAGAAAGAATTGAAGAATTTTTCAAAGAAAGAAGTTCTGAAGAAGCTGATGCAGCCATTGAAGATCTACTTGCAAAGAATCTCAATTTAAATGAAGAAATCAAAATGTTGAAGAGAGAACAAGAAATTTAGTCAATTAGAACATATGAAGTCATAGAAAAAAGAACAAAGAAGAAAATAACATAAATATAGCACAAGAAGATAAAATACAGCTGAGTATAAGATTAGAGGAAAATGAAAATGAAATCCAACACTTGTCACTTCAGCAAGCTGACTTGGTAAGTCAAATCAACCATACAACACATGAAGTTGTCAATCTGAGGACAAATAATGAAAAAATATAGAATGATCTCATTACTAAAAAACAAACAAATGAAAGTATGATGAATTCACAAGTAAGCATGGATTAGACAATAGAATTTAGACATCATGGACAGACTGGATTAAGTTACAGTGAACAAGGTGAATCCTCACAAGGAGCTCAGAATAAAAACAAAAATAGATGTAATCATTGTGGTAAGCTAGGGCATACATCAAAAAAATGTTGGAGCAATAGAAAGTCAAAATTTAATGTTAAATGTTACAGTTTCAACAAACATGAACATAGAGCAAGTTAATGCAAAGAGAAACCTAAGTTTGATGGAAAATGCTACAAATGTAGCAAACAAGGTCATAGATCTTCCGAGTGCAGAACTAAGAAGTGGAATCCTGCTGAACAATTAGCCAAGGCAATTTTTGATTGGGATTACAACACATGGTACAAATGTTGTCATTGTGGTGAATATGGGCACATTGGTACAAACTATATGAAGACTCACTTCAAAAAAGGGATCCTACTAAGATATGTTATATGTGCAAGTGACTCGTTCATCTAAGCAAGAATTTTATGAATAGAGAAAAAGTTGATACTGGTTTTGGGAATGGTAAAGCAAAAATCTTTGAAATTAGAACTTAGATGAGTCAGCAATGGGTAAGGAAGTCTCTTCATAATTTAGATCAAAATAATGAAGGATCTAATGGTACCCAAAATAGTGAGTTGGGTAGCTCTACCATTACCGAATAAAAATATAAGGATATGACTGGAACTATGTAGAACAAGCCATCATACATCAGTTTCAGATGAGCTAGCAAGTCCAAATCCACATATTGATACATGAGGATAGATTATAGTTCTACATGAGTTAGAATGTCACTGACACCCGAGCTACTCTAAATCAAGTTGAGTCAGGATGTATTGATGATTGGGAAGATAGTGTCACCCGAGCTTCTGAGTGAATCATGAAACACCCGAGTCATACCAACTACCATGTATAGAGAATTTAATGAAATACTCTAACGGTTAAAAATATCTTATAAATGAAGGATTGTAAAAGTTATTATTTACAAAGTTTATAGCTTTTAGATCAATTCAGTTCCCTTAAGTGATTATGTGCGAAATTGTGATTGGAAGCAAAGTTTGATCATTTTATCTGGGCATTATGGCATCCACTTCTAGCAGCATGGTCAATAAAGGTTCTGATATATTGGTAAGAAATGCACTTTGTGATCCTATAGTGTTTAAGCTTCATCCATCAATTTTAGAGGAAATAGACCCGATGAGAGCTCATTCCCTAATTCCTCCAAGAGTGTTACTTGTCAATAACAGTCGAATCTTCTATCAGTGCAACATATAGGAGCTTGGAACCATTGAGATAGATAAAGCTTATGATGAACTATGTAAAGATGGGATTTTGAAGCCCAAGCATAAACATATCGAAACCAAGGGTTTAACACACATCATGCACATGCCAAGGAATTTCTAGATAAAGTGGATGAGATATGTTCTTAGTAGTTTCCATGACATGCACCTATGGTTGGATCATCTTGTGCAGATAACAAAGAATATGATTCACCGTGTCACTGGGTTTCCCATGCTAGAAAAGTCAAAAGCTACCAAAACCATTAGCCAGGATGACCTAACTGAGTTAACTCTTTTTGAGTGGGATGGTAGAGGCATGAGGCTTAATGGAGTGACAGATATGGAATTGAAGTTTGGCATTCATGTTATAGCTCACAAGATATAATGTTCAAGCAGACCTAACAGTGTCTCGTGTGAAGCCGTTAACCTAGCATACAAAGTGGTGAAAAAGAATCTGGTATTCGACCTAGCAAAATTGCAGCTCATCCAGTTGGGCAAGAATATGGAAAGCATTCAGGTATCAAAGACCAATTCCTGTAAGTTTGGTTCTCTTTTAATCTGCATACTCTTTTATGTTGAGAAGTTCTTTCCCTCCAAAGGAACAATTGTATGGAAGAAAGATAGATGAATTATCCATCAGATTAATGAATTCATAGCTGAGTTAGGAGATAAATTTGATAGCATTATGGATGGATACTTTGAGAATTTCAAATAGAGGATGCAGAGTAGGTACAAAAATCCCAAACAACTAGTTGAAGATTACAAAGATGAAATTTGTTTCCTAGTTGATTGTGATAAGGTTTATATACAAGTAGTAAAGCCTAGGGTTTCATGGCTAAAGCCCCTCTCATATGAGGTCAACATAGATAACACAAGAGACATCATAGAGGCTCTTGTAAATGAACCTAATAATCCAAAGGAACCCTACTTTGGAACATATGAGGAAGAAAAAAGCAAGATATCTTTAGAAATTGAGATTCCCAAGATTCTAAAAAGAGGAAAGAAGAGGCTTCAAACACCTAGGAAAATTTTTAGCAAGATCCCTGACTCTCCATCCATCTTTGAGAGTAAAGAGGATACAGTGAAAATAGAGGATGCTAAATCTAAGGAAGAAGAGGAAGAGACTGATATTGAACCTCCTCAGAAGAAGAGGAAGGCAACTCCCAAGAAAAAGGAAAAAATCACCACCCCTATTATCACCAAAAGGAGATCAAGGAGAAAACTTACATTGGAAAAAGAGGATGATGATGAAGAAACTGATAATGTGGTTTTTGTGAAACCACTACCCGCATTTGATCAGAATTTTGAAGGATTGAAAGAAGAAAGAGGTATGAGTTCTTTGAAGTCACTGAATTATGCTTCTAGGACTAAGGAAGAATAGAAGAAAATTGAAGAAGCAGTAGTGCAGAAGATGGAAAAATGGAAATATGACCCCTCCAAGCTGAACATAAAAGGACATAAGGGAAAAAACGTTGTGGAAAGTAATGCCTGATATGAAAAACAAAGGAGTAAAAGAGGCCTTGAGTAAATATGAAAATAATCACACCCCCAGATTTAGGGCATTCCAAATATTGAATAAAAACATAGAAGATGTAATTCAGCGTTCCACATTAGTGTGGAAATCAATATTTGAGATAAAAGAAGATGATGTTAAGATAGAAGTACTGAGTACATACACTCCATAAAATTATGATACATTACCAGAGGTATAGACTATTGAAGAGTCCAATGCTGAGAAGATTGTAGTAGAGGTCATGGCATCATTACCCCAATCTCCTATCTAGAATAGAGTACCTCTGAGCAGGGACAAGGTTGTAGAATCCAAATCTGAACAAATAGATACCAAGCAATATGATCCAATTACTACTAAGCCAAGCATGCCCAATTTGCTAAAGAACAAGGTAGATATTTCTACTAGTATTGATTCATCAATTAAATTTTTGATTCAAAAATTGGTACTGTAAAGGTCAATGACCTAATTGGATTGAATATTGAAGAAGAGGATAAGGAAAGTAAAGGTAAGTAAATTGTTCCTTCACCTAACCCTAACACAAAAGAAAAAGAAAAAGTAGTAAAAAATAATGAGATAGATCTTAATGAAGATATTGTGATTCCAAATTGGGATCAATCAAGCCTATCTGAAAAGAAAATGGAAACTTTGGGAGAACTTTGGAAGAAAAGAGCTACATAGCAGAAGCTTCGAAAGGAAAGGAAAAGAAATAAAGTACTGGAAGATGCCAAAGACATATTTGTAGATGCATTGCAGATTCAAGTCAAAGAGATTGACTCAATATTGGATGAACTTGTTGACATTTTACACAAGTTTAAAAAAGACATGAATGGTCAAGAGAAGTTACTTGAGAAAGAAGAAAATAAATTTGAGAACAAGGTTCTAGAAAACATTGCAAAGAAGATTGCAATTGACCAGGTCTAGCTTACAAATTTCATCAGCACTCTAGAAACCACTGTGGCCAATGTGGTAGCACTATTTGTGAAGTTAAGTGACACCTCTAACTTCACAAGGGAGATCAAGAAGAAGATAGAGAAGATTGATGTAGACATGAAGGAAAGTGCAACGCAGATAGTGTTGGAGATTTTGCTTCGTGCAAATAATTGATTGTATGTTTGCCATTGTTGAAAACATATAATATACATCAGGTATCCTATAAGAATTTATCAGTAAATTTTTTTTGGAGCTATGAATGTCTATTTCCATGGTGTATACATGATCTAGCTGATATGTGCATTCATGCCAAGTCAGATATGCAGTTTCACTTGAGTTGTGATTAATCAGTTATGGCAGTTATAGTTTCTGAAGCTTATCTATTAAGAGCCGACATAAAAATAGTGTCTCTTTAGTTGCACCTATCTTTGGGATATGCATGTTTGTATTCATGTTTAGTTATGATTTAAAGATAATTATCCAAAGGTGCCAAATGTGTTTCAACAGAATCTTGATGTTAGAGTTAATTTGGTGAAGCCGACTTTGTGAAGCATCGCGTCTATTCAGTTTAAGTTGCATGGTCCTAATTTGTATTGTGTGCTTGGTTGAGCCGAAAAGGAATTTGATGAAGTTTTTCTAGATACTGTCATGACCTTATCCTTGGTGAAGATACATATAGCAATTCAGTTATGTTCACTAAGTGTCGAGAAAAAGTTGTAAAGTAAGAAAAGACAAAGAAGAGCAGAAAGTCAAAAAGGATAAGTTGAAGATCTATGTGAAGAAATAGAATTTGATTGCAATTCATTGGAACTAATAAAGATAGCAATTCTAATCAAATAGTTCATTTACCAGATATAGTGTATATTTTTTATACTAAAGGTTGTAGCCTCCACCATCTTAGTAGTGAGATATTGGACAGTGAGTCCTCACCCTTAACAGGGATATCTGTAAAAGACTCCTAACAGGGTCTGACCTTTAACTAGGTCTCTGTACTTCTTGCATTGTAAAGATCAACTCCTAATAGGGTTGCAGGATCTTCTAATAGGGATTGTTATAAACTAGTGTAGTTATTTATGGGTGCTAATTCCCACCGAGATTTTTGCCTTTTTGGTTTCCCCATAATCAAATTGTTGAGTACTTCATTGTGCTATCTGAATGTGCATTTACTTTATATCAAATTACATCAAAGGAAGATAAAAGAATTAAATTGACTAATATCAGAACCAAGTACCTTGAAGTGAAAGCCTAACAGCTTAAGGTAGATCAGATGGCATACTTCAGGAAAGAGAGTCCTAAGTTCGATGGGGAAAACTATCTTGACTGGAAGAAAAAAATGATAACACATCTTCAGTGCATTGGATTTGAGATCTATGAGATTGCCACTCAAGAAATTGAAATTCCCACCTTGAAAGATCTTGCAGCTAATGACTCTACTATGAAACAAAAGGAAGTGTTCACTAATAATGTAATTTCCAAAGAAGCCCTAATTAGTGCCTTATCAGGCAGTGAATTTTTTGAGATCAAGAAGATAGATAAAGCATACTCTATTTGGAAATACTTCAAAGATATGTTTGAAGGAGACATTCAAGAAAATAATGTGCATAGAAAGACATGGAAGAAAAGATACAACAATTTAGAAATGTTACCTAAAGAAAACATCAGAGCTTACAATCAGAGGATTAATGAAGCAGTATCAGGTATAAGAAACAATGGTGGAGAAATATCAAAGGAAGATATAATGGACATGTTGCTGACCACATTGACAACAGACTATGAGAGAAAGATCAATATCCTAGATGAGGCTATGCAATTTTAAAAAGACTTCAAGAGGGAGACCTTAATCAAAAAAATATCTGCATTTGATAGATCTAGATTGAAGACAGAACCTAAAAGTGAGATAGCCTTCAAAGCCACAGTCCACAATAAGAAATCTACAAGAAGCTCTAGTAATAATGAAGAAGTGGATACAAAACTAAAAGAAATCATTGCTATGATTTCCAAGAAGGAAAGGAAAGGTAAAGGGAAATATGAAGGACAACTACCATTCAAATGTTTCTCATGCAACAAGGTTGGTCACTTTGCATCCAAGTGTCCTATAGGAGTCAAGAAATTTAGATCAGATTACAAACCTAAGTACACTAAAGAATGTTATCATGCTGGGGATGGTGTAACAGATGATGACTCAGGAGAAGATGAAATTGGATTTTTTTTCATTAAAGACATTGAAAATATGCTTGAATAAATGGAAAAAGAAGATGAAGTAAAATAACATGAGTTAGCATTAGTTTCAAAAGCTGACATCAGAATTGACTGGACCATTGACAATGGATGTTCACACCACATGACAAGAAACAAAGATAGATTTGTACATTTGGACAAGTACAAAGGTGGCATGGTTAGATTTGGAGATAAAACTCCCAAACCTATCATAGGCAAAGGCTCTACCACCCTAGATGGAAAGAACAAGACAAATGATGTTCTCTATGTTGATGGTTTGCATCATAACTTACTAAGTGTTGGACAGTTGCTTGATAAAGGATATCAGTTGGAATTCAAAAATAACCAGTGCATCATTAACAACAAATAAGGAGACATGATTGCATCAGGCACAAAGACCAAAGGTAATTCTTTTCAAATCAACTCAGAAGTAAGTTGTTTTTTTGCAAAATTAGATGACAGTTGGCTATGGCACAAGAGACTTTGTCATATTAATTTTGACAACATAGTCAGGATAAGCAATGTAAAGGCAATAAGAGACCTTCCTAGAATCGCAAGACCAGTTGAAACCATATGCAGGGAATGTGTGATGGGGAAGCATGTCAGGACCTTATTTAGGAGCAAACAATACTCTACAGAAAACAAATTAGATCTGATACATATAGACCTATGTGGACCTACTCAAAAAAGATCATACTATGAAGAAAGGTATTTTATTTTGTTTGTTGATGATTTCTCAAGGATGATGTGGGTTGTGTTCTTAAAATAAAAATATGAAGCTTTTGAGAAGTTCAAAATATTCAAAGCTAAGGTTGAGAATGAATCTGGATTAAAAATAAAATGTCTGAGATCTGATAGAGGAGGAGAATTCTCCTCTGACAATTTTTATGACTACTGTGAAGAACATGGAATCAAAAGAGAGTTAAGTGCACCTAGAACCCCTCATTAGAATGGGATAGTAGAAAGGAGGAACACGATAATACTTGACACAGTGTGCACTATCATGATTGAAGGAAAGGTTGCACATACTTACTGGAGAGATGTAGTCAATACAATAGTTTACACTATCAATAGAATACAATTGAGGCCAGGCGTAGACAAGACACCTTATGAAATTTGGTTTGGTAATGTACCCACTATAAAATAATTCAGAATTTTTGGAAGCAAGTTCTATATCAAGAGGGATGATAGCATTGGCAAGTTTGATGCTAGAAGCGATGACGTTATTTTTCTTGGTTACTCTAATAAAAGAAAAGCCTATAGATGTTTCAATCTAAGATTAAAGAAGATCATCAATAGTACTCATGTGAAGATTGATGAGAAATTTTTGATTCAAGAAAGATATTATGACTATGCTCCCATGATTGAAGATGAGCCCAGACCCTTTAATAAGGACACAGTTATTGAAGAAATGTTTGATTGTATTGATGTTTCGTGTAACAATCCTGAACCAAGTAAAGAAGAATAATAGAATACAGAAGAAAGAATCACTCCTAAGAACTCAAAGTACACATCCAAATACCACTCTAAGGAAGATATCATTGGAGACTAGAGTGCAAAATTATTGACAAGATGTAGAGAAAAAGGTTCAACCGCTGATGAAGAGGTATGCTTACTTTCACAGATTGAACCCTTAAGTATTGAACATGCATGCAAAGATTCATATTGGAAAAGTGCCATGCAAGAAGAGTTAGATCAAATAATAAAGAATGAAACATGGGAATCGGTCCCTAAACCTCATGACAAGAATGTGATTGGAACAAAGTGGATACTTAGGAACAAGATGAACGAAGAAGGCATGGTGGTAAGGAACAAGGAAAGATTAGTGTGTAAATGATATGCATAGAGAGAAGGCATAGATTACACTAATACATTTGCCCCTATGAGCAGACTTGAAGCTATCAAGTTGTTTTTGGCCTATGCAACATTCTAGAACTTTAAGGTATATCAAATGGATGTCAAATCAGCATTTCTGAATGGTGACTTGAAGGAAGAAGTCTACATAGAGCAGCCTGAAGGATTCAAACTTTCAGATAAACTAGACATGGTATGCAGATTAAAGAAAGCACTTTATGGACTTAAACATGCCCCAAGAGCATGGTATGAGAGACTTGATGGTTACTTAACAAAGATAGGATTCAGAAAAGGAGAAGCAGACTGTAATTTATTCATAAGAGAGATAGATGAAGGACTACTTCTTGTTGCTATCTTTGTTGATGACATTATCTTTGGAGGAAATGACAAACTTAGTGTAAAAATTTCCAAAGAAATGAAAAGGGAATTTGAACTGAGCATGATTGGACCTATCAAATACTTTCTTAGATTAAATGTAAAACAAACAAACAAAGGCATATTCATAAATCAATCTAAGTATGGGAAGGAAACATTGAAGACTTTCAAGATGGAAGATTGCAAACCAGTAAGCACCCCCATGATAACAGGATGCAAACTTTCTAAAGATGATGATTCCACAGCAGTTGACAAGACCTTATACAAGTCTATGATTGGAGAACTCATATATCTCACTCAATCTAGACTTGACATCTCTAATGCAGTTGGCATTATTGGAAGATTTGTAGCTAAACCCAAGCAAAATCATCTAATGGAAATAAAAAGGATATTTAGATACCTAAAGGGAACTATAGACTATGGTTTATGGTATCCTAACTCAGAAAACATAAAACTTCATGTGTATATAGATGTAGATTAGGCAGGTTGTGTTAATGATAGGAAGAGCACATCAAGAGGAGCGGTATTTCTTGGAGACAGGTTGGTCACTTGGACAAGTAAAAAGTAGAATTGTATCTCTCAGTCAACAACATAAGCTAAGTATGTTGTAGCAACATTGAATTGTTCAACAATGGTTTGGATCAAATAGATGATTAAGGACTTTGGTATTCAGATTGATTATCCTATTGTTATTCACTGTGACAGCACCAGTACTATCAACATGTCAAAGAACCCTATGATGCATGCAAAGACAAAACACATTGAGATCAAATATCACTTCCTAAGGGAAAAAGTTGCAAACAAAGAAGTAAAGATGGATTACATAAGAACTAAAGAACAACTAGCATATATTTTTACAAAGCCTCTATCAAAAGATACTTTTGAGTATCTCAGGGAGAAGTTGGGAGTAATTCCCTTTCCTGAGCCTGATTAGAACTTGTAGCAAGAACATCAGTCCTTAGTGACTGATGAATGGTTGACTACTCTACTTCTAGAGTAGTACCTGTGCTTAATGGATTTTAACACCCTTTGTCATTGATGTCAAAGGGGGAGTACTAGTAAGGGGGAACATATACTCTGGGGGAGTATACAGAGCAGTAGTAGTGAAGAGGAACCTTTGATGAGGATATTGAGAATATTGTAAAAAGAAGGAAGACACTTTGAGTTGATGATATCATATGTTGCCATCAATGTCAAAGGGGGAGATTGTTGGAGATTTGCCTCTGTGCAAATAATTGATTGTATGTTTGCCATTGTTGACAACATATAATATACAACATGTATCCTATATGCATTTATCAGTACAGATGTTTTGGAGCTATGCGTATTTATTTCCATGGTGTATACATGATCTAGCTTCTATGTGCATCCACACCAAGTCAGATATGCAGTTTTAGTTATGTTATGATTAATCAGTTATGGCAGTTACAGTTTCTGAAGCTTATCTGTTAAGAGCCGACATAAAAATAGTGTCTCTTTAGTTGCGCCTATCTTTGGGATATGTGTGTTTGTATTCATGTTTAGCTATGAGTTAAATATAATTATCCAAAGGTGCCGAATGTGTTTCAACAGAATCTTGATGTTAGAGTTAATTTGGTGAAGCCGACTTTGTGAAGCGTTGTGTCTATTCAGTTTAAGTTGCGCGGTCCTAATTTGTATTGCACTCTTGGTTGAGCCAACAAGGAAGTTGATAAAGTGTTTCCAGATACCATCGTGACCTTATCCTTGGTGAAGATACATATAGTAGTTTAGTTATGTTCACTAAGTGAGGAGAAAATGTTGTAAAGTAAGAAAAGATAGAGAAGAGCAGAAAGTCATAAAGGATAAGTTGAAGATCTATGTGAAGAAACAAAATTTGATTTCAATACATTGGAACTGATCAAGATAGTAGGTCTACTCAAACATTTCATTTATTAGATATAGTGTATATCTGCTATAATGAAGGTTTTAGCCTTCACCATCTTAGCAGTGAGCTATTGGACAGTGAGTCCTCACCCTTAAAAAGGATATCTGTAAAAGACTCCTAACAGGGTCTGACCTTTATCCAGGTCTCTGTAATTCTTGAATTTTAAAGATCAAAGTTCCTAACAGGGTTGTAAGATCTTCTAACATGGATCATTATAAACTAGTGCAATTATTTGTGGGTGCTAATTCCCACCGGGGTTTTTGCCTTTTTGGTTTCCCCGTAATCAAATTATTGAGTACTTCATTGTGTTATCTGAATGTGCATTTAATTTATATAAAATTACATTAAATGAAGAGAAAAGAATTAAATTGACTGATAAAAGACTCCCCCTTAAAAAGGATATCTGTAAAAGACTCCTAACAGGGTCTGACCTTTATCCAGGTCTCTGTAATTCTTGAATTTTAAAGATCAAAGTTCCTAACAGGGTTGTAAGATCTTCTAACATGGATCATTATAAACTAGTGCAATTATTTGTGGGTGCTAATTCCCACCGGGGTTTTTGCCTTTTTGGTTTCCCCGTAATCAAATTATTGAGTACTTCATTGTGTTATCTGAATGTGCATTTAATTTATATAAAATTACATTAAATGAAGAGAAAAGAATTAAATTGACTGATAACTGATTCACCCCCCCTCTCAGTTATCCTATGGACTATTCCAATAGTTAGCACTTGACCCGAGCACCAGTTCAGCTCACTTCATAAAGATCAAGTATCTTATTGATCTATAGGCTGAATTGTTGAGAGAAGAAGCCAGGACTAGAGAAGTGCTTTCAACTATTTAGAGCCATCTCCTACCACACATAGATACAATATAGAAATGCATCTCACATGCTAAGACATTCATTCATGACAACAATTTCTCAGTTGCAGAGCTAATGATAGAGTTATCTATAGAGCTAAAAATTGAATTGCACATCATGAAGGTGATACAGGACAATTGGGACACCACTTTGTCTCAGATTTTGAAGGTCCATAGTGATTTCCTATGCTACTTTGGGATAACCTTATAGTTATATTTTTTGGCATTTTTGTCAAAAACAAGGGGGATAGGTTATTATATATACAAGGCTATTATATATACATTAAGGAAATACATGTACAACCAAGTAAAGGAAGGAGTGTATATATACTTTACAAAAATAATTTTGAAAAACACAAAACAGAGTCAGTTGGACCCGAGCAGCAGAAGAAAGTTTCAAAACCCAAGCAGACAGAAAGGGGGAGTTTTGACATATCAGATACAAAATTTGTTGATAAGCGTTTTTGTCACTAATGCCAAAGGGGGAGATTGTAGACCTTATGGAAAGGCATATTGTCAACTAGTGTCAAAGTACTTAGTAAACCTGAGTGATCAGTGTTTCCTGAGTCATCAACATTGCCCGAGTAACCAGTATCACCCGAGTGATCAGTATGACCCAAGTGATTTAGAGTGTCACCTGAGTGATAGTTTATCACTCAAGTAGACTTCTGGACCTGAGTGAAAGTTTGAAACCGACCTTGCATGTATTTTTAAATACTTTTTTGTTTATTGCAAGCCAACTTATCAAGTTATTTGTTTGGATAAGATATATATGTGAGATAGTTTTGTTTTATCAGATGATGTAATGTAATGGAATAGAATGGATGTATATGTGTAAGACATGTGAATGATAGTTTGATTAAAGAGCAAAAGTATTTAGAACAACAAAGTCTCATCTATCACATTAAGGTGATCATTTATATTCAGAAAGATCTTATTCAACAATTATAGTTGCACAAATCATATCATCAACTGGTTCATTCTTCCAGGTGGATCAAAAAAATCCTTTAACAAGGTAGACCTAAAAATCCTCTCTCTAAATCTATTAACAGAGTTACTCTACTTGTTTTATTGTATAAAATCCTTTAACAAGGTGGACCTAGTAGTCCTTTCTATGCTCCTAACAGGGCAGACCATCAGATGTGGTAATTGTAAGCTTTAACAGGTTAAATTTATACTGCAGTACTAAATCTTGTGGGTATCATCCCCACCCCAATTTTAATTTCTTTAGGAGGGTTTCTAGGTAACCAAATATTGTGTTATGTGTTGTGTATAATTCTTTACTTTCAATTTGTATGCATGTTAATAAAGAAGACAATCTAATTATGGATTAAAAGGGTTAAGTTTTATTGGTTCCTGATTCAACCCCCCCCTCTCAGTCACTGGGCACATCTTATATTTCCAACAATAGAAATACTAATTTTGGACTTATCTTTTCACTTATAAATATGGAAAACATCATGTTGATCTAAATCATCATCTGGGTGTTCAGAATCTATGTTCCCAATGGTGAAAGCTTGTGTTTTTACTAAATTCAATACGTGTTTCAGGAGGGATAAATTTATCCACATTGAAGGATTTATCATGTGCCATAATAATAAGAATAAGAGCCTCATGAAGGAATGGAGAGGAGGGTTTTTTCCTATAGGATACACCACTATGGTTAAATGAAGAGACCAAATAGAATGGAATAGAAATAACCTTGTCATGATGGAAATGATTCAAGATCACCAAATGGTAGTTGAAAATACTACGAAACATCCCATCTAAAGTTAGGTGACACATAATTACCTTAGCAACATCCGACCAAGGCTTTGAAAGAGAAATTCTCTCAAAAAATCCACCCGTTCTTTTGATGGCCTTTTTCCATTCACCAACAACAAAGAAAAAATCCATAGCGTCCAATGCATATTTTTAATCTTTGTATAACTTCATGCCTTCAATGAAAAAATTGAAAAAATGGACAACAATATTTTCATTGGTCACCAACTCAAGCCCATAGGCATGCAGAACACCATTCTTCCATCCCTCAACAAAATCTCCCATGAAAAGTATATCAACTCCATGAAGCAGCTCTATATACCTAGTTAGGCTCCCCACAAGAATGATACTCCAAATAGGTTGTTCAATATTCTTCCATCTGTCATAGAAAATTAGATTAGCATGATTTCTGTCTCATCCCATGGATCTAGCATGAAAAAACCTAGTTTAAAGAGATGAAATGTAAACAAAACAACATCCAAAAATTCAATTGTAACTAGAGTAAAGAGGCCATCCTTCCTCCATTCACTCGCATGTATGAATTTGACATTTCCCAAGCATGCAATAAATCACCATCCTTGAACATCATTACAGAGATGCTGGCTTAGGCTTATTGGGATGTGATAGTTCATTTCCTCATATAATCTTTTATGTGTGCTAACACCCAAGTTAGCAAGGTGAATCTGCCACATAGTTCCCCTCATGATAAACATGAAATATTATAAAATCTTCAAACCTTTCCAATAACCTTAGGCTATCTATTATAATAATTTTAATGGTCCAACTAGGGGGAAGGTATCTTTGAGACAATTAACAATTGTACAACATTAAATTGTGAGAAATGTTAGGGTGTAGATCACTCAACAAGTCATATTGTGCATTGAAATACAAACCCACCCTTAAATAAACCTGATTAGCACAACTTAAAAAGGATGAAGAGGTGCTCATGCAAGATCTAAGTAAAAGGCAGATTTGGGTATCCTTATTGAATAAAGTGTGATTATGATATGTAAAAGTATGAAAGAGACATATGCTATGACAAAAGAAATGAATGCTAGCAAGATAGAATATCAGATATGATGCATAAGAGTAAATGCAATATGAAAATAAGAAGAATGAACTCACCGTGAAGAAAGGAGAGGAAGAACAATCTTCAAATCTACAAATGATTTTCTCAAAAATATTGGAATCATAAACCATTCTGGATCTAGAACTCTGAGACCTATAATTCCTGAATGTGAAAATATCATATCTAAAGGACAAGTCTTACTTAAGTCGGCCTAGTCTCGAAAATTTGACCTAGTCTTGGAGGCACAAAAATTGATGAAATCTGAAGAGGATCTATCACTGGTTCTATAACTCTAATATTATAGAATTGAGAGTATGCCACCTATTAATTCACAAAAGAAAGAAGGGGAAATTAATGTGGAAATGGGATTGCCTTGGTCAATCCCTTGTATAGGAATTAAATTTGAAATGAAATTTAAATGACATAAGGAAATATAATCTAGATCTGAAAAGAAACTCACCTTATACCTCAATGATGCAATGCCTCTTTGGAGATGATCACAAGTGTTGATGAAATAAATTAGACTCCACAAAAATCAAATAAGAAACCATGAAAAAAAACCATTGAATGATGAATGTTTTAGTTTGACACAATGTTGGACTAAGGAAGAAAGAGTGAATGTAGATCTCCTCCCTTGTTTGAAAACTCCCTTTCTTGAACTCTAATGGGGAAACAAGGTAGATCTATGGAAGGGAATACCTTAAATGCATGATGAAAATGATAGATGAAGACTTTAAATGCTTGATGGCTTCCTTGCACTTGAATTCTTGATAGGCTTGAATGCTTGATAATTGATGGATTCAAATGGATGCTTTCTTTAACTTGGATCTCTTGAATGAAAATAGCTTGCTTGTAGATGTGGATAGCTTGCACAATAGTGGATTGATAAAAATGAGAGGAAGAGGTATCCTTTATAGACATTTTGGGGCTCAGATTTTGCAAGGCCGACCATGATTAAGCACTTAAGAGAAACAACCTACATTGGGCCTAGAGCTCACTAAAAAGAAGTGCCCAAGGAAAAGGATAACCTAATTTTTGCTAGTCAAGGACAAGGCTGACCTATATTGGCCTTTTCTAGGCAAAATTTCTCAAATTTATCTTGGGACCTAGGGGTGTGTGCTAAGAGAGAGG
This sequence comes from Thuja plicata, assembly GCA_018584345.1. Taxonomy (NCBI): domain Eukaryota; kingdom Viridiplantae; phylum Streptophyta; class Pinopsida; order Cupressales; family Cupressaceae; genus Thuja; species Thuja plicata. The sequence continues at coordinate 619,684 of MU223083.1, forward strand.
CCTAAAAGCCTTAGTTTGTTGGGAAATTAGGGCAACTCCTGATATGTAAAATACATGTAAAAGGAATTATATGGAAGATGATTAATGTGAATGGATGGAAAATGGGAAATAATGCATAGAAGCTAGATCCATCACTGAGTTTTGAACAAATAATGTTTATTTGAAGGATGCAAAAGGGATAGAAGGATCCGAAATCAATGTGGGAACCCATTGATGCTAAAATGGGTCTAAAAATGAGTACATAATAAGGGTTCTTACATTTTAGGATGATAAATTTATCCCCCACTTTAGTGAGATTATGAGTCTGTTTCATGCTCATTGTAAGGTAATAGAGAAAAAGAGAGAGATAAAGATCATGGGAAAATTGCAAAGAGAAAACACATTTCTCAGTTTAAGCAGATAAGCCCCAAAACAAAGGATCTTAACTCATATAGTCATATACAAGGATACAAAAATAACAAAAAATTATTAGAGCTTACTAAGATTATAGGTCGACTAGTTGAAGAGACCTTGCAAGAAAAAAATGTCTCAACACTAATATCATACTCAGAATGCTATTGCAGGAGCACAAGTGGTCACCTGGAAAGAGAAAGAGCATACATCAAATATAAGATAAGAATCCATGATTTAATCCAATAGAAAAGTGTGTTATGCTATGAAATCATGGAGGATAGATCAAGATAGTCATGAATAACATATGTTAGGCAATTATGTTGCACCAGGTGATCCATGAGAAAGAGAAGAGAGAGGAAGGAGAATTGATGGTCTAGAAAATTATGTTATACTAGTCAACTCTATCGAGACAATTTTGTGCATACTAGAATCTTGTGGTGGTCAGTCTTATGGAAACCATCATCTCCATTTGGATCCATGTTTAGGGATTATTCTTATGGAAATTTGGTATGAATCCTTGTTCAGGGATTAGTCTTTTGGAAATTTTGTATGAATCCATGTCTAGAGATTAGTCTTATAAATTCCATATGAATCTATGTTCAAGGATTAGTCTTTATATAAATTTCCATATCAATCGGTGTTTTGTGATCAGTAAATGAATCAATGTAATGTACAAGGGAGGTTGTATGTATTCCCTCATTTAAGATGGAAAAATAAAGATTGTTTTGACATCTTAAGGAAATGATGAACAAGGATAAAGTAGTTTTAACATCAAGATAATATCCACAAGCAACATCCAGTCCCAACCAAAGAGTTCATAGCTTTTACGAGGCCATGAAAGGGATGAATGCCAAGAGATACCATGCCAGAGATTTAAAAGGGATCCTTGTGAAGGATGAAACACTATTTAGTCTCCAAGGTAAAGTATTTATTTACGATAGAAACCCAATAGCGAACAATGAAAAAGTTATGATCAAGGATACACATCCTTAATGCAAACCAAAATTTCTATGTAAGATTAGATGTCACATGATAGATAAATATCCCTTATCCAATGGAAAATTGGATCCTTGAAAAGGAAGAGAGGGATTGATATAGTAGCCTTTCCCCCCAAGTGTGGACACAAGGATGAAGATGACCTATTATGTTACTCACAAAGTATGAGCACACCATGCATAACAATGAGCCCCCAAGGAGTACGATAACAATGTTGCATAGCTGGGAGAAACATAATAGGGAATTAGATGCTATTTAAAGGAATAAATAGTGAAAAATAACTCATTGTGACATGATATGTGAATAATGTCATTATCAAGGATTTTTTTAATTATGTAATTTAAAACTTGACATTCATTAGTAGAGTGGTCATGATATCGATGATACCCAAAAAAAGGAAGATTCATAAGATGTTGACCACTTTTTTTTTTTTTTAGGCCTTGTAAGAACCTTAGCAGGAAGAAGGTTTTGCAGAATCATGTCTTATTTAAAGGTAGATGTAGAAGAAGTGTTAGATGAAACACTTCAATAGGTTTCTCACTATTCTCAACTCTTTGTTGCACACATTTTGAACTATGTTTGGAATTCTAGTTCACAATGGTGTTAACAGTAACTCTTTTTGGTTTATTGTAAGGAATAAATCCTAATCCATAAGAATATTCACGCTCCTCATTTCCTAAGGGCACTTGAATTCCTTGTCCATGTTTTCCACATTCATTCCTATTGAATCCTTATCTTTCTAATAAATTATAACCAAGGCCATAATGAGAAGCCATATCAGAAAGAGTTAATGGAGCTTCATAGGTCACTATGTCATCATAATCAGGCTTGATGGTTTCTAAAGATTCATTAGGAGTGGAAGAAGCGCAAAAAAAAATGTTACTAAGATTATTAGAAAAATGATTTGTTGTGTTGGATTCTTTGTCAGGTTTATATTGTTTAAAGTTCAATGTTGAGAATTTGTTGCGTTGAAATATAAGGATCCCCAATCATCATATGAAAGGATAGTAGTATAAGGAGGATAATCATTAGCGTCTTGATCATTTTTTTCTTAAATAGATGTTGTTTTATAGCTTGACTCAGTATTCAAACAACTATTTGGTCTATCATCTACCATGAGTGTGTACATCAGATTGTTGTAGATAAACTTGACTTTTTGATGGAGAGTGGAAGGAATAATATGCACAACATGTAACCAAGGTCTTCCCAAAAGAAGACTATAATTAAGAGGTCCATGCATCACATGAATAGGAGTATCTAGAATAAGCGATCCTACTTTAATAAGTAATGTGATAATGCCCAATGATTTCTTAGCACTATTGTCAAAGCCACGAATAGGGATTTAATCAGGTTTAATAGTTGAAACATCATATTTGATCCCTTTCTACATGTCCATGCTACAAACATTAAGTCTTGATCCATTATCAACTATGGTATGATGAATGAGATTACCATTGATAAGCACAACTACCATAAGAGAATCATATCGATCTTGGACTTATTTATACTTCTTTCAAGTAAATCATCTTGAGTAAACACAATATGAGGTGGGGCAAGACTAGAATGCATACATTCTCAAAAGGAATTTATATTATGCTAATTATGTGGTAGAATTTGGAAGAGTAGTTAAATATTTTTTGAGGGCTTCATGATATGTAAGAGAAGTTTGAAGAAGTTCCCAAAGAGAAATCTGAGCTGAAGTAGCATGTAATTTCTCTACCAAGTCATACTCTTTTGCAAGTTGCTGAGGTAGAAGGGGTTGATGAGGAAGTATGGGTTGAGAAAGTGGAAGAGAAGTAGGAATAACTACATTAGTAGGTAGAGGATTATTTCTTGTATGGTAGGTATCATCCACCGCATGATATTCCTTAATAAACTCCAAAGGCTTCCTAGATTTTGCTTTCACAGTTATAATTGTCTTATTTAGAGTTTGAAAAGAAATTTGTTAATTATATAATTTAACCGTAATCATAGGTGTACTGAAATTTTGAGAAGGATGTTGAGGATAAACCCTAACAATAACCACACATTTGTTAGGTGGTTGGAATGATTTTGATTGAGTGCATCCTTTGACACTTATTGCAGGTTTTTTGGCTACCATAGGTTGAGCATGGATAATAACATTGACTTCATCAAGTTGTTTACTATTCATGGGTTAATCACTTGAAGAGAGAGCATCAAGGAAATTATTAATGACATAATCCTCTTCTTCCAAAATCTCCTTAGAATAGGGACTAGGGAATTCCTTTAATGCATTATCTCTAGAAGGAATACCGAATGAAAGCAAGGTGATATTAAGAAAATTTTATATAATTTCCTCCTCTTATGCTAAGATGTCCTCATAAAGGGTGTTTTTTATAGGAGAAGGATCATTACTCATTGACTCATTAGAGGGGTACTGATTGAGATGAATAGAAGGTAAAGTGTACTGAAGGGGACTGTATAGTTGGAAAATGGAAGCACTTCCATGGTAGATTGGTTTAGCATTTTGAGTAAGTGGTTTGGTGTCATTTCAAGAACCTTGAATGGGTTCTTGATTTGGACCTAGCGTTCCCCTTGTTCTGCCCCATTTTCCACCTCTCTCCAGCCAGTTTTTGGCATCCTAGACTACAAATTTGAGATCTTTGACCTCAGGGACAAGTTTGACCTTTTAGGTCTATGTCGACCTTTACCCTGACCTAGGTCAAGGTAAAACTCACCCCTGACCTAGGTCAATTTCAACCTCAACCTTGACCTAGGGTCCATATTTCAGGATCTCACAGTTGCTAGATGTCAGTCTTTGAAAAAGCTAATTCCTGCTTTTGGATCGGGTGTTTCAGGTTTCGGAACATCAAAACTTAAATTATATTTAATATAGGCCCTCTCCTAGTGGTAAAGGCTTTAATTAGAATTTAATTCTCCTATGTTAGCCTCCTTAGAAGATTGTGCCCTATTTTCATATAAAAGGAAATTTTTTCCGCTCATTTTCTCTAAGCATCATTAAGCATTGTTTCACAATATCAACCATTATCAAGCAATCTAAGGCAAGAATTCAAAGAATTGAAGAGTGAGATCCAAAGGTGAAGAAGAAATATTTGAAGCAAGCCAAGTAGCCATTGAAGCATTCATCATTTCTCAAGCATCCATTTTCATCAAGGAGATCCATAGGTGGCGATTGAAGGATTCAAGCTCCATGGAGCCCTCTTGTTGAAGATTTATCCATCCACATTCCTCCAAGTCTCTTCCAATTCAAAACCCATTAAATATTGGTGTTGAATATCTACAATAAATTGATTGAAGACATCCTACATTCTACTTTATACACTTGGTGCATAGATACTTGTGGATCCACAGACGAATCCACCATAAGGACTTTTACAAGCAAGGTGAATTTATGCATTTACTTTGTTTTACTTATGCAATTTAAATTATACTTTAAGGTTAATTCCAAAACTGGGGTTTGACAAAGGAAAACCCCTCCCCCCCCAAAAAAAAACTCTTTTTATTGTAGATATAGGTTCGGGACTATGGATTTGAACTCAGATCTAGATACCCTTTTCAATGAACTATCGAGATCTAAAAATAGATTTTCTGTCAAGGCAGCGTAGGTCAGGGTAAATATTATTGGGTCAGCGGTGACATTTGTGTGTCAAGGTTGACCTTTTTCTCAAGACGGTTTCAGATTAGGAAAATATTTCTAGGTTTTGTTCGTCTCTATGTTTCTATTCCTGGTCATACTTTAGATTTTACAGAAACTGAGTACAGACCTTTGAAAACAACATTCTTCAGATCTGCAATACTTTAAGCTTGGTACTTTCTCCTATACTTTTCAATTACTACAATATATAATATCTCCTTAATCATAAAATAGAATTTAAGACCTTCTTTTCTCTCATTTCCAAATGGTTGATTCTTTTGTGCATTGATCCTTCTTTTGGGTTAATCAATTTGGATCTTCCATTTGTGCATTTGGGGCTAAAAGGGGAAAATCTTATCTTCCTTCCCCCTAAAATACAAATAATCAATTTAAATGTAAAGGTTAAGGAAATACAAAACATCTTAAATGATCAAACCCTAATCAACAATTAAAACAAAACATATTTTCTTCCTTTACATTTTGGTGAACCCACGATAGACAACTCTTTCTTTTTGGTGTTAGATTTACATGTTTATGCTAGATCTTGCATGTTCTTTCATTTATGTTTCAAATTAATAAATCAAAATCTTGTGTTAGTTAATTTGCATTGCATTGGTGTATGAGCTTTACCACTCCTAGTCCTACTTATAGTATCCTAGTTAGAAGAAGTCATAGACTTATGGCTTCCTTTGATCCTAAGTCTTCCTCTCCTTTCCGTAGGATCCTAGATGATAATTTGATAAATCATGATTCCAAGCCTTCTATGGAGCATAACTCTTCTCACTCATCCCATGATGAGGATGATGCTTTAAGATTTCCTCCAAAACAAGTGCAAAAAATTTCAACTGAACATGATAAAATCAGACATTGGCTCATCCAAGAAAACCATAATCAAGATTCCATCCAAGCTATAGAGGCTCTTAAGAAAGTCCTTTGTGATAATGATCAAGGTGTTAACCTCTTGCGTAGTATTACTCATCTTGTGCATTTGAATGTTAAAGCTTTAGCTCAAGAGGCTAAAGATCTAAGATTCACTCCTCTTGTCACTAGTGTAGGACCTTCTTCTTTTCCTAGCATTCCTACTTATACTCCTCCTTTGATGACTAAATTTCTCCCAATCGCATCTATTCATGTGAGTTCTCCACTGGTATCTCTACCTACCTCACAACCTTCATATCATAGTGTACCTTTTACTTATTCTAATCCCCTTCCAACTATGGTTCCTAATGCTCCAGTGGTTGTATCTTCTATTACTGTTTCTTCTTACACTTTTCCTAGTGTTCCTAACATTTCTATGCCACCTGTTTCCTCTAATGATTCCACAATTATTAGTTTGGCTCAAATTGCATCATCTTTACAACAACAACTTGCATCCTTAACCCAATCCAAGTTTAGCATTCCTACATGTGACATGGGTAGTCCTTTGTCCTTAGACATCATTTGTGCTACTGTCCCTCAACAAGCTGATATGCCTCATCTCAAGAATTACAATGGTAAATGCAATCCTATCACTCATGTTAAAACCTTTCAAATCCTTTGTAGTGATTATGCTCATGACCATAGGATTTTATCTAAATTGTTTGCTATAACTTTTCGTGATAAGGCTTTGCAATAGTATTGTTCTTTACCTCCTTATTCAATTGATTCTTTTCCTAAACTTGCTAATACCTTTATCCAAAAATTTCAAAATAACATTTTTCCACAAGTGTCCTTATCTAATTTAATGCATTGTAAACAAAACATTAAGGAAAAATTGACTGATTTCATTGGTAGATTTAAGAATTTTTATGCTCAAATTTATTATCATGTTCCTGATATTGATATTCAACACATGTTTATTTCAAATTTACAAAAGGATATTAGAGATAAGATTCTTCTTACTAAATTTACCTCTTTTAAATAACTTTGTGCAGCAATTCACCATTATCAGTTATAAGTGAGTCAATTTGAGAGTAACACTCCAATGCCACCTGTTCCAATTGATAAGAGTGACACCACTCCTGATCTTAATAAATTTCAGAAACCTAACAATTATGTCAATATTAATAAACAAACGAATGCAGTTGCTGATCAAGTTGTTGTTACATCCAACAATGCCACTTCTGCATCTACTGCTTTCCATATGAATCGTATGTTTACTCCTTTCTCTAAAAATCTGTACTCTATAATGAGTAGGTTGTTAAGTGCTAATATGATTACCTTTCCTCCTATTTTACCTCTCCTCCCTACCATGATAGCCTCAAAATCCTTTGATTCTAAATATTTTTGTTAATACCACCACCAGAATGGCCCTGATACTGAAAAATGTTAAATTCTTTAAAGAATAAAATTCAAGATTTAATTGATTCTAATGCTTTATCTATTGATAACTTTGATGGTAGTGGGAATAAATCTATTTCTCCTCCTAATCAAAACCTTCAAATATATACGAATCCTTTACCTACACATGATACTAATACCATAGCTCAACCATCTTCTATGGATATTGTTTACGATTCAAAGATGGATGATCTTAATCACATTGTTAATCATGGGGAGGGTGTTTCATCTCAACCTACTGTTCAAGATCCTTCACCTCCACTTCAACTTCCGTTCCACCTAAACCTAAAAAAAAAAATAAGGATAAGTGACTTAGAGAAATTTTAATTACCTTTGGTGATTCTGAAATGATTAAGGCTCCTGATGGTGCCCTTTATATTTATGCTAGGATTGCTAAGATACCTACTCGTGGTTGTCTTGTTGATCCCACATCTTTAATAAATGTCATTACTGAGGAAAATATTTTTATGAAAAGCTTACAACATGATTGCTATGATCCATCTAATGCATGGATACAAACATGTAATGGTTTTCTTTATCCTACACTTGGTTCTATCAACTTACCTGTTGAACTTTGTGGTAAATTTGTAGATACTACCTTCATTGTTATTCCTACTTTTGATCAATTGCAAATAAAATTTGGTTTACCTTGGATAACTGATATGCATGCTATTTCTTCTCCTATTCATAAATTTCTTAAGTTCATTCATAATGGAGAAAATGATTAATCATAGTTTGCATCAACCTTCTAGGCGAAGAGATTGTGCTACTCTTGATTTCTTTTGGCCATCATTACCTAACTCATGTCCTCCTCACCCTGATCATCTCTTTCACTCATACCAAGCTTACAAACATCACAAAATAGCTGAGTTAAGCATGCCTCAGATAGATCTCAACCGTGGTATTTTGCCTACTCCTTCCATACCTCCTTTATCCATTGCTTCTAATTCTAATAATCAAACTTCTACTATTTCATTGCAACCTATTGAAAACCCTCCTATAGAACCTGTGAAGGAACTTGTGGTCATTCCTCCTAGTTCTCAATATGTGTTAAACAAGGAAAAATGCAACAAATATGCTAATGAAAGTTGTAAGAAGCGTAGAGCTAATGTTAGGGCCTGTGCTTCTATTATTTGAAACTCTTTACCTACTTTCAACCAACCCATTCTTGATGTGTTGGAAGAAGTTAGGATTCATAATGATGTTAAGATGAATGAGTATGATGATTGTATTCACATTCCATTTCAATTAACCTTGATGAGGAAGACATTCTTTATGATCCTATTGATCTTACTGATTAATATGAGACCATTGATCTTGATACTAATTTACCACATATGCTTTCAACTCAAATAACAATTGCACCTAGTATCGAGAAACATAATTCTCAAGAGGATCCTTGTTTGGAACTGGCTATCATTCCTACTATATTGGATATAGTCCCTCTTGCAAGTTTCCCACCTTCCCTAACTGATATAAACCGAGATGGGGAGAGTAGGTGATGCACTTGAATGGCTTATCCTTCATGGTAGCCCTTTTTGTGTTTGCATGTTGTAATGTGCTTCTCCTGTAATATATTTGCTAAATTTTTGTTAGACTCTTTTATACAACCCTTGTTACTTTTTTAGTGCAAGGTGATAAAGGAATCAAACCTATTGTACGATTCCTCTATATGTATCTTTACTCTTCTATATGCTGTTTTAATTTTATGTTGTACTTGTGCTATTGTTCATAAATTTTTTCCTTGTATTGTCTGCTTGGATCTACGACATGGTAGAACTGATTCTTTTTGGTCTCCAGGTTGTGGTTTGAAAAGATTATTCTTCGTAACTCTTGAGTTTCTTTCCTCCATTGTGATTGTAGTTCTACTTTCTTTGGGGAATGATCTCAATTCATTTGCAATAATATCAAAATTATATGTACATGTTATCTTATTATGATACTGACCCCACAATAGGTAGATCTCTTATGTGTTCTTGTGTATTTTTATGTTTTATTTCCCTTGATTTTTCTTCATTTGGGGGCATCTGGTACTGAAAACGTAATCCGTAGAGTTATATATGTTTCAGTTAAAGCCATTGCTCCTATTAAAGTGTTAGCAATGACTTTAACATGGGGGCATATGCTCTACTCAATTTTAGCACACACACACATTCAAAATATTTTCAAAAACTTAAAATTTTTTCCCTTTATGGATTAAAAACTAATCCTTAAAGCATAGACATATTACTTTTTAGGATCTCTTGATCCCTTCAGTTTAAATTTACACGGATCTCTTGATCCCTCCAGTTTTCAATTTACAATGTTTTGATACCTTAAGGTTGGAAGGTGTCCTTAAGAATGGATCTCCCTGATGGGTTAACTAGTGAGTAGCCAAATTCACTAGGTGGTTCAACTCCATCTTTCTAGTTATGTTGTTTACTTGTGTGGTTCACAATGGGACATAAGTTCTCATTGGGCAAGGTAATCACACCCTCTCTCTCTTTCTCCTTAACCAGTGATGTCTCTCTTATTGTGATCTTAGGGTTGATAAATAATTAATTCCCTTGGGGGATTAAGGATTTATTTGTCCCTTTTTGATTCCAATAAGACTGTATGTTCTTTATGATCTCCTTTACCAAGAGTTTGTGTTGAGTACATACTCTTGCTAAAGTGGGGGCTAAATGTATAGTTGGAAAATGGAAGAAATTCCATGGTAGACTAGTCTAGCCTTCCAAGTAAGTGGTCTAGGGTCATGTTAAGCACCTTGAATGGGTTCCTGATTTGGATCTGGCTTTCCCCCTGTTCTGTCCCATTTTCCACCTCTCTCCAGCCAGTTTTTGGCATCCTAGACTACAGATCTGAGATCTTTGACCTCAAGGTCAAGGTTGAACTTTTAAGTATATGTTGACCTTAACCCTGACCTAGCTCAAGGTCAACCTCACCCCTAAACTAGGTCAAGGTTGACCTTGACCTTGACCAAGGGTCCATATTTTAGGATCTCACAGTTGCCAGATGTCAGTCTTTGAAAAAGTTAATTCTCACTTCTAGGTCGACTATTCTAGGTTTCAGAACATCAAATATTAAATTATATTTAATATAGATCATGTTCTCAGGGTAAAGGCTTTAATTGGAATTTAATTCTCCTATATTAGCCTCCTTAGAAGATTGTTCCATAGTTTCATATAAAAGGAAGTTTTTTCCTCTCATTTTCTCTAAGCATCATTAATCATTGTTAAGCAATATCAACCATTATCAAGTAAGCTAAGAAAAGAATTCAAAGGCTTGAAGAGTGAGATCCAAAGGTGAAGAAGCAAGATTTGAAGAAAGCCAAGTAGCCATTAAAGCATTCATCCATTCTCAAGAATCCATTTTCATCAAGGAGATCCATTAGTGGCCATTGAAGGATTCAAGCTCCATGGAGCCCTCTTGTTGACGATTTCTCCATCCACAATCCTCCAAGTATCTTCCAGTTCAAAACCCATTCAAGATTGGTGTTGAAGATCTACAAGAAATTGATTAAAGACATCCTACATTCTAATTTCTACATTTGGTGCATACATACTTGTGGATCCATGGATTCGAATCCACCATAAGGAATTTTACAAGCAAGGTGAATTTATGCATTTACTTTGTTTTACTTTTGCAATTTAAATTCTACTTTGAGGTTAATTCCAAAAATAGGGTTTAACCAAGGAAAACCCCTCCCCCACAATAAACATATCTCTTTTTTTTGTAGATATAGGTTTGGGACTGAGGATTTGAACTTAGATCTGGATACCCTTTTCAACGAACTATCGAGATCTGGAAAAACAATTTCTGTCAAGGCAGCGTAGGTTAGGGTCGAGATTATTGGGTCAGTGGTGACATTTATGGGTCAAGGTTGACCTTTTTCTTAGTATGGTGTCAGATCAAGAAAATATTTCGTGGTTTTATTCATCTCTGTATTTCTTTTCTAGGTCATACTTTAGATTTTTTAGAAACAGAGTACAGACCTTTGAAAACAACATTCTTCAGATCTGGAATAATTTAAGGTTGGTACTTTCTCCTATAATTTTCAATTACTACAATATATCATATCTCCTTAATCATAAAACATAATTTAAGACCTTCTTTTCTCTCATTTCCAAATGTTTGATTCATTTGTGCATTGATCCTTCTTTTGGGTTAATCAATTTGGATCTTCCATTTGTGCATTTGGGGATAAAAGGGGAACATCTTATCTTACTCCCCCCTACAGTACAAATAATCAATTTAAATGTAAAGGTTAAGGAAATATAACACATCTTAAACAATCAAATCCTAATAAAAAAAAAAAATATATTTTCTTCCTTTAAAGGGACAAATGACATCCTCATGGGGAAAACACATATTAAGAGAATAATCAACATTATCTTGTAATGACTCATCCCAAATAGGGAAATTATGAAGATAGGGATTATTGTCTTAGATTTATATTTCCTCTTGAGAAGGAGGGTCCTTAGGAGAGAAAAAGGATATTAACTTATAGAATATATAAATGATGTCCTATGTAAAATCTATGAAATGATATACTTATTTTTCCATGCAAGTGCATAAGCAAGAAATGAAATAATATTATGTGAATTGCAATGATTACTATTTAATGTAGGAAATAAATTTTTTATATTTTTCATGATGAAATGGAACAATATAATGAATGTATCTAAGAGTGCAATATTGGAATGCATGTATACAAAGTAAATTTAGATGTGGGGGATGTAACCACCAAAATATCCAATAGAAATAGATATCTAAATACATACAAAGGGAATCTACCACCAAAATCAGAATAGAAATGTTATAAGTCAGGCTCACCAAAATGTACAACATAAAATGGTGAGAAATGCTAGGGTGTAGATCACTCACCAAATCATATTGTGCATTGGAATAAAAACTCACCCTTAAACAAATATGATTAGCATAACCTAGAAAGGATGAAGGGGTGCTAATCCAAGATCTATGTAAAAGGGGGATTTGGGTATTACTTATTAAATAAAGTATGATTATGATATGTAGAAGTATGAAAGATACCTATGCTATGACAAAATAAATAAATGATAGAAAGATATGACATTAGATATGATGCATAAAAGGAAATGTAAGATGAAAAGAAGAAGAATGAACTCACCGTGAATGACAGAGAGGAGGAACAAACTTCAAATTTAGAAATGACAATCTAAGAACTCTCAGAATCAAAAACCCTTTTGGATATGGTTCTCTAAGACCTTGAATTCCCAACTGTGAAAATATCAGATCTAAAGGATAAGGCTGACTTAAGTCAAGGCCTAGTCCCAAATAGTCGACCTAGTCCTGGAGGCACAAAAACTGATGAAATATGAATAGGATCTATCACTAGTTCTATAACTCTCAAGTTCTGGATTTGAGACTGTGCCACCTATTCATGCACAAAAGAAAGAAGTGGAATTTTTTGTGGAAATGAGCTTGCCTTGGTCAAGCCCCTGTATGAGAATTAGCCTTGAAATGAAATTGAAATTGCATAAGGAAATATAATCTAGATCTGAAACACAAATCACCTTATACCTCAATGATGCAATACCTCTTTAGAGATGATCACAAGTGTTGATGCAATATCTTGGAATCAACAAAAAACCAATAGGAAACCATGAAACCAAACCCTTCAATGATGAATGTTGTATTTTTCCACATTGTTGGATTGAGAAACAAAGAAAAGAAGAAGAAGACTTGATGGATGAGTGTAAATCTCCTACCTTGATTCCAAAATCCTTTTCTTGAGATCCAATGGAGAAAGAAACTAGAGCTATATAAGGGGATACCTTAAATGCATGAGTGAAATTATGGATTGAAGACTTGAAATGCTTAATTACTTCCTTGCACTTGAATTCTTGATAGACTTGAATTCTTGATAATGGATACTTTCTTGAACTTGTACCTATGGAATGCACAATAGCTTTTGTTGTATATGTGGATAGCTTTCACAATAGTGGATGGAATAAAATGAGAGGAAGAGACCTCCTTTTATACAAATTTTTGGGCACAGATTTTTTAAGTTAGACCCCGATTAAGCACCTAGGAGAAACAACTCTGCATCAGGTCAGAAGCCCACTAAAAAGTAGTGCCCTACCACAAGTCCAAGCTAAGGTGGCCTTGTCCAAGAAGACTTTCTCAAAGTGAGCCCGGGACCTGTTGGTGTTTGAAAACATTTATGCTATGAAAAGATACCAATATACCTTGAGACTGATTTTAGGGATGGTTAGCTCTAAGTATGAAAGATCTACAAGGTAACTGAACCAACTATAGGGACAAGACTACCATTTTCACTTCTGGCTCTATTAAACCAAGGTGGGTAAACCTAATCCATATAACATACAACTCTTTACAACTTTTTATCACTCTGGATTATAACAAAATATGATGGTAAGAAAGTACTAAATACTAACTAGGCGTTCATTGACTCTCTATTACCATGTAGGACATACAACCAACCACCATAGGATATGAAATAACTTAGTAATGGTTTCAATTTTTAAAATATTTTTAGAACATAGCCAAACTCAATTAGACATATATCAACAAGGGATGTACTAGTTCTTGAGCAGTGCCTCATCCATTGGGCAACACTTCAATACAAATTCTGAAAATCAAAACACACCTATTGGCAAAGACTCATAGCCATAAATACAAGAAGCTCATACCATACACTTCTTATAGAATCATTATATAGATAAATTAGTTAAATCTATATTATATCAAAATCATATTTAATTTTATCCTAGATAAAAACTATGGAATAGATCATATACATAGATAAATGCTATGTAATGAATCAAAAGATCCAAAATTCAAAGGGAAAACAACAAGGAGAGACCTACAAATGGGAAACTCATATTAAGTATGATGAATCAAGGTTTTGTATCAACATGAATGAAGGAAAACACCTCTCAAAAATAAGAAAAAGATCAAAGAAACTTTCTGTCTTTTCTTGAATACATTCTAATACAAATCTGCAATATCTCTGGGACCAAAAATAATGGAACGCTATACACAGAGAAAAGAAGGACTTATGTAGAAGGAGGAAACCATAGGAGAGGGTTATCAGACAAACTTCCTTCCAATAAATTAATGTAGTCCTTCCTTGTCGGTCGATATTTCTCCAAAAGATCATAAAAAAGATCTAGTTTGATGCGCCATCAACCACTCATAAAGTTAGAAAAGACACGGCATGGGAAAAGAGTTCCCACAAATAGCATACAAACTAGAGACCCATATCACCACCATGCTTCAGTTAATGCATCTAGGACCATAAGAATGTCCTCAGCCACTGTACGACGCCCTTAATGTTGAGCCAAGGACAAACAGAACGTTGAGTCACTCCTCCACATGTTTGAAACACACAATCAAAGCTAGAAACCTTAGGACTACATTTGAAATTTCATAATTTAGTTAAAATTATTAGTCCTAGTGCGGAAACCCCATTAATGGTCCAGATTGAAGACTTTTCACAACTTTAAAACATGACCATTGATGAACTTTAAGCTACTAGGGCATTAAGTAAAAAAAATGACTTAAGCCCGGCCAAACTTCACTGACCTGCACATGGTAAATCCCCATTGGGCCTTGGAACCACCTATCCCTCACCTTTCTACATAGGCCCCACACACCTTACTGCTAACTTGGATGTCTGGCAAGATTTTCTCCATCGTGTGATGCATATCTTCCTTACATCTTTCCTTCATGCGAAGGCGCAACATCGTCAGATCTTGATCTCCCTTTTACAATTCCTTTTCCACTTGCTACCACATGTCACCCTGTCATTTGATCCACCTTACCTATCCCACCATTTATCTCACCACTTGTGCCACATGTCACCACCTGATTTTTTGGGAACTCAACCATCTCACCATCCTACTCAGCCCTGCCACATGTTAGTCTATCACATGTTAGCACATACACCATCGTGCTATCTAACTGGACCTACCCTAACTCAGATTGTGCCATAGCACCATGATGACACCTGTCACTACATGGAACCTTCACCTGAGCATGGGGCCATAAAATTATCCTTCCTATCCACCAGTTGGCTGCCACTAACCGCCACATCTATGAACCATCAGCCAAAAGGTGCATGCCTTTTAGGCACTTAACATATTGCAATCTTGCTTATAAAAACACCAAGTGCTTCCTTCACACTGTAAATGTGGTACAAATGACATAGACCATCTCAGTAACTGCTTTTTCTCGCTGGGTTCAAGACTTGTTCTTTTCTCAATTACTTGTTTCTGATTTTCTTTATCGACAGGTCTCGGTAGTTGTTTGGCTACTCGATGGGTTTCACCGAATGGTCTTTGTGCTCGGTTGAATTTCTTACTGAGTTTTCATTTTTATGTTATATCTTTAGGATCTGAATGTCGACCTCTTTGGTGGACTCTTGTATATATTAGGTTCTTTGTTCTTAGATTAGGGGAGTTTTAGGGATATAGGCTATAGAATATTTTTATACAGTCCTAGTTTAGTGGCTCTAATTGGGGAGATATGTCTCTTGTAGGCATGATAAGAAGACCACCTACAGGAAAGAAACAACCTACAACAGAAAAAAAATAATAAAAATAAAAACTATTGCAATAAGAGAAGATCTGCATCTCTGCAACTTTATTCACTGATTTGAAGGAGTCAGACCAGGCTTGACGGCCTAAAGCCATCACAGAATTTTATGGTCCAGCTTTCCTCTGTCATAAACAAAATTTTCTTCTCCTAGCATTGGAAACAAGCTGAGAAAACCACTTTAATTTTCATGATCATCCCTACTGTCATGTACCATTAGCTCAACACATAAACATTTATCACTATATCCATAACTTGAGCCTATAAGAAGATCAGATAAGCTTTGAAAATGTAAATCATGTGGCATATGCATGTTACATTCATTAGATAAAGAGAGATTAAACCCAATGCAATATGTATCAGTACCCAATGCCATATCTAGGGGAAACAATATCCAGCTGAAAAGGAAAGCACTCGTATTCTGCCATATTACTGGAGTGAATAGTTTTGGATCCATTTCCTGTAAGAGGATACATATCAATGTTTGAGAAACAACAATGTTCAACACTACCATCTTCAAAACATGAAAACGCCATGTCATGACCCCTATTCTCCTCTATAGGGGAAACATCTTGCATCATGTCAGTGCTTTGCAAGCTAATAGCAGAGCCCCCTAAAGAACTCACTTGCAAAATATTAACATTATACAAACCACAATCCTATTGGTGGGAGGGAGAGCATATATCAACATATTCATCATTAACATACAGACCTTGAGAAACTGAAGGGCCATCCTGCCGTGGCTTAATGAAAGATTTAGATTCTGAAACAAATTCAAATTCCACACAATAATCCCAATCAGTACTCATCATAATATAAGGAAACTCTTCATTCCTTGACTCTGAAAAAAAACTGATGCTTTCATCATGTAATAGATCATATTCAATCTTATTCTAGCCAAATGATACAGATGCAAAAGAAGAATAAAAAATACACATGTCAAAATTAGGACCTCTTGACTCATATTGTCTGTCAAAGTCAATGTGTGTTTAGTAGAAGAACTCAGAGCTATCCCTCCCTTAATATATGAGATATTCACAAGTTAGGAACTTTGAAAATTTTTCACTATGAAGTGAACCACTGTCATCATCTTCACCCACTTCTGATATATATAGTCACAAGCATCATCTTCATTTATCCAGTCACTATCCTCTTGCTGACTACACACATCCTCTCCCTCATGTTGAGAAGGAGCATCACTTTCATGATTACAAGAGAGAGAATCCACATTGGATACATATCCTTAATAGGTTCCATCATTCTCAACATGAACATCACTAGGTACAACCTCATGTGTAATCTCAAGTTCAAGATCTTCCTCATTAATTATCCAATTCCTGATATGAAAATAACTTTCTTCCCTTAAGGAGGTTGGCCAATGGGTTGATTCGGGAAAACAAAGTTCCAAAAATAAACCAATGAAAATAGAATCTTGATACGTCCCTTCTCCTTCCCACCTTTTTTATTATAAACAATATGCAATCCCTTTGGATGTCCTGGTCTAAGAATGCAAGATCCCTATCTAGTTTCCCCATTTCAACTAGTGCAATACTTCAATATGATTTTGCAAAATGCAAATCTAATCTTGAAGCATGCAAACCTCTATCCACGCCTTTTTCATTCTCTTAGTGCTTAGATCACTTAAAATGAAAACATTTACAACTTTGAAAAAATAAAATATCTGGATGTGTTGTAGCAGTTGCAAAAATATAGATCTAAAGTCACCTCCAAATCACCCTTTTAAAACTTTGGTAGAGTCACCATCCCTTTGCAGAGGAAATGATTTGAATCAGTTGAGAACTCCTTCCAAACTCTAACCTTCTGTAAATCAAAAAACTCACAACACACCCTCAATAGCATCTCATATTGATTCCTCTCTTGACTATGTTCATAGTCACAGGAGTCCAAACATTGGCTGCATCTTCACTACAAGTCCACCTTTTTTATTTGTCTTTCTCCAAACAATGCACACTAGTGCAAAATAGTGAACTCAGAGTCGCCACTCATCATTATGAGATAGTATATGTAGATCTTTAAGAGCTTGGACTTTCAGACACTTTGCAATGACATACAAAACAAACTTGACTCACTTTACAAAACATGAGGAATATCTTCTTTGTAGCACATGACTCTATAAAAAGACTCTGGGATCGACTCAGTAGAGTAAGGAAACAACTCTCCTACACCTCACTAATTAGTTTTTCTTCTGTATCCCCAGTAGAGTTGCCATTTTGTTGGTTTTTGAAAATGTTTATGCTATGACAAGCTACCAATATACCTTGAGACTAATTTTAGGGGTGGTTAGCTCCAAGTATGAAATATCTAGAAGGTAACTGGACCAACTATAGGGACAAGACTGCCCTCTACACTTTTGGCTCTATTAAACCAAGGTGGGTACACCTAATCAAGATAACATACAACTCTTTACAACTATTTATCACTCTAGATTATAATAATAGATGATGGTAAGAAAGTACCAAATACTAACCAGGCATTCATTGACTCTCTATTACCATGTAGGACATACTACCAACCACCATAGGATATCAAAGAACTTAGTAATGGTTTTGATGTTTAAAACATTTTTAGAACATACCCAAATTCAATGAGACATATATCATCAAGGGATGTACTAGTTCTTGATTAATGCCTCATCCATTGGGAAACACTTCAATACAAATGCCGAAAATTAAAAACACACCTAATGGAAAAGACTCATAGCCATAAATACAAGCAACTCAAACCATACACTTTTTATATAATCCTTATATATATAAAATAATTGAATCTATGTTATATCCAAAGAATATTTAATTTTATCCTAGATCAAAACTATGATACACAGATAAATGCTATGTAATGAATCAGAAGATCCAAGATTCAAAGGGAAAATGCCTCTCAACAATAAGCAAAAGATCAAAGAAACTTTCTATCTTTTCTTGAATACAGTCTAATACAAATCTCCAATATCCGTGGGACCAAAAGTTCTAGAACCCTATACATAGAGAAAAGAAGGGCTTATGTAGAAGGAGGAAACTCTAGGAGAGGGTTATCAGACAAATGTCCTTCAAAGAAATTAATGCAGTCCTTCCTTGCCGGCTATTTTTCTCAAAAAAATCATCAAAAGTATCTTATTTGATGCCCCATCAACCACACATAAAGCTAGAAAAGACACGACATCTGTAGAGAGTTCCCACAAATAGCATACAAACTAGAGACCCATATCACCACCATGCTGCTGTTAATGCATCTAGAACCATAAGAATGTCCTTAGCCAGTAAACAGTGTTCTTAATGTTGAGCCAAGGATGAACATGACCTCAAGCCACTCCCCCGCATGTCTGAAACACACAATCAAAGATAAAAACCTCGAGAAAGCATTTGAAATTTCATAATTCAGTTACAATGGCTAGTCCTGGTGTGAAAACCCCATCAACGGTCCATATTGAAGACTTTTCACAACTTTAAAACATGATTGTTGATGAAATTTAAGTTACTAGGGCATTAAGTAAAAAAAATCACTTAAGCCCGGTCAAAATTCACTAACCTCCATGTGCTAACTCCCCATTAGGCCTTGGAACCACCTTTCCCTCACCTTTTTGCATGGGTCCCACACACCTTACCGCTGACTTGGATGTGTGGAAATATTTTTTCCATCGTAGGATGCATAGATGCCTTACATATTTCCTTCATGTGATTGTGCAACATCGTCAGATGTTGATCTCCCTTTTACCACACCTTTTCCATTTGCTTCCACACATTTCCCTCTCATTTGATCCACAATACTGGTCCCACCATTTATCTCACTACCTGTGCTACGTGGCACCACCGGATTCATCAGGATTTCTTTCATCTCACCATCCTACTTAGCCCTGCCACCTATTAGTCTGCCACATGTCTGCACCCGCGCCATCGCACTATCTGATTGGACCTACCATGACTCAGATTATGCCATAGAGTCATGCTGACACCTTTCACTACATAGAACCTTCACATGAGCACGGGCCCACAAAATTATCCTTCCTATCTGGGAGCTGGGTACCACTAACTACCACATCGACAAACCATCAGCCAAAAGGTGCATGACTTTTAGGCACTTAACATATTGTGGGTTCGGTTATAAAAACATTAAGTTTTTCCTTCACACCGTAAATGTGGGACAAATGACATAGACCGTCTTAGTAACTACTTTTTCTTTCTCGGTTGAAGACTTTTTTTTCTTTTCTTGGTTACTTATTTCTATTTTTCTTTATCGACGGGTCTCGGTAGTTGTTTGGCTACTCGGTGGGCTTCATCGACTAGTCTCTTTGCTTGGTGGATTTTCTTACTAACTTGTCATTTTGATGTTGGATCTTTAGGATCTAAGTGCTGACATCTTTGGTGGACTCTTGTATATATTTGTTTTTCTAATCTTAGAGTAGGGGAGTTTTGGGGATATAGGATATAGAATATTTTTATACAGTCCTAACAGGACCTAGGGTTGGGTGCAAAGAGGGATGTCTAAAAGCCTTAGTTTTATGGGAAATCATGAGAAGCCTCGATATGTAAAATGCATGTAAAATGACCTAGCTTGAAGATGAATCATGTGAATGGATGGGAAATGGGAAATCATTCATAGAAGTTAGAGCCATCCTCAAGTTTTGAACAAATGATGTTGATTTGAAGGATACTAAAAGGATAGAAGGATGTGAAATCGATGTGGGAACCCATACATGCTAAAATGGGGCTAAAACTAAGAACCTAATAACGGTGCCTCATTTTAAGGATGGTACAACAATATTCAAAGAATCACTTTCTAATGAAACACTAGTTATACCATTATCTCTAGCCATATTTAAGCCCTGATAGATGACCATGGCCTCAGTGTAATGGTTTCTATGAATCCATAAAGGTAGTGTCCCTTCCTAAACAAGTCTACCTGTTTGATCACAAACCACTCCCCCACAACATGCAGGTCTAGGAGTCCCTTTCATTACACCATCTGTATTGATTTTGAACCATCCTAGAGAGGATGTTGCCACTTTCTCTTAGGTCTTTCATTCTTCTATTTAGTCAACGCTTTTCTATTGTCCCACTCTTAATTCCAACCTTGAGAAATCTTGTAGTCCTCAAGAGGAGTGATTAAAGGGGGGGGGTGAACCAGATGAGTTCTAACAAAGCACCATAAATTTCTCCTTAATAGCCAAATGAATTTGTTGTGCTACATCAACTTCAAAATTCATCTTATCTCTGAAGATATGATTATTTCTCTCCTTCCACAACCCCCAAGAAATGTGAGGCAACATGAGATCCCAAAGAAAATTCAAGGAGTGGTTATGAGAAGGGGACTTTCATTGCACCGAACAATCCACAAAATAGTTTGGTAAAACCTAGGAAGTTGACAAAAGATTGAGGAAGAAGGACCAAAACTCTCTAGAAAAAGCACAAGTGAACAAAATATGAAAAGCATCTTGAACATCCTTTAAGAATAAAACACAACAATTAGGGAAGGATATAAGTCTCTTGCAAAGATTATCAAGAGTGAGAATTTTGTTCTATATTTGAAGTTAAAAGAAAATATTAATTTTGGGGAGCAGATTCAAATTCCAAACCAAGGACCAAAAGGGTCTGGGAGAAGGGAGTCTGATTTGCTTCTAAAAAGCCTTCAAGAGCGAGAATTTTCCATCTGTAGAAGGAACTAGACAATTTCATCCTCCATCACTGAGCTGGAGATATGGACACAAGTCAACATATCCGGAAGAGAGTCGAGGACTAGACTCACATCCATAAGTTTACTTGATTAGAGTGAAGAATGTAATAAAAAATAAAGCACCTAAACCATCTAACACAAACAGGTTTAAACCTGTTGAATTTTGGAATGGAGGACATGGTGGCATCTCCCAACAACAAGTCATCCCAAAAAAAGATCCTCCTACCATTTTTGAGTGACCAATGCATTCCTTAGAGGAGAATGTCCTTGGTACCTGAAATATGTCTCCACATGGAAAAACACATCTCCATGGATCTATTATATGTCATAACTTCCCTAAAGTGAGAAAAGCCATTCATGTATTTCACCTAGACAATCTTGGATCAGTCATTTTTAATAGTGATGTTGTGCCATAGCTATTTGGTAAGAATGGCCCTACTAAAGGCATTTGTCTTACGAATGGCCTAGCCTCCTAGAATCTTACGCAAACAAACCCGATCCCAAGTGACTAAATGCATTTTATTTTTAGTCTTAGATCCTGACCATAATAAGTTTCTTTGGATTTGTTCTAGTTTAACAAAAAAATTCTTCAAAACATTAAAAATACTCATAGCATAAAGTGGAAGATTTTGTAAAGAGACCTTAATCAATTGAAGCTTACCATCCTAAGAGACAAGAGATCCTTTCCACCCAACCAAATTAGTTTGAAATTTATTAACCAACTTTTCCCAAAAATAACTGGAGCTTCATGCTCATAGATTGGAAGACCCAAATAGGTGGAGGGAAAAGTATCAATTCTACACCTAAGAATTCTAGCAATCCTATATTGTTTGTTGACGGGAGTATTCATGAAGAAGAGAGATATTTTTGAAAGGTTGATAGTTTGACTAGATACACTCTCATAAGTGCTAATAATATCCTTGAAATATTTGGCCTCCTAAATAGAGCTTTCCCCCATAAGTAGGGTATCATGAAAAAATTATTGATGCAAGAAAACCAAATCCATAGATGATGAAGTCAAACCTTTGATTCTACCATTCTCAACATGTCTCTAAATAAACCTCACAAGGGACTCAACCATAATGATGAAGAGGAAAGAGGAAAGGGGTTCTTCTTTCCTAATGGCCCTTGAAGAGGAGAAAAATCCAATGGGAAAATCATTCACAATAACCACAAATTTGAGAGTAGAGATAAGCTCCATAATGATCTGAAGAAAAGCATCATTGAAACCAAAGATACATAAGACCTTTAGAATGAAGTTCCAATTAAACATATCATAGGCTTTCAAAAGGTCCAACTTAAGGAAGAATTCAACATGTTTATTGACTATAGGAGAATGGATTTTTCTCATGGACATACATGAATAAGTCAAGAATTTGCCTACCTGGGACTGTATCATTCTACAAAGTTACCAACCATAATTAGAGGCTCTAGGACCTATTTGTTATCTTTAATCTTTAATCTTTGGAGGCTCTACAAAGTTACAAAGAATATTTAATCTTTCCTTGGTTGTATTTATTTAAATTAGGATAAACCAAGGTATCTTACATGTATTTTGTCCTCTAGTACAAGTAGGAGGACATATCATTTATTTTTAATTCCTTTATGAAGGAAAAGTAGTTTATCCTTCTTAAGAGGATGTTGCCACTTTGCACACACCTATTATGAATGGCGGAATTCATAGATTTATGAGGTACTTTGTAACTCCTCTTCTCATCTCTATTTAAGAGATTCTCCTCTCTCTCATTCTAACCTTTGATATTATTGTAAATTAGTCTCTCTCTCTCTCTCTCTCTCTCTCTCTCTCTCTCTCATTCATAATTCACGAGGGGTTTTTTTATTTATTTATTTTCCCCTTTCAAAACTTATTGTCTCCTTGTCTTGGCTCTTTGGTGTATTCTCCAAGTTTATGCATTTCTCATGGTAACAATATTCTATACAATTATCTATCTTGGATTCTTTTTTATTTCTTTGATCTTTATTTTTTCCTTTCATGGTATGAGAGCTTGAGGTTACTAATCTTGGTTTGAGAGAAAGTTGGTTAAGGGTACCATTTTGTGGAGCACACCTTGTTTGGAGATATTTTTTAAAGAGAAAGAAGCTTGAGTTTCATTTCTTAACTCATTTGTGCTTGCAGGTTTTTCTGTATATCATTATTTTATTTACTAACCCTCTTTGAAAGGCTTTACGCCAGAGAGTTTGCTATATTTTTTTAAATCTAATAAAATAAAAATAAACTTAACCTCAATTGTGCAAATGCAAGCTTAAATTTTTTTTTCTAGTCCATCAAGTTTTTGCAGGGTTCTCTCCATTTCTATGCATTTGTATTGATAAAATATTTATATCCCATTGTTTTATTTGTTGGTTTCATTGTAATCTATAAATATTTATTTGTGTTTGTTTTGCAGGCTTATCTAAATAAGGCTTGGTTTATATCACGTTGTTTAAATCTCTATTATTTATTTTCTTTATAAACACATATATATTATTTTGATTCTCTATAAGTTTGATTTACTTTGATTTTATTAACCTACATTCGCATCTTCTTGCAGCTTTGCCTATCTCTTTCTCCTAACATTGAAGACTCTCCTTCATGACATGTCATAATGTTGCTCCTGGATATTCTATCCCACCACTTTTGCATGCTGCCTCCCGTAATGTCTCTGCCCTGCATTTTCATTTACCTTCACTATCTTCAGGTTTCTCTTTCTCCTCTTGTTGTCCTCCTGCATATTACATCCAACTGCTCCATATATGTTTTATTCACAACCTATATTTTGAAGAGGTCCAACCGCTCCATAGTTGTTTGAAGGGAAGTCTTAACGTTGCCTATCCTATCATCTCACACTTGTAAGAATTTACAGGACTAGCATATTCATTTCGGTTCTCTACGATTGATGATTCCCTCTATAAAATTGCATTGTAACTATTCCTCCCACCAATCCCACATGTTCTTTCAGCGCTTACCTTCGCATATCTTCTCAAAATGCTACCTATTCACTACATATTTTGCAAAGTTAATCTGCCATCTTTTGGACATAACTCCTCTTTATTTGTTAGTTGAGTTTCACAAGCAACATATTATCTTTAGTTTGAATAATTTTTAATAATTTAACTCATTTACAATTATTTTAATGAAATTTTTTTTCAAATAGTGAATAACATTATTTTTAAATAGTTTAATCAAATTCTTTTTAATAGATTAAATAAATTATTTCTAATCTAGTTTCTTTTAAATAGTTTTTAAAATAGTTTTATATAGTTTTCATAAGTTGTTAATAACTTTTCAAAAGCATGATAAAAGTTTTAATTTCTTTTTAATAGTTTAAACTCCAATTATGTGTCCTTTTAACAAAAAAAATGCATTTTTTAAACTCTTATTTAAACAATTCAAACCTTTATTAACATTGCGTTAAATTTCAAATTATGATTCTTTGGCATTAATTTATCACTGTTTTTCATCGGTTATTATTTAATCATAAATTATTTTTACATTATTGTGTGATTATGTCTACTCTTATTCTTAAAATTAAATTAAACAATACTAACTATCATTCTTGGAAAATACATATTTCCTTCATTTGTATTTTAAACATATGTTAGATGTGTTGATATCAGAATGGTGATAGATGCCATTGATGATGATTTTACAGAGTATGGTTGTCATTGTTGGCAAACCATTACATAGGTAAGAAATTTGTGTGTAAGTAAATGAAGTTGTACCAACTGGTACAGAGTAATATCCAATCGGTAATGAGAAGCTAAGTCAAAAAGGTAGCCAGTGAACAAGACAACACGTGAAGGAAAAATTGGATAACGAAAAATAGTTTGCTATCAGTATACATTGGAAGGTATATAGACAATAAGTATACTAATAGTTGTGGCACGTCACTTAGGTCACACCAGTAAAGGCATAAGTGAAGACACCACCGACTGGTAAGTTTAGTGAACAGGTAAAAGTAAAGGTTACTGAATAGTTTTTATTACTTGGTCAAATCGGTTATGTTAGTGCATGATTCAATGAATCTGGACAACATGAAAAATGTAGTACATTGTTTAAAGAGTTGAATAAGTCAATTATTAGGTAGTTGTGCACATATTTGTGTATGAATCCAAGGTATATTCTGACCAATGATATTGAAGGAATATTTCACATTGGAGATAACATCTTGAAATTTGTTATGGATGACACGATAAGTATTTAATGTTTTGATGAGTTACTTATGATTGAAAAAACTATTTTGGAGGGAAACATAAACCCTAATTAGGTTTACAATCGAAGGTAAAAGGATATAAGAAGATAATTGTTGCCAAAGCTATGTTGTTGAGAAACAAAGTGAAAGAATAGTTGAAGTTTTGTTGAAAAGTAAGATCTTGGACAGCAATTGCAGATCCATTTTAAGTGAAGATTCAAGATTAGGTTCAGAACAAGAATAGAGCATCAAAGTATTTGATTAGCATTCAAGAAGGCATATCACATGTCAACTTTTATTGTTGTATTCCTAATAGTTTCAATAACATAAAATTCCTTAACCGGGTAGTCTCTTAAAAGACTTTAATATAAATCCCTTAACATGGTGAATACTTTAATAGTGGGATTAGATCCTTTAAAAAAGTAGTTTGTAATAGGATTGTGGATACTTATAAAAAGGTATTAATCACTCCTAATAGGGTGTCACCTAGAAAGTGACATATTGTAAGCTCATAAAAAAGAACTCTTTTCTATTATAGTGAGAGTATTGTGGGTGTAACCACCTGCATTTGGTCTGTTACAACTATGGACCCTATTTTCCCTAAGTGTGATCATACCCTCGATTATGTCCAAATGACCCTATTTCTACTTGGCATAATTCTTCAAATCAATTTAATGTCCTAGGTGATTTTTATCACTAATTTATATTAACTATTATAGCCATACAATTCAAGTCAATGCAAACCATTTAAATCATATCAAAATCAAATATGGCTATAGTATTTAATTATAAAGGAATTAAATAAGCCTCTAAATCAATTACTCACTTGCAAAATAACCCATTCCCCTAGCCTATTTAATTTAATTAAAATGGCTATAGTCCTCTAATTATTAAAAAAACAATTAAATTGTTTAAATAATTAATTCCTATATTTTTGAATGAATTAAATAAGTTTAATTCATTTAATTAATATTCCCTTAAACCCCAACCTAACCTATCTCAACCACTTCTACCCTAGGTTCTAAC
>MU223083.1:646753-674312 GCA_018584345.1 Thuja plicata
TCTCTCTCTCTCTCTCTCTCTCTCTCTCTCTCTCTCTCTCTCTCTCTCTCTCTCTCTCTCTCTCTTTATAAATAGAAGTCATTCTTGAGAGAAAATAATCCTTCAACTCATATCCTAAATACAATGTTATGCTATTAGATTAATCTTAGACTCATATTTCACTTCATATTTCATGCTTTCACATTGTTCTTATTTCCATTCTTAGAGCTAGAATGCATGTTTTCTCATCTTTTAGCTTGTTTTTAAACTGAAATCCTTTATGCTAGGTCGTATATGTCACTGATTGTAGCATAATCTGAGGGCTATTATGTTACTAATCACACTCTTCTTAGTTAGAAGGAAATAGGTCGATATTAGTTGGTTTTCATGCTTATCTAACTTTTTTGAACTAATGCAATGACTTATTGATGTGTTGTGTCTCTCTCATCAGGTACCTAATATACACACACATTTCAAGCGCCCACCGTGGGGCAAGATTTCTAACTTGACCTCATTTTCTAACACTTTCTTACTAATTTGCATGCTCAGAATTTTGTCACTGGATTATTTTTAACCTTTTAGGATCGCATCCGGGATATGCCATCGCACCGCAGAAAACTAGGCTCACATCTGGGTTTTCCCAGATTGTTTTCAGTTTTGGCTCACAATGGGATCACTTTTGGTAAGGAAGCTCGCATACAGTATACTTCATCTCATTTTTTAAACTTTCAGGCTCGCATCTGGTTAGAAAGCTTGTGCATTTTGTTTTCCTAATCCTAACATTTTGACAAGTTGTGCTTTTGGTATTTTTGCAGCTTAATAAGTGTTTGTAGGTTTTTTTTGGAGATTTTCATGGGAGTTGAATGAAACAGATACTAACTCAATTTTTTAGGTTGCCAACCCCCCATCTTAACTTCTATTTACTTGCTTTCAAACTTAAAGTACATATTCTAATTTATCACTAAACTGACTAGAGGATTATGCTCTTTTCCTTTTAAGGAAAATCAGAAACTCATACGTCAGTTTATGGATTGAACATAATTTGGGGTAAATGAACAAGAAAACACATCATCTAATTCAATTTGGAAACAATAAATGAACAACACAAAGCACTAAATATGTGGAATCAAAGAACAAGTTCAATCATTTAATTATTTTTGGGTTAGTAATTGGACAAGAACCTCACTAAATTTTGTGGTTAATTGAACAAGGTAAATTTCCTTTTCAAGCATCCTGTTTTCTTTAAAATAGGAACAACTAAATAGAGCTCAACATAGCTTGAAGTAATGAACTTTGATTTACGTGTTTTGGGAGAAAATGGTTTAGATTACGAGAGTATGCTCTTCTTCTTTAGAAGAATCAGAAATCCAGACATCCAAAGCTCGCCAATCCTGGTTACATACATTTAAATAGTAGAGGGCCTACCAGTTGAGGAAAAAATCTCCCGGGAATGACCCAAGTGAGGAAAGATTTTATGCCAACCCTTCCAACTCACTATAAATAGTTTCTTCCTTGTAGGCTAAAGCCTCAGAAGATGGAACTGGTTTTGTTCTTGGAATTTTGACATCATTCCTTGAACATATCTGGGTATATGTAGAGTGGAGCCGCTTGAATCTTGCTTGCAAGGCTACATATATTCAGGTACTCATAGGGGTATACGCCTAAATTTTTCCTTGTGCAGTTCTATGGGGGATAGTTTCGAACTGATTGCCCAATAATCTACAACAACTTCAACTGAAAGAATTCCTGATGTATCTTCGAAAGGGTGATAATCTTTGTGCAAGGAAAAAAGTAATTTCCCCAAGACACTCATCATATTGTGCCCTCACTTGCATTTGGAGTCGGCTAATACAACATCATGACTAGAGTCATTGCATGCTTGGTGATGGCTATATTCTGATTAGCATTTGAGTGTGTACCTGAGTCAATGAGCAAATATTTTCATCCTCCACCTAGAGAATAGGAAAAGATGAGTGTTTGTTTCACCCTCCTAACAATGCAAAAATGTTTGACATGTTCAAAAGATCATTAAAAAGATAAGCTCCTCAAAACAATCAAAAAATTTCAAACCCTGGAATACAAGTATTTTTCACACCTTATAACACCTCTTAACACAATCTGGAAACAAGCAACTTCACACACTTTGAAAATGAACTTTTCAAAACTGACCCAAACTGACAAAGACATCATAAAATTGCATCCTATATTTTCCAAGCCACATGCAGTGTTTAAAATCACATTTGGTATTTAGGATCACATTTGTTTAGCAAGAAGTCGCATCTAGATTCTAGGATCGCATCTAGTACCATCAGAGGCTTGCATCTGGGAGCTCATATTTAGGACAGTGGGTACTTGTAGAATTTTTTATTAGAAAGTCTCAGTTGATCAGGATACCCTTTTTTCTATTTAGTTGGTTCCTGTTGTCTCTTCTGGTCTCCCTGTTGTATTTTTAAAACACTTTTGAAACATCCACCTTGCATGCTTAGTTAGTCTTTCTTGATCAGTTCAAATACGTGTGGTCTACCCGTTTCCTATCAACAACTTGGTTCCCATCTCACTATCAGGGAATTCTAACCCTCTAACACTGGAATCATTTACATCCACCAACAAAAAATAGTTACTTTTACCTAGGCACGCCCACTTGAATGATCTGAAATCCTTACTTACACTATTAGGAAATGTTAACAAAGTTGAGAAACAAACTTCATGGTTAACACAAGACGCAACTAGTACACAACTAAAGGATTGAAAGTGCCTCCTAAAATACCACACTTTCAAGGAGAAACATCTCGCAGTTCCCTTCTTGATCTAGATTCCGCTCAAATGGATAGCAACACTAACAAATGGAGTAAGGCTTTTGAGGGTTATGATGATGGAAAACATGAAAAATTTGAAGGCACAGAAGAGGAAGAAAGACCCAAGTTTGAACATAATCTGTTTGGATCAGACAGTGAAGAGGAGATCCCTGAAGACGAATACAAAAAACTCAAACAAAGTAAATAGATCCACAAGCTATTGGAATGGATAATTAGTGACGACAAAGAAAAATACTTCCTCCATCTAGCATCCACTGGTGTCAAACTACCCAAGGATTATAATGTAGAAAATCTCAAAGAAAAGGAGGTACCAAACCCAATATCTATTCTCACTAAACAGCTCAATCTAATGTAAACAAAGCTCACAAATCTCAAATAGGAGAAAGAGAAACCCAAAACCCAATACTCTTTGGATGCCATTTGTCCATTTCCTTTTGACAAGAGTATCACTATGGTCCCATTTCCCCCCAACGTGGCAAGGCCAAAGTATGAAAAATACATGGGAGAAACTAACCCCCATGATCATGTAAGGGAATTTTGTGCTCTAAGCATTGAGTACATGCACGAACCCACATACCTCATGCGACTATTTCTAGGAAGTCTAGGAGGTAATGCCATGGAGTGGTTCTCAAAACTAAACCCTAAGGTCAAGACATTTGAGGAGTTGATCCAATGGTTCATTCAACATTACTCCTACAACATCCAACATGATGTAACTATGATGGACCTATGTAACACCAAAAAATGAATAGGAGAATCATTCACACACTTCCTCCAAAGATGGAGGAAGATTTTTGCATGATATTCAAGGGTCATTCCCAAAATGGAGAAGATGGAAATCTTCATTAATAATCTAGTGCCTGAATTGAGCTATTCTCTACAAATGCAATACTCCCCTAGCTTCGAAAAAAATGATTAAAAATGCCCTCCATATTGAGGAAGTAATGGTTAAAAGAGGGGAAATCACCCTTCAAAATGAAAAAAAAGCAACAACTCCAACTCCAAGTCTAAATGGTGGAAACAAAACAAGAATGTTGTTAATGATGGAGTGCTTGATGCCTCTAACATTAATCCTAAACCTGAGGCATTCAATCTAACCAATAGCATGCAAGAAAGAAAAGATGCTAAGGTAACACCTCCCATCCCCAAAGCGAACAATGATAACAACAAGGAACAAACATTGACTTCAAAACCCCAAAGAACATTCACTCCTTTAGGGGAGACTCTTGAGACCATTTTTAAAACATTGGTGCATAACAAAGTTCTTACAATTCCCGATTCTAAACCGTGGGAACCAATGGTCAAACCTAGGTGGTGGGATGATAATTCCTATTGTGTCTTCCACAAAAAAAGGGACACAAAACTAATAATTGCCTCAAACTTAAGCATGTCATCCAAGACCTCATCGAAGGAGGTAAGATCAAAGTAGATGGACATACTACCAATGAGGATCATACAACATTCAACAAACCCTTCCCTAATTACAATCAAGGAGAGACATCCAGAGGGAATGGTAATGAGGTCAACTACACCTATTCCAAAAATGACAATGTGATTAATATGCTTGATATTAAAACTGAATCCATCAATGTGATCACAATTCAAGGTGTCTTATCCCACTCAAATGTTGTAACACAAATCCAAGCATAGGTTACAATCAAAGGACCTCCAAAAATGACATCAACGTCAACATCCAAGGTTCCTATTGTAACTATTCCTAAACCAGTAGAAAGACACATGGTCACTATCCCTGGAGAAAAATATGACTTGGTAGACCAATTGCAATGAACCTCTGCCAAAATTTCTATTTTTGAATTGCTCAAGATATCCATGGTACATAGGGAAATCCTAGAATAAGCCCTACACACTACTAATGTTCCAAAAGATATTGATATAGACAAGTTTCAAGCAATGGTCAATCACACCTTAGTGCCACACTACCTCTCCTTTTCTAAAGAGGATGACAAGTCATTGACCCATCCACACAATCAACCCCTACATATCGAAGTCCTTATTCATAAATCCCATGTTACATGGGTGTTGATAGATGGAGGCACAGGACTAAATATCTATACATTGGATCTCATCATGAGACTAGGTCTCTTAGAAAAAACAATTGACACTAGAAACAAGATAACCATCAAAGCTTATGATGAGGAAGAAAGATCCTCCAGAGGTCTTATTGCTCTACCTATTAGAGTCAGACCAATTGAGAGGAATGTCATATGTCAAGTTCTAGATTTACCATTGGCCTAGAATATTCTACTAGGGAGACCATAGACTCATGAGATGAAAGCTATACCATCTACTTATCACCAATGCATAAAATTCCCACATAAAGGGGTGGAAGTGACAATTCCTGTAGATGCTAACTACACTTGCAACAATATCAAAGCAGGTCGTATGATCCCACACAACAAAGAAGCTATGGATGTAATTTCTCCTGAAACTACCAAGGACATGGTTATGAGGAGTTTTAGCAAAACCTTGAAACTTGAAGCAACATGTATGGGAGAGTACAAGCTAGACCTGACTCCTTCATTAACAGAACTTTCAGTGTCATTGAGATCCTATGGAAAACCTTCATCAACATTCACACCTATAGCATCCAAGGAGCCAAAAGTACACAAGGTGACTGGCATGATAAAGGCATCCACATATTCTTTAGATAACACAGAAGAATAGGCAGTCTTGGACTGGCTTTAAAAGGGAGAACCAGTAGAATCTGAGGTCAAACATGTTAAGATATCCCCTGAACAGTATGGAAAGGGATATGATTTCCTCACACAAATGGGATACAAAGGAAAGGGACCTCTAAATGACACAGGATGAGGGATCATTGAACCTACACCCATGGAGTTTTGCAACACTAGAGATAAGACAAGACTGGGTTTTAATACTAAAACTGATAAACCTGCTTCTAAAGAGAGTCCACCTTTTGAAACAGGAAGTGATAAAATAGATGAGATAGTACTAGAACCATGGCCTTATGAAATATTATTACATGTTGGTATAGACAATCCTACATATCAAGGAGAGCACTATGTACCTAGCTTTGAGGTGCCACAGGAGCTTCACACTCCTTTTCTAGCAGAACCTCCCATTCAAGAGGTAGGAGACACCATAGAAAAAATCACTCAAGAGATACCCCGGCCACAAAATTTACATCCTCACCTGGGGTAATTGGTCAAAATTTTCACATGTCCTTGATCTACCCCACTTTGATCTACAAGCAGCTAATCGAGTACATTAGATAACCATTGCTGAATACTTAAATAGATCTGATGATGATGTCACAGACTCTCATGACTATGAATGGGATCAGCTATTTATTTCCTCTGAAGAAATTGGAATAGATATAATTCACATGTTTGCATCTCCCTAACTCCTAGCAAACAATCTGACACTCCTCTCAATCATACTAATCCCCCTAAAGTAGAAGAAGAGTTCCTTCCCCTGATCATTGATGAAGACACTGGTGAATACATAAGTCTAGAAGAATTCCATAGGCCATAAACAAGAAGCCTCATTTTACAAAGAGATGATGATGAGACTTCTACTGATGAGTCGCTAGAGTTTGATCCACATATGACTAACAATGGCCCTTTTAATGATGATCCTACTCTTATTGATCAAAATATCAAAGAAATTAACTTAACAGACCATGTCATGTCGGTTAATGGTCTTGATGCTGACGCGATGCTGTCCTTCCTAGAATTTGACTCCCTAACATTGGTACATCCCAACCTAATTTATTAGACTGAAACAAATCCTACTCCTATCCTAGAGTTTTCTAATGACCACTCCCTAGCTTGTTATCTCAATGCCTTCTTCCACTAATGCAAGGAGAAGGAACATGTCACAGGAGGATATCAAGTTTCTTAGTCACAAACTAAAAAATAAAAAGAAAAAGAGGACTGATGGTGGAAACCACTCTGTGGCAGTATCATAAAATAGTAAAGAAAAAAGACATATCCAATCGTGAAAACCTCTCCGAGGTGCCAAAGGATGAGACTCTTGATATACTCCCAGAAAACTTTCATGAAAGATCTTTGGTATTGATTGAACCAACATAGCTAGTAAACTTGGGCACCATTGAAAATCCTCAAATAGTTCATCTGGCACAATCTTTATCAGAAGAAGAGAAGGTACAATTCATAGAGTTCCTAAAGGAGAAGAAGATTAAATTTGCATGCTCTTATATAGATATACCAGGGTTAGATCCTAATCTCATCATGCACCACTTGTCTATAGCTCTTGGGATCAAGCCTGTGAAACAAAAACTTAGAAAAATGCATCCTCATGTTGTATTATTGGGAAAAGCAGAGCTAGAAAAGTTGTTGAAAGATGGATTTATTCAAGTCATTGCCTATGCAAGGTGGATCTCCAATGTGGTTCCTGTTTCTAAATCTGATAAATCTATCAGAATCTGTATGGACTTTATAGACCTACACAAAGCATGTCTGAAAGATGACTTCCCTCTACCAAACATTGACATTAACAAAGATCTTACAACAGGCTTTCAGAGTATTCATTAATGGATGGATTCTCAGGCTATAATCAAATCAAGATCGCCCCTGAGGATCAGGAGAAAATCACATTCACATGCGCATGGGGCACCTTTTGTTGGAATGTCATGCCTTTTGGGTTAAAATAATGTCAGTGCAACATATCAAAGAGCTATGACCACAATATTCCATGACATGATGCACAAGAACATGGAGGACTATGTCGATGACACATTGGCTAAATCTAAGGAGAGAGGTACTCACATTGTTGACCTAAGAAATATATTGGATCGAATGCTATAGTTCCAAATTAGGCTCAACCCAAAGAAATGTGCCTTTGGGGTCCAATCAGGGAAGCTCCTAGGATTCATAGTATCGGTGAAGGGAATCAAGGTAGATCCTACAAAGGTAAAGGCTATTCTAGAGATGGCTCCTCCATGTAACATCAGTCAAATGAGGATGCTCCAAGGGAGACTTAAATCTATCAGGAGATTCATGTCCCAACTTACAGATAGGGCACAACCCTTTACTAAACTACTACATAAAGGAGTTACATTCAAATGGGATGAACACTATGAAGAAAACTTTAGAGAATTGAAGGGGTACCTAGCTACTCCACCTATTCTTATGGTGCCTATTCATGGAAAACCATTACTCCTATACATTTTAGCTACAAATACGTCCCTGGGAGTATTACTGGCACATGAAGATGAAACAAAGAAAGAACAAGCTATCTACTACATTAGTAGAACACTAGTCACGTATGAGCTCAATTATAGAAATATTGAAAAAGCATGCTTAGCAGTCATCTTCACATCAAAAAAATTGAGACACTACATGCTCTCTCATAAAGTGAAGCTCATTTCTAAGATAGATCCTCTAAATTATCTTTTGAGCAGAATAGTATTAACAGGACGTTTGGCAAAATGGGTCCTGATTCTAAGTGAGCTTGACATTGAATATGTAGAACAGAGAACTATCATAGGACAGGTACTTGCAGATCAATTGGCTGATTCACCACTCTAGGATGATGAACTGTTACTAATTGAATTCCCGGATGAAACAATCATGCATCTCATTGAACATCCATGGAAGATGTACTTTGACAGTTCATTCATTCAACAAGGATCTGGAGCAGGGGTCCTCTTCATAACTCCACAAGGATACAAGATTCCCAAATCTTACAAATTGATGTTTCCATGCACCAATAATATCTTAGAATATGAAGCAATGGTCAATGGCCTCAAGCTAGCTATGGAATGGAAGATCATTGAGTTACATGTATATGGTGACTCCCAACTAATTATCAATCAAGTCAATGGGGAGTATCAAACAAAAGATGAAAATTTGATGCCCTACAAGCAACTAGTTGATGATCTAAAGAAGCAATTTGTCTTCGTCACCTTCCAACAGATACCAAGATCCAAGAACAAGGCTGCAAATGCTATGGCTACCTTGGCATCCATGTTACAACTAGAGGAGCATCAATTCTGCTATGACTTCTTGGTGGAAGAAATATACTATCCTACCTTTGCTAACCCTGAATACCAGATAATATGTACCTTGAATACCCTAGATCAATCTCAATATGCTAGCATCATTGCTTACCTTTCTGACCAAACCATTCCCGCTAATCTATCCAAAAATGAAAAAACATCCCTGATTATGTCCTCATAAATAACAACCTATATCGACGCGGTCTCAACAATACATTTCTTCAGTGTTTAGAACTTGAAGAGTCTGATCTAGCATTAAAAGATGTCCACGAAGGTGTATGTGGATCACACTCGAACGACTGTTCATTAGCCAAAAATTGCTCAGAGTAGGCTATTATTGGCCTACCATGGAGAAAGATGCTATTCAATTTTCAAAAGCATGTCTTAAATGCCAAACACATGGAAACCTTATCCATGCTCCTGCCAGAGAACTTATACCTTTCATAACACATTGGGAATTTCATCAATGGGCCTTTGACTTGGTTGGACAAATATATCCCAACTCCTCAAATGGGCACAAGTTTATCATTATGGCCACTAAGTATTTCACGAAGTGGGTCAAAGTCATGCCGCTAATCAAAGCCACTGGAAAATAGGTGGCTATGTTCATTCTGAACAACATTATTTGTAGATATGGGATACCCTCTTCAATTGTAACAGACACTGGGGGCCAATTTAAAAATCAAGACATTGATGACCTTTGTGAACAGTTCCATATTACTCAACATTGCTCCTCAATCTATTATCCTCAAGGTAATGGATAGGCTTACGCATCCAAAAAGAATATTCTTAAGATTCTACACAGAACTGTGAGCAAGTCTAGGAGAGACTGACACCTACAATTGAATCCAGCACTATGGGCCTACAAAACAATCATCCAAACACTTACTGGAGCCATGCCATTTTCTCTAGTCTATGGCTCTGAGGCAGTACTACCTATTGAGGTTGACATCCCATCTTTGTGGATATCTTTACAAGGACTAGTTACTGATGAGTAGTACCTCATAGATAGGGTGAATTCACCAGACCTACTAGATGAGCACAGGCAAAAAGTGTTTGATCACCTCAAAGTGTATCAAGCACGTATGTCCAAAGGTTACAATAAAAAGGTCAAACCTCACAAATTTTAATTAGGAGATCTCATCTTGATTTTCTACGTATGGTGATTGTTCCAAATGATCCTATAAATTTCACCTAACTTGGATGTTTATGGTAAGAGCTACCACTATGGGTGGATAGCCGCATATATCTCAATCTTTGTTATGTGTAAACTACGGTGAGGTTGAAACAATTTCCTTGTCTATTTTATGATCTAGATTCTCACTAAGGTATACAAATCATAATGTACCCAAGGATATGAATTTTCAAGGTCATTGTAGATCCAATATCTTGCCTTAATTAGAATCTGGTATATTAAAAGGAAGGTGACTATTTTGTTATCCTGGCTTCTATGCCTTGATGCCTAAGTCTATTTTCAACATTCCAATAAAACATAGTATTCATATTATCATAATATCAGTGGGTATTAGTGATGGTTGTACTATCAGGTGGTCCATTCAAAAAAGTTCCCATTGATGATAAAAATATTGCAAATATTTGCTAATCAGTGACAAAGTCCTGAAAGTATGCATATAGCTGCATTTAGAGACTGCATGATGCATTTATAAAAGACATAACAATATAAGGAATTTTGTGCTCAAAAATGGTTTCTATCTTCTTCTAACAATCACGTTAATTACATAATCCATATTACTGATATCAAATATCGTTGTACATCCATAGCATACATTTTTCATTCATTGAAAAGAAGCAATAGGAAAATACAAAAATAAAGCATTCATGTATTGCATTTTCATCCTACTGTGCATCCATACATCTATTTTGCATAACCAAAAAATCAAAAGAAACATACATTTGCATTTTCACATGAGTATCATTTAAAACATATTTATATTAGTAATGACTCATCACATCCAACCATAAAATGATGTTATCATCTACAAACTAACTCATCAAGAGACCAAGATATCATCACATGTGAAAAAGATACATTTCCACATCTATGAAAGAAAAATGAAGTCATGAAACCTGTCAGAATCAAGAAGCATCATAAGATATATATCATTGTAACATGGTACAGATCAAATATAAAGAGTATCAGTGTATCAAGGAGCATAAAGAGTATCTGTGTATTAGTGAGCCAAAATAAATTAGATATACATGTATGAATGTTATCTACAAAAATGGATCTCAGGAGGATCTAGATATAGAAAAGAGGGGATCTCAGCAGGATCCAGATATACAAATATGATCTCAAAATATACATGTCATACAAAATGATACAACGTAATCAACTCTATCCTGCCCCCTCTCCCTGGTTAGGAGGAGGAGGACGAGGTGGTGCAAAAGGAGCTACTAGAGGAGGCATGGCCCCCTCTGACTGCTGAGCCACTCAAGAGAATGAAGGTTCTCTTTGACCCTCTGGAACTACTGCATGATATAGGGCATAATAATATGTAGCCCTTTATCCCTAAAGGACTACTTTCTGGGTCTATGCATCTCTCTCTACTCTCAGCCACTCAAGCTATAAATCCCTATCTGCCAGTAAAGAATGGGTAGTAGTGACTTTGGCCTCCAAAGCTATGATCCTAGCTTCGAGCTTCTCTCTCTCCTACTCACATCTAGACAGTGGATCTCAATCTCTGCATGTATCCTAATCCTAAGACCCCTATCACCTTTGTCGCTGCTGCTCTCCTATAAGTAATGAGCCTGTATCTCTCTGAGGGGCCACAAATCTAAATCTCTGCCATCTACCCTGCCCACTGCCACTGGCTCCACCTATATCAACAGCCTCTCCACTACCACCCATTTCATCACCATCATGGCCATCATCAGGAGGAGGATGCCTACCATCTCTGCCACTGCCCCTACCACCATTATGGCCTCCATATCTACTAGGATCCCTATCTCTACCTTCTCTGCCCTTGACTGGTCAATCATCAGGATCATAGTCTAGTGGTTCCTCTATATGAGGAATAATCTCCTCTAGAATCGTGAACCAAGGAAAGGGGTATTGGAGCCTCTTAGTAGCGTAACCATCTCACACACCTACATCAACTACATCAGGATGGAGATCCTAATCTACTTATACTATATCTCAAACCTCTTGGTGTGTAGTCTCATATGTCAGCTATGCACCCCATAACGGTGTCTTGTCCCTAGTTTGGGCATATACAACAATGTCCTTTATCCTTCCCTATCTCCATCCATATTGCCTCAACACTCTGGTGATGACAAACCACTTTATCACATACCTGGTCTAGCCAATGAGATATCGGCTCTGACACAGGTAAGGCACCTGCCAGGCATCTGAAGTCCATACCTCACAATCTAGATATGGTCGCCAAATGACCTCTGTCATATCATTGAATAATCGGCGCCAATACTCAATCTTGCCTAGATGGGGCTGCTGTAAAAGACCTACATACATATATACATAGGGTTGCTCAGGTGCCCTCTGCCTATCTACAATCGGCCGTGTAACAGGGATGTGCTCCCAAGCCCAGATCTGAAGAATAAGGATACCCACAGTCATACTACAGGTATAATGGTAAACTATCTCATTGAGCTCTCTGTACATGTGAGCTAAGATATAGCTCCCCCAAGCAAATTGCCGATGGTGAGTGACCATCTTCTCTATCATGTCTACCCAGCCAACCATAAATCCATGCTGGCCCCTATCTGGCATAAGGATGCTGCCTACCAAACCTGCTAGATAAACAGATAACTGATCGTAGTCATCGACCATGTAATCCCAAGCCAGATATCTCTGGTGTATGGTGTCATCCTGAATATATCTCCATGCAACACCAATCACCATGGCCATCGTTGATGCAAAATGTACCTTATGTCTGACTATCGATACATGAAGTATCCTCTAGACATCCTCAGGCGTCATAGTGATCTCTCTCATCAGTAAATGGAAGGTGTTGTGCTCTGAGTGCCATCTCTCGACAAGAGCAGTCAACAACCCACAATTTACATCGATCTTGGGTAAACCTATCAAAGAACGTAATCTGCATCAAATCACATTCATCTTCTCATCATCTGACAATCGGCCAAACAATGCAAGTAAACGTGCATTTTAAGTGTCGTGAAATGTGACTACCTCGAACTGGGCCTATTTTGGACAAAAATGGCTATACATTAGTATCCTATCTACATTACAGGGGCAGATTCCTAATCAACTAAGTCATTTCAATTTCACAAGATGCAAATAGGTCAAACACACTCAAATTCTAAATTTTCTACCAGATGTGATCCTGGAAATACAGGATGCAATTGCGTTTACCGAATGCGATCCCCAAAATATAGGATGCAATCCTAAACATGGGGTGTGATCCTAAGCACCGCGGATGCTACCCACTGATGGATTTCCTATTTAAAAAAGACAAAAAAAAAGGAACTAGATGCGATCCAGGAAATATCAGATGTGACATAGGAATCCAGAAAAACCAGATGCGATCCAGGAAAAACTGGATGCGATGCAGGATTCGCAGGATGCAATCTAGAATCTTGAATGCGAATCTAAATTGAAAAGGCTCTAAAAGCCACAAAAATGCATGAATTTAAAAATTAAAAAATTCACAGGGTAGTTTATCGAGCACTTACTAGCAATGGGTATTCGACTGGACGCTGATGTCGATGGCTCATCTTGAAATGGTGCTTCCTCATAGGGACTACCATCTTCTCTACAGAGCTCTCTAAATTTCTATGGAGGAAAGTGAAAATAAATAGTGAAATGGTAATTTTGGAGGCTTATATGGGTCTTTTGAGACATTTAGGAGTTCTGAAACTCCTCTCGGACAACTACAAATTCATTTCTATTCTCTTTCTGATCAATCGGGAACCAAATCAAAGGTGCCTAAGATTTCTTCAACAACACAGTACCACTTTTGTGAAAATTTCAAAAAAATACAAATTTGCTTCATTTATTCCAACCATTATTCAAAACTGCACATTTTATCATACATCTTGGTCTACACATCATTTTATCAGTCTTATCACTCCCATTTTCACGTAATTAACTTGGTAATCATGTGTTTATTTTTAAACACACCTTCTTCTACTCCATTCTTTCTTGTCCTAACCACTTCCTACAAGTGTTACATTCTTTACGCTAAGCGATTTTATTCTTTTCCTTCGATTCCATTCCCCAGGGGACATGATCACACTATCATCAATTAAATTTTTTCTCGAAATAGTATTAAAAAA
This sequence comes from Thuja plicata, assembly GCA_018584345.1. Classification (NCBI taxonomy): domain Eukaryota; kingdom Viridiplantae; phylum Streptophyta; class Pinopsida; order Cupressales; family Cupressaceae; genus Thuja; species Thuja plicata. Next base: position 660,827 of record MU223083.1, read on the forward strand.
ATGACTTCGTTATCAAACAAACTAGGGGCATAATAGTTTCCTTGACTAAAGTCAAAACTATTGGATAGAAAGCTTTGGTTCTCATGAGCTGATATCTTATGTTTCCTCATTTTAAAATATTTTTATTAAGCTCTTGGTAGCTTCGTACTGGCTTTGTAGACGACAACTAAGTTCAGAATCAGTATTATCAATTTTTGGATGACAACCAAGTTCAGAATTGGTATCTTTAAAATATTTTATTGATTTTTGGATGACAACCAAGTTTAAAATCAATTCTATCAGTTTGGTTCAATCAAGTGTGAGACTGATCTCATCAACATTTTTTTTGACAACCAAGAATAGAATTCTCAATCTTTCTGAAGTCAAAATAGAAAAACTTTCTTTGAAACAATGCACTGCTCGCACATCAATTCAAAGAGGGGCAAATGTAACCACCTGCATTTGGTCTGTTGCAACTATGGACCCTATTTTTCCTAAGTGTGATCATACCCTTGATTATGTCCAAACAACCCTATTACTGCTTGGCATAATTCTTCAAATCAATTTAATGTCCTAGGTGATTTTTATCACTAATATATATTAACTATTATAGCCATACAATTCAAATCAATGCAAACCATTTAAATCATATCAAAATCAAATATGGCTATAGTATTTAATTATAACGCAATTAAATAAGCCCCTAAATCAATTACTCACTTGCAAAATAACCCATTCCCCTAGCCTATTTAATTTAATTAAAATGGCTATAGTCCTCTAATTATTAAAAAGCAATTACATTATTTAAATAATTAATTCCTATATTTTTGAATGAATTAAATAAGTTTAATTCATTTAATTAATATTCCCTTAAACCCTAACCTAACCTATCTCAACCACTTCTACCCTAGGTTCTAACCCTTATCACCCCATTCACCCTTGCTAATCTAATCCTAATCCTAATTCTACCCTAACCTACCTCCTAATGTTGTCACATTCCATTAAGGAATGATTAGCAACTCAACCCACTTGAGAAAGTCCACTTTCTCAAGCATGACTTTCTCAAGTCCACCTTCTCAAGCCACCCTCTTACACCCTTCCCTTGCTTCTTTAAGGCTTTCATTAATGCCTTATTAATGAAGATGCTTTAAGCCTATGTCTCCTCCATGCCTTATTAATGCCCAAGGCATTAATGGTTCTTACGCCACCATTAATGAGTCCCTTAACTCATAAATGAGCTCTCTCTCTCTCTCTCTCTCTCTCTCTCTATAAATAGAAGCAATTTTTGAGAGCAAATAAGCCTTCAACTCATATCCTAAATACAATGTTATGTTGTTAGATCAATCTTAGACTCATATTTCATGCTTTTACATTGTTCTTATTTCCATTTTTAGAGCTAGAATGCATGTTTTCTCATCTTTTAGCTTGTTTTTAAACTAAAATCCTTCATGCTAAGTCGTATATGTCACTAATTATAGCATAATCTGAGGGCTATTATGTTACTAATCACACTCTTCTTAGTTAGAAGGCAATAGGTCGATATTAGTTGGTTTTCATGCTTATCTAACCTTTTTGAACTAATGCAATGACTTATTGATGTGTTGTGTCTCTCTCATCAGGTACATAATATACACACATAGTGGGTTTCATCCCAACCGTGGTTTTTTCCTGTCCAAGGGTTTACAAAATAAAAATATAAGTGTTATGTGTGTGGATGTGTTTTCATTTCATTCAGTGCACTTTTACTTTACACTTACAGTTATATACTTCATAGTTTGGAAGTTTCTTTTGATGTGGCTTAAAGGTATAAAGAAAAGTCTAAATTTTTTATTAGTATTGATTNCCCCCCCCCCCCCCGCCCGCCCTCCTCTTAGTACCTATTATTTCCAAAAAGGTGTTGCTACTAATTCTACTTATGTTCCATCAGCCACTACTCCTCAAGCTGATGTAGATGCTTGGAATATTAAAAATGAGGAAACACTTGGCCTAATTGGAATTTCGTTGAGTCATGATTTAAATTTTTTAATTGCTAACTATACTACAACATATGCAACACAGGATATTTTGAAAAACACCCATAATAGCCCTAATGAATCAAGAAATATTCAACTCCAAGATCAATTAGAGGACCTTAGGTATACTGATTTTAAAGCTATGAATCATTTTTTGTTAAAGTTTGATTCCATTAAAAGTCAATTGCATGGGTTAGGAGTCACTTTAACTGATATCCATTTAATTCATATTATTTTAAAGAAATATATTCCTAGGTAATTTCAAAAGTTTATTACTAATGAGCATTCTCAACTTTGTATTCCTACTTTAGCAACTCAAATAAATTATGTCATTTTCAAACTTTATTGCATCAAGAGGAAGCAAACTTGGTTCAATTGGGTACTCTTAAATCTAATGAACATGCATTTATGTCTAAAAATGAAAATAAAAAATAGTTTCGATCAAATAATAATCATAATCATCATATTTATTCCAATAATAAATTTAATTCTACGCCTTATGATAACAATAATAATAATCATAACAATAACCATAATAATAATCATCATAATCAAAAGAATAGTCCTAACAACAAACCTCATTGTACTTATTGTGGGAAAGATGGTCATTTGACTAACAATTGTTTTAAATAACAAAATGAAAAGAATCCTATGAATCAAAATAATCAGAATAATCAAAAGTCACATTATAAGAATAATAATGGTAATCAATCTTGTCATGCATTTATAGTTAGTTATATAATGTTTCTAACCCTTTAGAATGGATTATTGATAGTGGTGTATCTCATCATGTTACAACTCATAGAGAAGTTTTTTTATTCTTTGCATCTTGATACTTCAAACTTACCAATTCAATTAGCTAATAATCATAGTTGTAAAGTTGAAGGTTTTGGTGATATTACTATTCCTAATGGAAAATTTCACATGTGATGTTCTTTATGTTCCTAAATTGAAATCCAATCCTCTTTTAGTTTCTCAATTATCTCAAGATTATAAGGTTGAATTTCATAAGGATATGTGTTATTTTATTGATCATAAATCTAACCAAGTTGTTGCTAATGCCAAAATGGATCATGATAACTTATTTAAATTTTATGAGTTTGCCACTTCAAGGTACTCATTGCATGTTAATATGGATTTTAATGTATGGCATGAAAGGCTTGGCCATTTGAATTCTAATTATATCTCTTTGATTCAAAAATAAAATATGGTTGATGGATTTCCTAATATTATTCCTTCCAATATTATATGCACTCATTGCATGAGTGGTAAGAGGCTTAGGGAACTGTTTCCACATGGTCATTATTAGGGGCCACATCATAAGTTGCACCTCATTCATAGTTACCCTTTAGGACCCATGGATAATAACTCCACCCAAGGCTCAAGGTATGCACTAACTTTTGTTGATGATTTTTCTAGAAGAACTTTGATCTATTTATTGCATAGTAAAGATCAAGATCTTGATATATTTTCTGAATTTCATATGTTTGTTGAGAAGCAATCTAATTGTAAGATTAAAATTCTTAGAAGTGACAATGGGAATGAATATTTTAATAATTATTTTCTTTCATACTTGAAATCTTTTAGCATAAATCATGCACTTACCATTCCTTATACACCACAACAAAATGGTGTGGCAGAAAGGAAGCATATAAATATTGTTGAAATGGCTAGATGTTTTTTGCATTCTAAAAATATGGATAATAAGTTTTTTTCTGAAGTTATGGATTGTGCTACATATCTCATTAGTATGAATCCTACTAAAGCTTTACAATATAAAACTCCTAAAGAGGCTTGGTCTTGTAGGAAGCCCAATTTGGCAAATTTAAGAATTTTTGGTTCAATTGCTTATGTTCATACACCTAAACAAAAGAGACATAAATTAGATGCTAAATCTTCTCCTTATATATTTCTTGTGTATGATGTACAAACTAAAGGATATATAGTTTATAACCCTACTATTAACAAATTTCAAATTGCAAAAGATGTTTGTATTGTAGAAAATGGAGTTCATGATTTCTCTAATGTGCAAGATGCTGAATTTAGTAGAAGTAAAGTTGTGGTTGTGGAGGATCAACTTCCTTCTATAAAAACTACTCCTAATCAATCTATTTATATTCCTTCTAGTGATAGTGATGATGATAATACTAACTCTACTCCTCATGATACTTCATCTAGTGATGAGTCTGTTACTTCTAAGAGAAATCCTATTTAGTTTAAAATTTTACTTTAAGGATTACATAACTAGAATGGGTAGAATTTGTTAGAGTAAAAATTTATTTTCACTTATTAATTAAATCATTATTGATTTAATTATTAAGTCACTTTTTTATCTGTAGTTTACTTAAGCTAAACTTTAGGCATGTTATAATTAATTCTTTATTAATTTTTATCATGCAACCTAGGTTTCTCCACCTCTTGGGTGTTCGATCTCCTTTATAAGGATTGATCTCTTTTTAATTATTAATTATTTTGTAATTCTCATTTTCCATTATTATTGAATCAATTGAGGAGGTTTCCTCTTTCACAGATTTGTTGTTTTTGGCCTCCATAGCTTTTGCTTCTCTATTTCTGTGACAGGTGTTTGCATGCAGGTGATTCTTGGGAGCTGTAGGGTTGATAGTTTTTATCAACTCCAATATGGTATCAGAGCTCGCCCTTTCATGCCCATGTTTTCTTCATGAGAGTATTTTTGGTCTTGCCTTCAGATCTTGTTTTTTGAGAGGTTTTCTGTGAAAAGTTGCATGGATTTGGGGTGCAGATATTTTTCAGAGTATTGTGGGCACAAACCGACCTTACAATCGCATTTGAAACGCCCCAAAACCCTCATTTTCATATAAGGCACATCCAATTTGGGCCCTATTTTTGTATGCATAGCCCCTTGGCATGCTTTTTGAGGCAAAAATCCTCCTTAGTTTCTGTGCCACGGAGGTCAGCAGTCACAGGTCTAAGATCTAGGTTAAATTTGACGACCAACAACTCATCATACAACTTGCCCATTTTTCATAATGAGTACCTTATGGGTTTTTTCTCATATCTTGATCTTACAGTATCATTTATTGGCAAATGAGATATTGTTAGAAAGCTAGTTCTGAACCCAACCTGATTTTCTACGTTAGATTTTCTGATTTTAACGTCTTTCATGGTTTTTTCCAGTCAAAGTTAAGGTTCTTTTTTGAACTCTGGGAGCCATATCTTGCTCATTCAGACTCCATTTTTTGACTTCTGCATAGTGTTGGAAAGATGATTATGTTCTCTATCTTACTTCATGGGTCTCACACCAAAATTTTGATTGAGGTGTTTTTATTCATTGTTTTTGCATTTTTGCAATCTAGTGGATATCTTGGATGTTTCAGGTCTTAGGATCATTTTCTATACATGGAATGACTTTTTTTTAGTTGTTATTCATATTTCTACAACTTTCTATCATTCCTACATATTGTAGAGATCTATTTTTGTTTCATTTCATTTTTTTGCAAATGCACTAAAATAAATTGTCATCTGATGCATGCTTGAGATCCTATGCACATTTTTTCTTGACTATACTCGCACTATATTATAAAGAGCCATGGAGGGGTTTGATGTTTTCTTTTTTTTCCATATACCTTTGTTAAGTGAGTGTTGCTTCCATGACATTAGCCTTATGATGTGTGTCAAGAGAGTGATCCTTCCACAACACCATCCTTTATAAGTGTTTGTATGTTCTTTATCATGTAGTTATTCGTGGTAGTCTGATTTAGTGTGCCATTGCCTCTCCATGCTCATCATTATGTGGGGTATCTCCTCTTGGCTCTAATGTTTCCTTGGTTTGATGGAGTGATATATGTATTTAGTATTTGTTCCTATGTACTAGGCGGATGCAATAGATGTGTACCTATGCATTTTAGTGAGATGGATCATTTACCATATGGACACTCTTTCATTCTTTTTTTGGAGACATCCTTTCATGTTTGATTGATCAACTCTTCAGACTTTGTTTATAGTCTTTTCTACCTGATCATATTCTATTATAGTCAAGGTTCCAATAGTTATTATTCTATAGTGTTTGTAGCTTCATGCTTCAGAAGTGTTCTACATGTTCTTCCTTTGTTCCTATTCTTCTGGGACATTCTCTAGTTGGAGGCTTCTTTAGTCCTTCAATATTCTTCATCTCTTTTTAGAGAGGGGTTTTTCCCACTGAATTTCTCCTCTTTATAGATATTTTTTTTACTTGGGTACTTGATCAAGCATTGTTTTCGGGACCCATTTCCTACTTCCAGTAGTTATTTCTTAGTTTTTAGCTTCTCCCTAAGTTTATCTTAAGGGGGGTATTAGAGTAAAAATGTATTTTCACTTTTTAATTAAATTATTATTGATTTAATTATTAAGACACCTTATTCACTTATTAATAAAATTATTATTGATTTAATTATTAAGTCACTTTTTTTTTTAATCTCTAGTATACTTAAGCTAAATTTTAGGTATGTTATAATTAATTCTTTATTAATTATTATATTGCAACCTAGGTTTATCCACCTTTTGGGTCTTCGATCTCCTTTATAAGGATTGATCTCTTTGTAATTTGTTTTTTGTTGTAATTATCATTATTCATTATTATTGAATCAATTGAGGATGTTTCCTCTTTCACAGATCTGTTGTTTCTAGCCTCCATAGCTTTTACTTCCCTCTTTCTGTGATAGGTGTTTGCATGCAGGTGATTCTTGGGAGCTATAGGGTTGATAGATTTCATCAACTCCAATAGAATTAAGCCTAGGAGAGTTAATTATTACAATTATGCTTTGATGACTTCTATTATGAATACTAATGATGCTAAATCATTTGAACAGGCTAACATACATCTTCATTGGCCATGGAAAAAATATATGAAAGAAGAATATGATACTTTTATTTCTAATAACACTTGGGATTTAGTTAGTTTACCTCATGGTAAGATTTTTTTTTCATTCAAATGGTTGTACAAAACAAAAAAATTCCAATAATGAAATTAGTAAGTTTAAAGCTAGACTAGTCGCTAAAGGTTTTTCTCAAATTGAAGGTTTAGATTATACTAAGACGTTTTCTCGTGCTGCTAAAATGCCTAGTATTAAAATTTTTCTTTCTTTAGCTTCTAAAATGAATTTCCGTGTTCACCAAATGGATGTTAAAAGTGCTTTTATTAATGGTGACTTACATGAGGAAATTTATATGGCTCAACCTCCTAGTTTTATTAAAGAAGGCAATGAACAATTAGTTTGTAAGTTAAAGAAATCTATCTATGGTTTAAAAAAATCACCTAGGGAATGGTATTCCAAAACCAATGCTTTCTGTATTTCTAAAGTTTTTATTAGTGATGACATGTAACTAATTGAATGTTTGAAGATGTTAAGTTAATAACCGAAATGCATAAAAGTCAATGCAAGTCATTAAATCAGTTAATGGATTGTATTTTCATTGATGTCAACTTGATATAATCTAACCGGCTATAATCAAAGTGTCAAATATTTCAGAGAATCAGAGAGATAAAGATTATGTTTTTAGTAATCCACAAAATCTCAGCATTCACAAAATGACCACAAACACTGATGGGCAGTGCACCTTGATGGACAAAGGAAACCGATGAAAAGGTCACAGTGATACCTGAGCATGAAAACTAATAGCATTACCAACATGCAGAATCAAGTATTAAATGTAGGGACAATACCGATAAATAGAACAAGTGTTACTCGATGAAGAAAATCAAGGAGAATTGAAGTGATGACCAAAACTAACAGTTGAAACACCAAAGTTAACTGAAGTTCAGAAATGACAAAATATATAGCCAGAGATAAGTAAAAGATTTAAAGTTGTTTTATACAATTGGAAAGAATATCCCTACAAGATAAAACAAGAGTTTTGCTTTAAATCAAGATTAGCTAGAATTTTGGATCACGCCAAGATAAAGAAAATCAAGAACCTAGAAATGGTGATATTATGTCTATAAAGAGACAACCTAATTCTTTATGAAATAAGGGGAGTGAAAATATAAAGAGGATGCTATAGAGAAACTGGTGAAGAAAAAATTCATTCAGTCTTGATCAATCAAGCTGAGGAAAGAGCTAGAGATTTCTACAGACATCGAGCAACAAAGTACAGCATCACTAAGCAGAAAAAAAAGTGGAGAAAAGGTATTGAAAAGATATATTGATCATATTGGTTTTATGAGCTTACAATAGATCTTAATATATCTACAAGTATAAGTTGTATATGTGAAAAGATCATACTGATTCAGTTTAACCATTGATTCAGAAATTCTCTTAACTGAGAAGGATTTAAAGATCCTTTCTATATTGAGATACATCCCAAGGAGTATCAAAAAGTTTGATCATGTAGATAGCATTAGTCATGCCAGATACCATTTGATAAACAAGAGAGGTTTGATCACGCAAGGTAGCATTGAGATGCCAGATATCAAGTGACAAACTATTATATTTAAATCCTCTAACAAGGTCACACCTAACAGTGTGTTTGTAACCTTTAACAGGGTTGGCTCTTCACTAAGATCACTTCAGAAGAGTAAAAATTTTGGGTTACCAGTCCCAATTGGTTTTTCCCCTAACAGGGTTTCTACGTTAAAATCCATGTGTCAACATGTTTATGAGTCATTACTTTAGTGTTTTCCATTACACATAGTTAACTCTGGATTGATTGGTATACTTCAATTAAGTTTACTATTTTTTGGTAAACTAAACACTACTAATCAATAAACATAAAGTATAAGGTTTTGTATTGAATTCCGAGTAGTAGTTATTTGCTAAGATTATTTAAAGGCATGCATCTTGTGGGACAAAAGATAAATTGAGGTTTATATTTGAGATATAAAGTTTTTGTGGTTAATTATTGGAATATTTTTGAGGCCTCTGATTTACCCCCTCCCCCCCTTCTTAGTTATTACTAACAATTGGTATCAGAGCTTGTGTGCTTAGAAATGGAGTTTAACAACTCAAGAAAAAGATCACAAGATGAACAAACGAGATGTTCCCAAGTTTTACAAAGATAACTTTGCATCATGCAAAAAGAAGAATAAAACTCCACTTATCAGGTATTGGAAATGATATTGTTCAATTATTAGATATTGAATATGTGCTACCCACTACACCTCACACAATTGAGAAAATGAGAGAAAATCATGAGCATAATTGCATGATGATAGAACTTGCTTCCTCACTCTCTAATGTTGAGTTTGAAGATGTCAAAACCTACACCTCTGCAAAGAAAATGTGGGATAAATTGAAGCTGGTACATGGAGGAGATACCAATGTACTAAGACCTAAGGCAGAAAGCCTAAGAGGGAGGTTTTATGACCTAGGGATGACAAAAGGAGAAAACATCACTCAGTATAGCTATAGAATCAAAGAAGTAGTTAATGCTATCCAAGGAGTTAGAGGTGTACTATAAGAAGAGACAATGGTAAGTAAAATCCTAAGAACCCTATTTCCTACATATGCTATTAGAGTTTCTTCTATTCAAGAAATGAGAGCAATTGCAAACAATACAATTACTCTAGATAGTCGAATTGGTAGACTGATTTCATTTGAGATGAATAAATTTGATAATAGTGTCTTACCATCTATAGAATCTGCATTCAAATCTTCTTTGAAATTAAGTAAGTCATGTCATATACATACTATCATAAATGATAGTGAAATTGATAATGAGGATCAAGGAATCGATGAGATTGAAGCACTAATGGTAAGAAGATTGCAGAGAGGCAAAGGTAGATACAAAGGTAAATTACCACTTGTATATTTTAATTGTAAAGAGGTTGGAAACTTTGTTGCAATATGTCTTAATAGAAGAAAAGATGACAGAAGTAATGATAGATCATTTGAAAAGAGGTTTGATAGAGGTGATAATAGAGATTACTGAAGAAACTGACAATCTGATAAAAGAGATACCCAAGAATACAAAGAAAAAGGAAAGAAAGCTTGCTACCTAGCTGAGAAAAGAACTAATAATACTGAAACTGAATCTGAAGAAGACATTAAGATGGTATTTGTAGCCATGAAGGATGATTCAGATGAAGAAGGAGAAAGGTATGTTGAAACTACACTCATATCTAAACTTAGTAAGAATGATGTCTGGATCATAGATAGTGGCTACACTCACCACATGACCGGTGATAAGCAAAATTTTGAAACTTTTGAATACTATAATGGTGGTTCAGTAAGAATGGGTAATGATACACCTTGTTTAGTTGAAGGTAAAGGAACCATAATGTTGAACAACCTGATCAAATGTGAAAATGCTTACTGGGTAAAAGGATATAATTATAATCCGCTAAGTGCTTTACAACTGAACAATACAGGTCACCAAGTAGCATTTGAGAATAAGAAGGAAAAGATATTCAATGAATCAGGAAGGTTGATCAGAACTGGAGAGCAGACAAAAGGTAAACTTTTTTTATCCTGATGACACTAACACCACTTGTTTAATGGCTAGAAACGAAGAAATATGGTTGTGGCACAAAATATTGTGTCATGTGAATTTTGACAACATGATAAAGATAAGCAATAAAAGGAATGTCAGAGGCTTACTGAGCATGACAAAGCCCGAGAATATCATGTGCAAAAATTGTCAAAAAGGTAAGATGACAAAGTCTAGTTTCAAGAGTAAAACCCATACATCTAATGCAATTCTGGAATTAGTCCATATTGATCTATGTGGATCCATGAGGACAAAGAGTTACTATGGAGATAGCTATTTCATTTTCTTTGGCAATGATTATTCTAGAATGATGATATTTATGTTCTTAAAAGATAAATCAGAAGCATTCAAGATGTTTAAATGGTATAAGGATATGGTAGAAAAACAAAGTGATGAGAAATTGAAATGCTTAAGATCAAATAGAGGAGGGCAATTTATTTCAGATGAATTCACTAATTTTTGTAATGAGCATGGAATTAAAAGACACGTTTCTAAACCAAGAATACCACAAAAAAATGTAATTGCTAAGAGGATAAATAGATCAATTGTTGATTGTACAAGAACATTGATGATTGATAAAAGCATCACTCAAACTTTCTGGAGGGAAGTTGTTAGTACTGATGTCTACACATTGAACAGAGTACAATTGAAGAAAGACACCAAGAAGACACCCTATGAGCTTTGGTATGATCACACACCCAATGTAAGCTACTTCAGAAGTTTTGGTAGTCAATGTTATATCTTAAAAGATGATAGGAATGGAAAGCTTGACTCCAAAAGTGAATACAGTATCTTCCTAGGGTATTCCACCAAAAGCAAGGCCTATAAGTGTCTTAATAAGTCTTCTAATAAGATCATTGAAAGTGCAAATGTCAAAATAGATGAATATGTAGAGAAGAATGACAAGGAAAGAAGGAAAGAACCAGAGGACTACAATAAGTTTGTTTATACTGAAGAACCTAACACTCTACCCGGGCCCCAGAACATTCCACCCGAGCATCAGGCTACAATTACCGAAAATAAATGAAATACTCAAGATGATATTCTAAGCGATGGAGATCAGAATGAAGGTCATAATGATGATCAAAATTATGAACAAAGAGTTGAACTAATACTTTCCAAGTATGTCAAAAGGAATCATCCACAAAATCAAATCAGAGGAGTCAAGAAAGCTAGAATTAGAACAAGAAGTAAGTCACTAAACAACAAATGTTTAATTTGTGATTTTGAGCCTAAATCTGTTAGTACTGCACTTGAAAATGAAGAATGGATAAGTGCTATGAATGAAGAAATAGAACAGATTAAGAAGAAAAAAACATGGATTGAGACCAGATGACAAGAATATCATCGGTACCAAATGGATATTCAGAAACAAACTGAATGATAATAGAGAAGTCACAAGAAATAAAGAAAGATTAGTCTGCAAGGGATATGCACAGGAAGAAGGAATTGATTATGGAGAAACCTTTGCACCTATTTTTAGACAAGGAGTTAGAATTATTCTTGCTTATGTTGCATTCAAAGGATTCAAGGTATACCAGATGGATGTAAAATCTGCATTCCTAAATGGAATACTGGAAGATGAGGTGTACATTGAACAACCAGAAGGGTTTTTTGATCCAGACAAGAGGAAAATGGTATGTAGACTACATAAAGCCTTGTATGGATTGAAACAAGCACCTAGAGCTTGGTATGAAAGACTTCACTCGTATCTCATTAGTATTGAATTTGTAAGAACAAGTGAAAATAGCAATATGTACTTAAAAGAAGATACCGATGGTAATATTCTAATTGCTGAAATTTTTGTTAATGATATCATTTTTGGGGGAAATGAATTATTATGTCAAAAATTTTCTAATGAAATGAGAAAATAATTTGAAATGTCTATGTTTGGGGAGATCAAGTTCTTTCTTGGTGTATAGATTCTTCAACAAAATATAGGCATATATATCACTCAGTCCAAATATATCAAGGAAGTGTTGAAGATATTCAAGATTATAGAATCCAAACCAGTAGGAACACCTATGGCTAGCGGATGTAAGCTGACAAAAGATGACAAATCAAACATTGTATAGATCAATGATTGACAAACTGATGTATCTTGTTCACACCAGACTAGATATAACCCATGCAGCTGGAATAGTTGCAAGATTCTCAACTAACCCCAAAGAATCACATATGACTGTTGTCAAGAGAATTCTGAGGTATTTGAAGAACATCAAAGAATATGGCTTATGGTACAACAAAAGAGGTAAATTTGAGCTACAAGTCTATACAAATGCAGATTGGACTGGAAACCTAGATGAACAAAAGAGAAAAATGGAGGAGCATTCTTAATGGGTGACAAACTTGTCACATAGATTAGCAAGAAGCAAGGATGCATCTCTCAGTCTACTACAGAAGCAGAGTATGTAGTTGCTGCTACAAACTTCTCAAACATTGCATGGATCAAATAATTACTGGAAGGTGTGTGCATAAATGTTGTCACACTTCTATGAATCATTTCATTCAAGGTTTCTCAAGAATGAGGCCTCAAATATCGATCCATAGCTCTCTATTCATGGATGTGTAAAAATGTAAAATGAAGGCCTTCAGATTGACCTAGTTGTGTCTATTGCAAATACACCATGAAACGAGAGATTCGAATGCATAAAAATGAAATCTACTCTATATGATAACAATGCATATTAGTCTATGAAAGGAAATATGAATGCAAATCTAATCTATGGAAATAAACATGATTCTAATCTATATGAGGAGCCATGAATGCAAGAAAAAAGAAAACAAGAAGAGAGCTTAAGTGCTCAAATTCTCCTCCAAAATTGCTCTCCAAACCTGCAGCATGACAATATTATGAAAACCTAATATCAAAATGAGAAGGAGAGGTCTCCTTTTAAAGGAAAGTGAACGATTGAGATTAAGAGGCAAATCAAAGGCTATGATTAAGAGGCAAAAATCCCACCACTTAAAAGGGGGTGTTGAAAAAGGGATTTTTATTTAATTTTTAATTTAATTCATTTCCTTTTTCAACAAATAAAGTGCTTTAAGTGGGG
>MU223083.1:677884-712587 GCA_018584345.1 Thuja plicata
TTAAATAAATTAGAAGAATTTTATTTAATTAAATGGGAGGAATTGAATTTAATTAAATAAGAGGAATTTAATTAAAAGGGAGATTAAATCTTTTAATTAAATAAGATGAATTTTATTTAATTAAAAGGGAGATTAAATCTTTTAATTAAATAAAAATGATAAAACCTTAGGAAATATTGAAATAATTGAATTAATTACAATTTGATCAAGGAAATTGATTTGAATTGAAAATATTCCAAAGCATTGATTCAGAAATTTGATAAAATGATAAAATAATAAATGGGGCCCAAAGTCTAGGCGACCATTTTAGGGTGCATACATAAGGTACGCATATGAAGATTCTAGAACTAGTGATTATCTATTTTGATAATACTAGTGCAATTAACATATCAAAGAATCCAGTCATGCATGCTAAGACTAAACACATTTCTATAAAGTGTCACTACTTAAGATAAAAAGTGAAAGAAAAAGAAGTGGTACTGGAATATGTTCAATCAAAGGAATAGTTAGCTGATATATTCACCAAGCCATTACTGAAAGATACATTTGAGTACCCAAGGAAGAGACTAGGGGTCCAACCCTTGTCTCTCAGTCAGTAAGATGACTGGGAGATTGCATCAGCATATACACAAAATATAAGATCATTCATGTTGATGCAAGAAAATAAATGAACAGCAAAGTTACATTTGTACATAGAAATGTATTTATCCACACTGAAAACCAAACATTAATTTTGGTGAAACACAGAGCTAAGTTGTTGATGAAAGGGAAATTCAAGGAATATATTAAGTTAAAACAAAGGACCTTAGCATTGCTGTCAAAGGGAGAGAATATCCAGATAGGGAGAGAATATTTCCAGATGGGAAAGAATATCAAAAGGGAGAGAACATCTAGATAAGAGAGCTACATATGAAATATCCATCTTAAAGAAGAAAGGGAGAAATCGCTATTAAAGGAAAAATAGATTATTAGAAGAAGAACAATCAAAGGGAGAGCACAAGATAAGAATCAAAAGTTGATACATCTATCTAGTGAAAGGATTGAAGATTAAAGAGAACATCTACAAAAAAAAATCTAAGCTATATGAGCTTACCGAGAACCAGACATTTGTAATAGTTACAATAGGAGAGATTGATGAAATTGTTATATTTCATATTTTATTAATAATAAGATATTATGTTAATGTAGTATGTTTCCATCAATGCCAAATGGAGAGATTGATGACATGTAACTGATTGAATGTTTGAAGATGTTAAGTTGATCACCGAAATGTAGAAAAGTCAATGCAAGTCATTAAATTAGTTAATGGATTGTATTGTCATTGATGTCAACTTGATATAATCTAATTGGTTATAATCAAAGTGTCAAAGACTTCAGAGAATCAAAGAGATAAAGATTATGTTTTCATTAATACACAAAATCTCAGCATTCACAAAATGACCCCAAAAACCAACAGGAAGTGCACCTCAATGGATAGAGGAAACCGATAAAAAGGTCACAGTGATACCCCGAGCATGAAAACTGACGAGCATTACTGATGGGTAGAATCAAGTGTTAAACCAACGGACATTACTGACAAATAGAACAAGTGCTACCCAACAAAGAAACCTGAGGAGAACTGAAGTGCTGACCGAAACTTATAGTTGAAACACTGAAGTTAACTGAAGTTTAGAAATGACAAAATATCTAGCTAGTAGAGCTAAATATAGACTTAACTGGTTATTATAATTGTTTTCATCGACAAGATAAATCTAGAGATAAGTAAAAGATTTAAATCTATTTTATCCAGCTGGCAAGATGATCTCTACGAGATAAACCAGGAGTTTTTCTTTAAATCAAGATTAGCTAGAATTGTGGATCACACCAAGATAAAGAAAATTAAGAACCTATAAATGGTGATATCATGTCTATAAAGAGACAACTTAATTCTTTATGAATTAAGGCAAGTGAACAGAGAAAGAGGATGTTGTAGAGAAACTAGTGAATAACAACTTCATTTAGTCCTGATCAATCAAGCTGAGGAAAGAGCTAAATATTTCTATGGACAACGCGTAATAGAGTACAACATCACCGAGCAGAAACAAAAGTGGAGAAAAGGTATTGAAAATATATATTGATCAGATAGGTTTTATGAGCTTACAATAGATTTGAAAATCTGCAAGTATAAGTTGTGTATGTGAACACATCATACTGTTTCAGTTTAACCATTGATTCAGAAAGTCTCTTAACTGAGCAGGATTTAAAGATCTTTTCTATATTAAGATACATCCCAAGGAGTATCAAAAAGTTTGATCATGAAGATAGCATTAGTCATGCCAGATACCATTTTAAAAACAAGAGAGGTTTGATCAAGCAAGGTAGCCTTGAGATTCTAGATATCAAGTGAAAAACTATTATATTTAAATCCTCTAACAAGGTCACACCTAACAGTGTGTTTGTAACCTTTAACAGGGTTGGCTCTTCACCGATCTCACTTCAAAAGAGTGAAAATTTTGGGTTACCGGTCCCAAGTGGTTTTTCCCCTAATAGGCTTTCCACATTAAAATCCCTGTTTCAATGTGTTTATGAGTCATTACTTTAGTGTTTTGCATTACACATAGTTAACTCTGGATTGATCGATATACTTCAATTAAGTTTACTTTTTTTTGGTAAACTAAACACTGCTAATTGGTAAACAAAAATTATAAGGTTTTGCATTGAATTTTGAGCAGTAGTTATTTGCTAAGATTATTTAAAGTCATGCATCTTCTAGGACAAAAGATAACTTGAGGTTTATATTTTAGATATAAATTTTTTGTGGTTAATTATTGGATTATTTTTGAGGCCACTGATTCACCCCCCACTCTCAGTTATTAATAACAATTAGAAGTAAAATTGATCCTTAGCTATACTTTAAACATAATGAAGATGATATTGTTATTATCATTTTATATGTAGATGATTAGATTCTTACTTCAAGTTTGAATTCTTTAATTTATAATATTAAGTTTCAACTTAATCAAAAATTTCAAATGATTGATTTAGGGATTTTACATTATTTCAATTAGGAATACAAATTTGGAAAACCCCTAAGGGTATGTTTCAATTTCAAAGTAAATGTTGATGAGCTTCTAAAAAAACTAAGATGATTGATGTTATTCATGTTTCCATTCCATGTGAGTTAGGAACTAATTTAATGCTTGATACGACTCCTATAGTTGATGCTACTTTGTATAGACAACTAGTAGAAAGTTTGAATTATCTAACTCTTACTACACATGATATTGCTTATAGTGCTGGTCTAGTTTCTAGATTTATGTCTAAACCTCAACAAACTCATTTCAAAGATTCAAAAAGAATTTTAAGGTACATATTAAAGGCACTATTGATGTTGATTTATTTTATGATACAAATTATTCAATTTTACTTATTCAAATCTAGGAGGAGATCCCAATGATGGGAAATCTATGTGTAGATATTGTTTCTTTGTGGGTTCAGGTGTCATTTCTTGGAAAAGTAAAATGGAACATTCTATTTCTCTATGCTCTACTGAAGTTGAATATAAAGGATGTACTAATGCCTCTAAATAAGCTTTATGGATTGGAAGACAACTTGCAGATTATGGTATACCTCATCAACTTCCTACACCTTTGTATTGTGACAACCAAAGTGTTGTTGCCTTGGAAAATAATCCTATTTTTCATGGAAGGACAAAGCATATTCCTCTACAACATCACTTCATTAGAGAACAAGTTGAAAACAAGATAGTGCCACTCATCTATTGCAAAGGGAGAAAATGAAATTGTTGATATTTAGACAAAGCCTCTATCTAAAGAGAAATTCCAATTTTATTATAAAAATTTGGGTTTGATACCAATTGATGTAAACTCCCCAAGTAAAGATTAAGGGGGCATGTTAGAATATTTAATCTTTCCTTGGTTTTGTTGATTTAAATTAGGATAAAAAAGGTATCCTACATATATTTTTTCCTCTAGTACAAGAAGAGGACCTATCATTTATTTGTAATTCCTTTATTAAGGAAAATAGTTTATCCTCCTTAAGAGGATATTTCCACTTTGCACAAACCTATGATGAATGGTCACATTCATATATTTGTGAGTTAATTTGTAACTCCTCTCCTCATCTCTATTTAATAAATGCCCCTCTCTGTCGTTCTAACTTTTGATGTTATTGTAAACTCTCTCTCTCTCTCTCTCTCTCTCTCTCTCAGGCTTTTCCTCATTCATAATTCACAAGGGGTTTTTCTTTTCTTTTCCCATTTCAAAACATTGTGTCTCCTTGTCTTGTCTCTTTGGTGTATGCTCCAAATTTATGCATTTTGTACGATAACAACCTTCTATACAATTATCTCTCTTGGATTATTGTTTATTTGTTTGCTCTTGATTTTTCCCTTTCACTATTAGACCCCATTTTGGTGATTTCAAGGTCTAAATGTCTATTATGATTGATCCCGCCAATCTCCATTTTTTCCTCCTATATCCTATCACACTCCCCGAGCTCTGAACAAATTTTGAGGTCATTTTTCCTCTTAGAAGTTGACAGATCAACTTGTCCCTGGCATTTTGAGCCTAGATTTGGTTTGGGTCCCTATGGTGGGGTTTTCTTCCAAATTCTAGATCTGTGGTTGACCAGGATTTAATTTGAATCCCGAAATAAGTATAAAAGTAAATCTACTCCTCTAATTTTGCATATCTTATCTATGTGCAAGTTGACCAAGTGCATCTATTGTTGTCAAGGAATCAATAAATTCAAGTTGTGCAATTGAGGATTTGGATTCAAGATTTGAAGGAAAGCAGCCAATCTAGGATCTCCAAGTCTCCTTTTATTCAAGATCCAATCAAGTAAAGGAAGTCTTCTTTCATTGATGAAATTTTCTCTCCCATGATGGCCAAGTAGAGGAATTCACAAGAAAGCAAGAAGATCCATATATTCATTCTTCTTCTCTCTCCTTCATTGAGGTTATCAAGCATATCAACATTAAATATCTGGGAGTGGTAATCATAGATCCTGCATTTGTGAAGGTATCCTTTGTTCTATAATTCAAGACCAAACACATGCAAGAATCTTCATTGATTTGATAAATTACTACATCCATTCATGAGGGTTTTTCATGCAAGGTGAATCTAACATTTATCTTGTTTACATTATTTTCCTTTATGTCATTTCAATTTAATTTCACGCTTGATTCCTATACAGATGTTTGACAAAGGAAAAACCCCTTCCACAACCTTTTCCCCTTCTTTTATATGCACATAGATAGGTTAAAGAGTTCTAGGTTCAGATCTATAAGGCATAGAAACAATCATAGGTCCTTTGAAATTTTTATCCAATTCATAGAAGTCAAGAGAAAATCAACCCATGGACTTCTCTCTAAAATATTGACTTGTCCCTACACCTTTTGGCTAAAATTTGCACAGTATATAGCTACATGTATCAGGCTCCTAGATCCAGAGTTACAGTAGATTTTAATATTCTAGAAACAGTCAAATTTAGATCCAAATTTCAAATCTCCTCATCTAGTTTCAAGGTGCACATTTCTTCCTCTTTCTTTGCATCTACTTTCAAAGATCAGATTTTTAATCAATTATATCATCATTTACTTAGTCATATCATTTATTTATTTCTATATTCTATATCATTATCATATTCAAGGAATACAAAAAAACCCTACATTGTAGATCTCACATTGGCACTCATACCCTTTTTTAGTTGTGCTAATTGAATTTACTTTGTATGAATCTTTGTATTCCTAATGTATACAAAATTTTGTGTGTAGCATATTCTATGATATTGCACACCATTTTTCTACATACATTTTAGTGAACCCGACTGATAACATTTCTTGTTTTAATTTTTGTGTTAGGTTCTCTTTCTATATATAGATATATATTGTTACAATCTGTGCATTTGGGATATTTAGGTAGTATTTTCCTGTCTCCTTTTAGATTTTATGGATAAGCTCATATATTATTATAGGCTTTTCATCTTCATAATCAAATCTACTTGTGTGTGCTTTACATTACATGTTTAAATTTGATAGTTAAATGTGCTTTTCATAAAAGACTATCTTTGGTTGGATTGCATATTTATTTCAAATCCTATACTATCATTGTATTTCTCCTTCCTTTCATTCCCTTATGCATGAGTGTTATCACTTTGAGTCCAGCTTATAGCATTCTAGTTAGACGAAGCCATAGACTTTTGTGTTCCTTTGATCCCAAGTCTTCTCTCTTTACTAGGAATCTTGATGAGACTAACATGCATCTTATTGAAA
Source organism: Thuja plicata (assembly GCA_018584345.1). Classification (NCBI taxonomy): domain Eukaryota; kingdom Viridiplantae; phylum Streptophyta; class Pinopsida; order Cupressales; family Cupressaceae; genus Thuja; species Thuja plicata. Next base: position 684,159 of record MU223083.1, read on the forward strand.
TAAATCCTATAAAGGAGAATAAATATTATCATTCTTCTCATGATGAATATGAAGCTTTAATAGTTCCTCCAATCAAATTCCAAAAACTTTCCCATGATTTTGATAAATTTGAACAATGGTTAGTTCAAGAAAACTCTAATCCTGAGGTCATTTCCATTGTAGAAAGCTTAAGGAAGCTTATTAATAATGATGAACATGGTGTTAACATCTTGCATAGCATATCTCATCTAATTTATACCAATGTCAAACTTATTAGGGATTGTGCTGAAGATTTAGGCCTCATTCCACCTACTACTAGCATTGAAGCCTCTATGCCTATATCTACTTCTATTCCTATTGTGTCCACCTATGCTCCACCTATCATAACCACTTTAATTCAAAATTCCAATCCTACTTATGTGAGAATTCCTAATCCTATTAATGCTTCCATTACTTCAAGTATCCAATGTGTTTCATTGCCTTCATCTATGCCCACTTACCATAGTGTCCTGTTTTCATATTCAACCATTCCTTTAATTTCCAAAATTTCTCCTCCTATCGTCCTTTATACCGATTCTACCATTAATATTTTTTTCTCAAACTATGTCATCTTTGCAAACAAAAATTACTTCCATGACTAAATCCAAGTATAACATTCCTACTTGTGACATTTCTATTCCTTTGTCTTTGGATATTATCCGAGCTGTTATTCCACAATATTTGGAGATTCCTCATCTTGAGGGTTATGATGGTAAGGGTGATCCTTCAACTCATGTCAAAACATTTCAGACCTTGTGTAACAATTTTTCTCATGACCATAGGTTCATGGAAAAGTTATTCACTAGAACCTTTCGAGACAAGACCTTGCAATGGTATTACTCTTTGCCTCCTTATTCTATTGATTATTTCCAAAACCTTTCTAATGCTTTCATTCAATATTTTCAAAAAAACATTGGTCCTAAGATTTCTTTGATTGATTTAATGCATTTTAAACAAGGTGTTAAATAAAAAATGATTGATTTCATTGGTAGATATAAGCATTTTCGTGCACAAATTCCTTATGATGTGCCTGATATTGACATGCAACGAATTTTTATTTCTAATTTACAAAAAGATATTAGAGATAATATTATACTTTATAAATTCTCTTCTTTTACTCAAGTGTGTAGTGCTTTGTTATGCCCTGGATACCCGTCCCTACATTTTTCCATAAAAATGTTGGGTCCCTCTTTTCACTTTTTTTCTCCCTTGTTTTCTTTTGGTTCCCCTTTTGTTTCTTTGGCCTTCGCATCTGCAGGGTTGGGTTTTGTTTTGTTTTTGTCTCCCTTGCTCCGGGACCCGGTCCCGGAGTGTTTTATTTTGTGTCATCCCAACCCGGAGTCTGGACTCCAGGATTCTTTTCCCTTACATTTCTTTTTAATTAAAGGACATGAGTGTGGAGAGTCCCCAGGCATAGAATCCAGAGGTTTGCCTTTTCTTGGGAATCACAAAAGCTAGATGGTAAGTTTCACCTTGAGGGTATAAATACAGATTTACCAACCACTTTTACATTTACATTGAACAACTAATTTTAGGTGATTAAGGAAATTAAGAGCTAACTTTGAGCTAAGTGTGATCATTTGAAGGTTTGAGCAGAAAGATCCATCTTGTTTGTTGGTTCGTGCTTGGAACTAATCGGCATTTTCCTCAGATCTCGTGGTGGTGGAATTGCCCCAATTTGTAGAATGCCTCCTGCATTCTTCTTTCCATGCTCTTTCCCATTTGAGGTAGGCCTCAGGTTTTCTATCTTTCTGGTTTGCTTTCTTTTCTTTTTTTCTGCTTTTGTTGTTTGTTTCATCTACTTTTAGGCCACCTCTTGTTGGTGGGATGGTTGGCTGGAAGGTCGTCTACCTTCCATGCTCTGTAAATTAGGTGCTCTTCATGTAAAATTTGTATGCTTTTGTACATTGCTTTCTGTGTCTGTATGAATAGCTATAATTGACCTATAAATTTCTCTGTGATTTTAGTGTAAATCCTTGGGTATTTCTTGTATATTTCTGTTAATACCATCATTCTTGACTCCACGTCTGTAAAGTTTAGAGTGTGTAGCATCTGTAAATTCTTCATGTTAAGTGTTGAGACCACGACACTCCTTTTGGGTGAGCTCCCGTGCCTTGTGTGTTTTGTTCAACTTTCCAAGCCCACTCGTAGAGAGTTTCTACCATGGTTCGAACTTAGCACCTCGCCTAGTTCTGGCTATGGTTTTTTCTCTCTCCTTCATCATGTCTACCTTAATGGTGGGTTTGATTCCCCACGTGTGAGAATTCAAAGCCCACCCAAGTGGCATTTAATCCCTCGTGTGTTTGGACAGTTGTAGCCTTTAATACCCTTACTACCTTTATTACATAGCCACGTGACACCCCATGTCAGTCGGGTATGACTAATTTTTCTATCATATCAATGACTATTAGTTCCCAGATTTTGGGTCCCACGCCATCATGTATTCATCTTCATTTTGTCACCGCATGGCCAGAATCTCCAAAACCCTCGAATGTTGATCAAATCCCACATAAGTTATTTCATGTTTTATATTCCTAAGATTTGATGCAAGCAAACCCCCTTTTGTGAACAGATGCGATGCGATGATGAAATCTCTGGGATCTAAAATTTTATAATAATGTATACTGATGATTGTCCAGTCTTTGTAGGTTGGCAACCTAGTTCTAGGAAGAAATCATGTCTGAGGAATCTTCTCCTCCAGGGTTCCCAGAACTACCTACCACTTCCGCAAGGGCAGCCGTAAAGACTAACGTAGAGAGGGCCTTGGAAAAGATGCCATTGGCCGCAAAATATTATAAGGAAGGAACTATTCTCAGATCCAAGGTGGATTCAAAGCTACAAACAATCACCGACACTATTTTTGGATCATGGGCTGACCTTTGAGCCCTAATCAGGATTATGCATATTCATAAGAATGCCGAAGATTCATTGGCTACTAAGTTAGCCGCCTCCAAAATAATCAAGGCCACTGGCTTCCCATGATGTTTAGTGTAGGCTCCAAACCTTATTCTTACACTAGAAAAACACTACAACATAGCCCTAAGGATTGTCATGATGGTTCCTCTTGTCCCCATGGGCTACCCAATGCCCCTAGTATCTCTGGAGGCTGCTAGATTCGCTGCAAGACTGGGGATCCCCCAAATATCCAACTCAACTATTCTCACCCGGACCTTGCACTGCAAGAGTTTACTACTATCCAGTAGTCAGCCCAGACATATCTCAATAGCAACTGGCTGAAGGTCCCAAAGAAGGACCCTAAAAAGATGAAACTAGAAATCCCCCACGTTGAGTTTAAAGAAAGTATCTAGGTGGGGATTATTTCTCTATGCAAGATTTTTGGGGAATCCCATGCACGATAATTCTCACTATGGATGTATTACTTCTTGTTTGGTATCTCTATCACCATACAAAATTTTTATTGGGTGGTAATCATCACTAATCATGTGGACGCCCAACTCCAAAGGGTCACCCAAACCTCCAAATTCTACATGACTTCTTTTGTCCTCTGGGCACTAGCATAGCAAAGGCCCATAACTAAGGGTCTACTCACCAAGGGCATCCTGGGGACCAGAAAAGGCCAAAAGGATCCTTGGGAACATTTCCCACAGATTCATTGGGAGGCCAGCTTCCCCAATTTTTCCAGGGTAAATGATTCATTTGTTTACTACAACATTCTTTTACCCACCTGGGATGTCAGATACTGGCTCTTGAAGGAGGCAATGGAGTTGGTCTCATCATACAACAATTATTTTATCCAATTATAGCAACATTCTTACATTTAGGTGACTGGCTTCTCTGAGAAACCCTATTTATTGCCCAAGCATTGTGGTGATAAAATCATTCTTTTGGAGTACTGTGGACAAATTCTAGAGCTCCACACCCTATTTGGTGTCAAAAAGGTAACCAACATTTTGTTCCTGGTCATTTGTGAAAGTTATTCATGTAGCCTTGCTGCCGATAAAGAAGCCAAAATTGAGTTAACAAGTATGGGGCTGATGGAATTTTATTTGGAGTAGAAAAACTTTGATCCACTAGGTAAGCTAGCCACAACACTGCCCTAGGTGTCAACACCTCATGAGTCTCACATGGAGGATTTTGGGTAGAATTCCAAGATGATTTAAAATTTCAAAATTGACATTTTACAAGGATGACCAAAGGTATGATGAAGCACCTCAAGCTTCAGACCTTTCCTCCAGCTTCTCAAATGCTGGGTCCACAGAAGACCCACAATACAAAGCACAGGGAGTAGATAAAATGGCTCTCCCTCCGGTGGATTGGGACACCTCAGAAGAGTCAACAATTTAAGGGGTTACCCACAACATAATAGAACATAGACATGCCCATTTTTGAAGGGATCTTCCTCTGGATCCGAAACATCAGGGAAAGGGAAATAAAAAGATAAAGGTAGGAGGCCAGCCATTGCCACTACCATGGCCCCCACCCTAGCCCCAATAGAACTTCTCATTCAAGAGAAAATGCACCTTCAGTTGGCAGTGTCCCACTAGATGAAGGAAGAATTGAGCGCAAGATTAAGTCTCCTAGCCACCCCAATAGGATCTTCCCTCCCAGCAATTTCTCCTTCATTGGTCAAGCTTATGGTCTAGGTGGTAGGGTTGACGGCAGAAGAGGATGAGAGTATGGTCATTTTAGATGCCGGACCTCCACTGATCACAAGGAGGAAGAAGAAGAAAACAAGTGATCTCCCACCAAGTACAAGCTTAGCGCTCGAGATGCCAAGCATCCCCAGGTGGAGGTTATTCCTGACTCCCCTGAACTGAAAAAACTCCCAGAGACCTCCCCTCCATACGATGGTTTTGATGACATTTTCCTTACACAGGACTTGGTAAATCTACAAGGGGACATAGGGAAAGCGGTGGAGGAGATTACCATGTAGGGAATTCTAGACATCCCTGATGAAGGGACGGTACCAGAGAAAGGGGTACCAGAACAAGAAATAGCCCAGGAATAGGAAAAGGGCCAAGAAGAGGATCAACCAAGGGTGGAGGAAACAGTGGTCTTGGGGATTGAGACAAGGGAAGCACAGAAGCAAGATGAATAGTCGGTAGTAGAGGGAACTAGACCTTCAGGAACAACCGTAACCCCAGGCGTCATGTTCCAAATGCCCCCACCCCAAATAGTGACATTTGGCAAGGTGATCCCAGTGACACTACAGTCAAATCTAGTCTGGACACCTTTGCCACCTCTGAAAATTCCCACGGAGGAAGATGTGTCAAAAAAAGAAGCCGAAGGGTAGCAACAACAACAACAACAGGATGAGGGGGAAAACCCCAGAGATATGGACATTGATCTCAATGTTGCTAAGAATCACAAAGGGGAGATTCCCTCAAACATAGATGTAGACGCCACTTACGTGGGTGATATGGGAAACCCCAGGAAAGAAAAGGAAAAGGAGTCCACAGAGACTATTGACACTGAACAGTAGTAGGTCCCCAGGGGAGAAATAGTTTACCAAGCCCTAGTGACAAGACCGCCCCAACAACCTCAATGGCTGATAGATTTTCAGAAGAGGAAGGCCCTAGCGGCAGCCAGTGCCCTAATGTCATTGGCCGAAATGATGTCCCAAGTTCAAGGCGCTCGAAAGGTAAAGAAGGCCCGGACCCTCCACTCCATTCAGACCAGTCTGGGCAGAGAGGCATTTGCTATGATTGCAAACCCTCCCCTAGATTCAGAGGAAGTGGTGGTAAGTGCCACAGATTATATAGTCACAAAAGTACCTCTGGGGAAGAGGGACAAGCACGGTGAATTGGACCTGTTGAGAGAGGCAACTCGAGTAGTGGAGGCCCGGTATGATAAATAGGGATAGAAACTAAAGGAGAAAAGAGAAAAGAATGTTATTCTCCTTAGATTCTTAGCAGAGTTGACAAAGCCACTGGCCGAAATCCATCCAGAGGCTTTTGCATCCGGTGCATCACTTCCATAGGGTGATATTGATACGCTAAACAACATCAAGAAGAAAGCAGAGGTAGTGGATGGGTGGATTTTTGAACAAATAAAAGCTGTAAGAGAATTCTTAGAGGTGTCACTCCCAAACCTTTACCAGGTCAACCATCTCTTGGGTCATGTGACTAGTTGTGCAGCTCTCTGGGAGGTGAACATAGAAGAATACGAAGGGTGGAGGGCTGGATTAAATGAAATGCTAGACTCCTGCAAAGATGCCATCATAGAGGAAGGAATTTTGGGAGAGGAATCCTTCAATTTCCTCTAGGCCCAGTACTCTAGACTTCACCTCAAGATTTAGGTAAGCAAGCAACTAGTTATGGCCCTGAAAGAGAAAATTACATCGGTCTGACATTTTTTAAATATGTATAAGGCATTTGTTGGAAGGGTTTTGGGCGTAGATCTCTTCACCACTGGGACTTGCACCATGCATGATTTTGTCCTTAGTAAATATGAAAAAATGATGGAGTCCCTATATTTGTCTATCGAGGACTTTGACAGAGGAAACTATACCAAATATCCAAGATGATGCTTAAGGCGCATGACTCCATAAAAATGGTCGATGAGTTCAGAGATGGGGTTGTGGATATTGAAGAGAAGGTTGCGAATATCCGTTCCTGGTGGGACAATGTAAAACATATTGATGAGAATAGCCTTAGCCAAATTTTGGACGCTTTCAAAGGAAAAAAGGAGCAGCAAAGGTCTCTGGCCCCTAGAGATTCTCATCAGAATGCAAGTCCATAATTCTTTATTCTTTGAGCATAAGTTCCCGGATCCTAGAATTCTAGATCCAAGTTTTGTATTCTTTTGCAATGACCCGTACCCAGGTTCTCAGAGCTGATTGATTATGGTCAAGTAGTTAATAATGGGTTAGAGGGTAGGTGATCCCAATAAGGCATGTTAGGTTTAGGGATGCCTCTGACAGGTGATTCTCCCAAGGCGCTACTCTAGCATTAAGTACCTGGCATCTCAGAGACAGCACTCTGCACTTTACATTGATGAGACATGTAGCCTCGAACCCTGGGAGATTAGACTTCTTCTATTTCTTGCTTTGGCACTCCTCTTGAGGCTGATTCTTCCAACCTCTTTTCTTCTCTTGTTCTGTTGATCTATCAAACCTCTACTTTTGAAGTGATTGTAAAGTAGTGCAAGTAGTATCGACCACTGAATATTATATTTTATTATTGAGTGTACAGTTAGATTAGGTTAACTTTATGGCATGCTTTGTGGAAGCTTTGTGTATAAATAATAAGTCCGACCTCATTCCAAGGGTCAGAAAAATTGATGATTTTGCAATCCACTTAGGAGAAATACAACATTTTATATTCTCAGTAGTTGCAAAGATCAATGCTCATTAGCTTTCAGTAGCTAGATGCTCCTCTGGAGCCATTATTGTACTCACTAGTGATGTTGTAACCTAGTTAATGAAGAAGGAAGGATTTCTGGCAATGACATTGTTGGCATTCTAATTTCTAAGTTAACAAATGCTTTTGTGCTATATGTTTCTTATGTCCCTTGCTCTAATGTTTAGTTTAGATAGATAATATTTCTTTCTCTTGCTATTGAATGTATTTGACTTGTTGGTTCTGTATGTTCAGTATTTAGTATAGTTCATTGGAGCCTGGTTGATGTTTTAAACATATTGCATAACTATAAGTAGAAATGGTAAAATATCCTAACTCTGGTGTATCTTTTGATATTTCTTTGAAAACCTAACCCCACTTGCAGGAAACCCCAACCCACTACCAAGTTCCCCAGAGAAGATGAGTCAAATACCATCTATCCCCGCGAACAAAATAGTCACACCACCAACTTAGCCCCCTGCATAGTCAAGACCCAACTCCTAGTTGCTTGAAGGCCCAGAGAATTTATTCTCTGGAATCCCTTTACAGATGAAGTTGGCCGGTACTCAGGTACCAGTGACAACTTACTCTATGTTGATCAGACTGGTCACAAAGTCCCATCAACATGCTTCATAATTATCAACTTCAAGTGAGTCAGTTTGATAGCACCACTCTAATGGCTCCTATTCCAGTTGATAAGAGTGATGTCGCATCCAAAATTTCAAAAAATTCTAGAAATTTAAGAACTGTTAAATGATATTAGTTTTGGTTACTTATCATGCTATTTATATTCATGTTTTGTCACTGATGTCAACATATATATTTATGGAGACGACAGACTAACTACTTAACTGGAAGGAGTGTATGGACACTGTAGGGATGATTCAGAATGATCGAAGTTGGATTTATGCAGAAGAATGTGTGCTGACCTTATTCCTAAGGTCGCTTCACTTTATGTTACTTACTGTGGATGTTACAGTTTATTTAGTGAAGACTGGTTTTCTGGACTGTAACTGTGATTCACTGAAGTAAAGGACTTGGATTCTACACATGAGATCTAGACAAGACTGGAAGCATTATATGTTGGAGACAAGTTTACAAAGAAAGAAAAGATACAGAACTGAAAGACAAAGATGGAATCATTAAAGATGAGAGAAGATGAGAACATTAGGGCATATGCATAGATAATTACAGAAGTGGTTACTGGTATCAAAAACTCTAGATATACTTATAGTGAGGAAGAATTAATTGTAAAGATACTCAAATATTTGACACCTATATACAAAACCAAAGTACAAGCTATAGAGGAGATTATACCTTTGACACCAAACTTCACCAGAGAAATGTTAATTGGAAAGTTAACTATAATTGAGGCTACAGAATTGGGAGACACTTTACCTAAAGTTGAGTCAGCATTCAAGGCAACCGTGCACAAGAACAAAAAGACCTTATCTGGAAATCCAAGCACAAGCAGTAGTGACCTAAGGGAAGAACTTGGAGCCTATGTTGATGAATGGGAATAGATATAGGAAGAAGAAAGAAAGATAGATGAAGTTGTGGCACTGATTGCTAGAAGAGAAAAGAGAGGTAAGGGTAAGTTTGAAGGAAAATTACCTTTGAAATATTATTCATGTAACAAGATCAGTCATTTTGCATCTAGATGTACTACAAGAATTCCAAAGCACAAACCTATTTTTTTCAAATCTAAGTTCTCAAAGGATAAATAATGTTATTATGCTAGTGAAGGTATATCTGATGATGAAGATTGTGACTATGATGAAATTGGGTTTATTTCTATTAAAGATGATGAACCTATGCATGAAGAAAAAGCATTAGTATCTCAAGTTGAAAAGAAATCTGAATGGGTCATAGATAGTGGTTGTTCACATCATATGACTGAAGATAAAAATAAATTTGTGAGTTTGAAAATACATGATGATGGTGTTGTTAGATTTGGTGACAGTACTCCTAAACTTATTATTGGAATTGGATCTATTTCCTTGGATGGAAAGACTAACACTGACAATGTATTACTTGTTGATGGACTTAAGCACAATTTGTTGAGTGTTGGACACCTAGTGGACAAGGGTTATCAACTGAACTTCACTAATGGAAAATGTTCTATCAAGTGTAAAATAGGAGATTTGATAGCATCTGGTACTAAATCGAGAGGTAATGTATTTGAATTGAACACATCTAAAGCTTCTTTTTTATTGCAAAGGTTGATGATAGTTGGTTATGGCACAAAAGATTTTGTCATGCTAATTTTGATAACATTGTGAAGGAAATTATGACAAAAGCAGTAAGAAATCTACCTAGAATTGTAAAGCCATCTAACATTATGTGTAGAGAATGTGATATGGGGAAACATACTAGAAGCACTTTCAAGAGAAAAGCTTATTCAGCAAAAGGGAAGTTGGATCTGGTGCATACAAATCTATGTGTTCCTACAAGAAAAAGATCATACTATGGTGAAAGTTATTTTATACTTTTTGTTGATGACTTTTCTAGAATGATGTGGGTTACATATTTGAGAGAGAAATCTGAAGCATTTGACAAGTTCAACTTATTCAAAGTTAAAGTTGAGAATGGATCTGGTTTACAGATTAAATGTTTGAGATCAGACAAAGGAGGAAAGTTTACATCAGAACTGTTTAATACTTACTGTGAAGAAAATGGATTACATAGACAAACTTTAGCTCCTAGAACTCCACAATAGAATGTGATAGCAGAGCGAAGAAATAGAACCATATTAGATGCTGCAAGAACTATGTTGCTGGAAGAAAATGTGTCACATGTTCATTGGATAGAAGCAGTTGGGACTACTGTGTACACATTAAATAGAATTCAGATCAAAGAAGGTACAAATAAAACTCCTTACGAATTATGGTTTCATCATGCAGCTACTGTGAAATATTTTAGAATATTTGGTAGTAAATGTTATATCAAGAGAGATGATGAGATAGGTAATTTTGATGCTAGAAGTGATGAAGGAATATTTCTTGGTTATTCCACTAAGAGTAAAGCATATAAATGTTTCAATCTGAGACTGAGGAAACTGATTGAAAGCGTCGATGTGAGGATAGATTAAAAATTTAAAATTCAGGAAAGAATATATGATTGTGGTCAGATAACAGAAACAAGAGAAGTTGCTACTGAGCCTAAAGGACCCTTGATGATCGAGAATGTGATTGAAGAGGAATATCAGGTCGAAGCTACTAAGACATTGTAGACACCAAGGTATGTCAAGAAAAACCATCCTAAAGATCAAATTATTGGTGATGCAAGGAAAGGTGTGATGACTAGATCTAGAGTTAGAGATGAGATCTATTTTATTTCTCAATTTGAACCAAAGACTACTGATGAAGCATGTAGAGATGAATCTTGGACTAAATCCATGGAAGAAGAACTAGAACAGATAAAGAAAAACAATACTTGGGAATTTGCTCCAAGACCTAAGAAAAAAAATGTGACTGGCACTAAGTGGGTTTTCAAAAACAAAATGGATGAGGAAGACACAGTGGTAAGAAACTAGGCTAGACTAGTATGTAAAGGATACTCACAACAAGAAGGCATAGACTATGAAGAAACATTTGCACCTTTTTCTAGATTGGAAGCTATGAGACTATTCCTTGCTTATGTTGCACATAAAGACTTCAAAGTGTATCAGATGGATGTGAAGTCAACATTCTTGAATGGTGATCTAGAAGAAGAAGTGTACATTGAGCTACCTGATGGTTTTCCTTTGACGGATGATGAAAACATGATTTTCAGGCTGAAGAAGGCACTGTATGGACTGAAACAAGCACCGAGGGCATGGTATGGAAGACTACATAAACATCTACTTCGTCTTGGTTTCAGAAAATGTAATGCATCTAGTAATTTGTTTTCAAGAACTGATGAAGATGGAATGTTAATTATAGAAGTTTTTGTTGATGATATCATTTTTGGAGGCAATGATAAAATGAGCAAGAAGTTTGCTAAAGAAATGGGGAATGAGTTTGAAATGACAATAATTGGTGAGATGAAATTTTTTCTTGGTTTGCAAATTAATCAGAGTAAGAATGGAATTTTTATATCTCATACCAAGTATCTTAAGGAAATGTTAAAGAAATTTGGAATGGAAGATTGTAAACCTGTTGGTACACCCATGGTAACAAGGAACAAACTAACTAAAAGTGATGAGACTCAAAGTGTTGGGTAGACTAAGTACAGATCAATGATTTGTGGTCTACAATATCTAACACACACTAGACTAGATATTACCAATGTAGTTGGAATTGTGGCTAGATATCAAGCAGATCCTAAAGAGACACATTTTGTTGTTGTGAAAAGAATTTTTAGATATTTGAAACGAATAGTAGAATATGGATTATGCTATGAAAATTCCAATGATTTTGCATTGCAGGATTTTACTGATGCTGATTGGGTAGGTAATGTGGATGATAGGAAGAGTACAAGTGGTGGTGCATTTTTCCTTGGAAAAAGGCTGGTTTCTTTGTTGAGCAAGAAGCAGAACTGTATTGCTCAATCTACTGCTGAGTCAGGGTATGTTGCTTTTGCAATAAACTGTACACAAGTTGTTTGGATGAAACAAATGCTGAAGGACATTGGAATAATTTTAAAAGAATTAGTGGTTATCCATTGTGATAACACCAGAACAGTGAATATGTCTAAGAATCCTATAATGCATTCAAAGACTAAACATATTTCCATCAAGTATCATTACTTGAGGGAGAAGGTAGTAGATAAAGAGATTAAACTGGAGTATATTAGCACAAAGGAACAGATAGCAGATATATTTACTAAACCTTTGCCAAAAGATGCTTTTGAATATCTTAGAGGCATGCTTAGGGATGATGACATTTTATTTTGATATAATATCTAATGTATTATCATATGATCATACTAACCCCCGATTTGGTAGATCCCTTCCATGCTCTCTTTTCTCTTGTGCTTATTTCCCTTGATTTGTCCTTTCTTGGGGACATTTGACAGCGAAAATGTCTCTTGTGGATGCATGTATGTTTTGTTAAATTCATTTCTCTCGTTAAGGAGTTTGCAATTTCTTTAACATGGGGGCATAGACTTCGCTCTGTATTTCACATTTTGCACACACTTACACTATGTATATATCTCTCTCTCTCTCTTGTGGATAATGAAGGATATGATTATTTCCTTATGTTCTATCCTCTTCCCCTCAGATCCCTTAATGGAAACAAATTATCCTTAAGCCCCGATCCTTCCTCTTTGATCCCTTAGGAGACAATGTTTTCCTTACGCCTTTTCGTTCCTTTTCCAGATCCCTAAGAAAACAATATTTTCTTAGGCCTAATCCATTTTGATAGATTTACTAGCATAAAATAACTTTCTAGACCATTTAATTCCATCTTTTGTAGCACTTTCCTTTTGTGTGGTTCACAGTAAAACAATCTCTCTCTCTCTCTGTATATGTATATATATATATATCTGTATATATATATATATATATATATATATATATATATATATATGATTTTATGAAGATTGGATGTTTCTTTGTCTCCTTGACCTTGATGAGATCATCCTTATGCATTCGATCATCTTTAAAGTGAGCTTGAGTTTGTCTCATACTCCCACTAAAGTGGGGCTTAAATGTATCATCCTAAAAAGTTAGCCCCCATAATTGGAAGTTCTAAGACCTATTAGACACTATTTGGTGATTTCGAGGTCAGAATGTAAGTTATGCTTGATCCCACCAATCTTTATTTTCTTCTCCCACATCCTATCACACTCTACATCTCCCAACAAATTTTGAGGTGATTTTTCCTAGGACAAGGCAACCTTTTGACTTGTCCCTGGGCTTTTGAGCCCAAATTTTGCCCGAGGCCCGATGGTGGGTTTTTCTTTGAAAGTCTAGATCTATAGTTGGCCTAGATTTATTTTGAATCCCAAAATGAGTATAAAATGACATATACTGCTCTCATTTTTCATATCTTATGTAAGTGCAAGTTGACCAAGCGCAAGCTATTATTGCCAAGAAATCAAGCAATTCAAGCTATGCAACTGAGGATTTGGATTCAAGATTTCAAGGCAAATACCCAATCTAGGATCTCAAAGTATCCTTTTCTTGAAGATCCAATAAAGAAAAGGAAAACTTCTCTTATTGATGCAAGTTTCTTTCCCGTGACGACCAAGTAGAGGAATTCACAAGCAAGCAAGAAGATCCATACATCCATTCTTCTTCTCTCTCCTTCTCCACTGAGGCTATCAAGCATCTAAAAATTAAATATCTAGGAGTGGAAATCATAGATCCATGCATTTGTGAAGCCAATGTAAGAATTAATCATAGTAAGAATGACATTTTTATATCTCAGACCAAGTATCTTAAGGAAATGTTAAAAAAATTTGGAATGGAAGATTGTAAAGTTGTTGGTACACCCATGGTAACAGGGAACAAACTAACTAAAAGTGATGAGACTCAAAGTGTTGGGAAGACTAAGTATAGATCAATGATTGGTGGTCTACAATATCTAACACACACTAGATCAGATATTACCAATGCAGTTGGAATTGTGATTAGATATCAGGCATATCCTAAAGAGACACATTTTGCTGTTGATAAAAGAATTTTCAGATATTTGAAATGAACAGTAGAATATGGATTATGGTATGAAAAATATGATTATTTTACATTGCAGGATTAGACTGATGTTGATTGGGAAAGTAATGTGGATGACAGGAAGAGTACAAGTGGTGGTGCATTTTTCCTTGGAAAAAGGATAGTTTCTTGGTTGAGCAAGAAGTAGAACTGTATTGCTCAATCTACTCCTGAGTCAGAGTATGTTGATGCTGCAATAAACTATACACAAGTTGTTTGGATGAAACAAATGCTAAAGGACATTGGAATAAGTTTCAAATAATCAATGGTTATCCATTGTGATAACACCAGCACAGTGAATATTTCTAAGAATCTTGTAATGCATTCAAAGACTAAACATATTTCAATCAAGTATCATTTCTTGAGGGAGAAGGTAGAAGATAAAGAGATTAAACTAGAGTATATTAGCACAAAGGATCAGATAGCACATATATTTACTATACCTTTTCCAAAATATGATTTTGAATATCTTAGAGGCATGCTTGGAGTGATGACCCATCCCAGTGAAAACTAAATGATATAGATGTGCATCAGTCTAGTGGATCTCAGAGCTATATCATTCTCTAGACTTGATGTATGGATCTACTCCTTAGGGGGAGTGATTGCAAGAGAATACTATGGAGCACATTTGGGTGATCTTGCACATAGCTAATTGGACATGAAGATTTGAAAAAGCTACATCTTTCAAAAGACTACAGATGAGTTATGGCACCCTTTTCCATTGCTGCCAAGGGGGAAGAAATCTATGTAAAAATCCCTACTATTTTGGGGAGATTTGTGTTGAGGATATTGAAAAGATTGTATTGAGAGAGAGTGCTTTTGGGTTGATACATATGGATTTTTCCATATGTTTCCATCAATTCCAAAGGGGGAGATTGTTGGATGATATCAATTTTGGTTACTGATCATGATGTTGATATTCATGTTTTATCATTGATGTCAACATATATCTTTATGGAGAAGACAGACTGGCTACTTAACTGGAAGGAGTGTACAGACACTGTACAGATGATTCAGAATGATTGAAGTTGGATTTATGTAGAAGAATGTGTGTTGATCTTATTCCTAAGGTCGCTTGACTTTATGTTACTTACTGTGGATGTTACAGTTGATTTAGTGAAGACTGGTTTTCTGGACTGTAACTGTGATTCTGGACAGAGCAGGTCTCTGTGTTTTAGGTATTTTTTTCTGGCGAAGATATTTCAGAACTTGTGAGCTTACTAATGGAAATCCGACATATGGTAGAGTAATGGGTTGAGTTTTATTATTGATTGGATACTGATGATGTTAGCTATGGTATGTATTCTGGAGAAGAACTATTTCCTAGCTGACTTCAGACATGTAGTGTGTGAAATTAATTTTGAGCATGAATTACAGATCTAGAAGTATATGTAATGGATTGTTAATGTTGTATACTTGTTATAGATACCGTGTGTATCTTAGAAAGGGGATATGTAATTATTTGTATTATGGAAAGCCTTAATTGGACGACCTAGTTAATTATGTATTTGGAAAGCTTAACTGGCCAACCAAATAATTAATATAAGAGGGTATATATGAATGATAAATTCTTCTGGAGAAGTGTGGGAGAGAAAGAAAAGAAAGAAAAGTGGAATTTGCGAAGCTTGTTGACTGCTAGACACAAGTAGAATTGATAATTCATTGGAAATGACCAAGAAAAGATAGTTTCTATCAGAAAGTTTGCTAGAATGTGTATTTTCTTTATACACTTGATTCATATTGTAAATCCTTGAGGGTGGCTTTAACCTTCTTTGCGCAGTGAGCCTACTATTTTCTTTGACTCCTAACAGGGTCTGTCTCCTAACAAGGACTGTGTAATGTAATGTTGTAATAAGCTCCTAACAAGGCTAATATCTTTTAATAGGGATACTATACTCTTAGTACATTATTTTTGGGTGTTAATTCCCACTAGGGTTTTACCTTTAACAGTGTTTCCCCAACAAAAAATATTGTCTTATGGTGTTGGCTTTTACTGTGTTATCATTTACATTTGTAGATTTGGTTTATAAAGTATAAAATTTAATAACCTAGATTAAAACTGATTCACCCTCCCCCCCCCCTCTTAGTTGTCTTATGGACTGTTATTCCTAACAAGAACATCATCAAAATAAAAAAATTCATCCAACATTGTCGATGATTAAGTAGTACCAGCATCCAAAGGTGTGGCTCCTTTGTCATCTATTTTTAGAACTCATAATTTTACTCATCTTTCTAAACATTTTCATAATGTTATTTTGAAGTTATTTAATGCTAATGTGTTAACACTTCCTCCTATCAAGCCTATTAACACATCCAAACATTTACCCAAACACTTTGATCATAAAGCTTTCTATCAATACCATCATCAGGCTGGCCATGATTTTGAAAAGTGTTTCCACTTGAAAACTATTATTTAAGACCTTATTGATTCTAATGCTATATCTATTGTATGTGACAATCATCAAGGAAAAAATTTGTGGTACCTCCCAACAAAAATTTTAAAATCTATACCAATCCTTTTCCATCTCATTCAACCAATAGCTTTCATATTACCCAACCTTCTTGTTCTTTTTCATCTATTTCTTATGATGATGATGATCATGAAGTTAATCAAGTTGTCAATCACATTGATCAATTCAAATCAAAACCTCCATTTGAGACTTGCATTACTTTTGACTCTACTAAGACAATTAAAGCACCTGATCGTCCCATCTACATTCTCACAAAGGTTAATATATTTATTCTCATGGCATCATTGTTGATCCTACTTGCAAGGTGAATGTAATAATTTAAGAACATCTTTTTAGTAGACGATTACAATGGGATTTATATTATAAATATGATGTTATTGAAGGCATTATATTTTTCCATTAGTATACTTAGAGAAAAACATGATCTGCACCATCAGTTTACTCAACACCAATAGACAGGGCAAAGCACTATCTGACGCCAAGGTTACTCGATGACAAAAAGGTCAAAGAAACCCGACGAGTAACTAAAGTGCTACCCGACAAAATAGCAAAGAGAGGAACTTGACAGATACAGGGAACCCGACAAACAGTTCAGTCAAGGAACGCTGATAGACTTCAAGTTAAAATTGACAACCAAGAACCGATAGTCAGTTACATCCCACAAAAAGTGGATCTGACTTTCCACGTCAGATAAATCACTGAAGTTGTACTTATAGCTTCTTGATTTTTTTTTAAATCCATTATGTGCGGAGGAAGAAATGTATTTACTATTGTTTTAAATAGTTTTACTATTTTAAAACATGCAAAAACTAAAGCTCAAGGTCAAGTTGTAAACCTTGGATCTAAGAGTTAACATTGTAATGCGTGAATTCCAAGATAGGTCAAATACTTGTATAAATAGGTGCTCAATCTAATGAGAATAGAAGTTGATCAATGAAGATAGTAGCCACAGAGAGAAACTAAAGACTAGATAGAGAATTCATCCACAAGAACACAAATAGAATCAAATCAGTTTTTAAGAACAGAACATAGGCTACCGACAAGCAGAGAAAAGGTATTCATCAATCACTTAAGGTGATATTGTTATTGTAAGAGCTTTAATGGATCTGTAAATCAGCAATAGTAGATTGTATACATTCAGGTCAACATTTGTACTCATTCTAACAAGTGTAGTACACTAATGAAATCCTTTCAAGGAAGGTGAGCTTAACCATCCTATTGTAAATCTCATAACTGAGTGCACACATTAATTAGTGTTGCTAAAGCTCTTAACAGAGTAGATCTTAATAGGTCTCCACCTTTATACTCCTAATAGGGTAGATCATCAGAAGTGATCAAGTTGTAAGCCTTAACCAGCTCCCTTCCATTCTGCAGATAGTGAAGTTTTGTGGGTGCCATCCCCACCATAGTTTTTACTTCCTAACAAGAGTTTTATGCGATACCATATCTTCTGTTAATTGTTTATCATTTTCATGAATGTTTCTTTGACTGTTGAAAACCATTAAAGATTGTGAACAAACAATACATGCATAAGAAAGAATAATAGTAATGGTTGGAAATACAGAATTGAATGATTACTAATGATGAATTATAAAAGGTGTTAAAAGTTTTAGAGGTACTAATTCACCCCTCCCCTCTTAGTACTACTTACCATTAATTCCAACAATTGGTATCAGAGCTTAGTCACTTCTTGGAAAGCTTAAAGGCTTAAGAGAAAAGATCATACAATGGAGAAGTACAAAGTCAAACTTGATAAGAATATTGAGAACAAAAATCTTAAGATACTGATGTTCTATGAATAGTATAAAAAAGCTAGAATCAAGATGAGAGAGTTGTTGGATGAGAGAAAAGGTATGGCTACCTAGAACAATGAAAAAGACTATCAAGAAGAAGAGATTCCAGATTTGTTTGAATCTTCAAGGTCAAATGTAAGTAATACATTAGATACATCAGAAGAGAACATCACAAATCTAAAGGGATCAATCAACATCTGAAAGAGAAAATAAAGATGCTACAAATCGGTCAAGAGACCCAGATGGTAAGAATGATTGATGTGACGAGTTCTGCCAGACAAGCTGAAACAGAAAGAACACTTGCTATTGATGAAAGAAGAAAGATTTCATAGAAACTACAAGAAAAGGAAATGGAAATTCAAAGACATGTTGAGCATCACCATGATCTCACAAATCAGATTATCCTTATGAGTCAAAAACCAAACAAAATAAATGTGGAACTCATTGAGAGAATATAGATTATCGGTGAAATAAGAGAAGAAAATGAAAAGCTAAAGCATGAGGTTAGAATTCAGCAATAGAATAATAAGATTATCAGAAAGGATGAAGAAAGCAATAAAAGAATGGATGACTTTCTTGAAGAACAATGAAGAGTTAACAACTACAATAGTATAGGCTTTACCAAAAATGGGGAATCATCAAACCCAAAGAATGTCTATGAAAATCCAAGACCAAGAAAGCTAACATGCAAGCATTAAGGAAAGCAAGGGCACACATAAAATGTATACAGAAGTAAAATGAAAGGTACTCCTAAATCTACACCTACATCTTCATACATAGGATTCTGTTATAAATGTAACAAAAGGGACATAGGGCTTATGAATGCAAGAGAAAGATAGAACAACCAAAGAAGGAAACCTACATGGACAAATATTTTCCTCCATGCAAGATGAATGGGCACACATATGAAGAATGCTGGAAAAAGAAAAAGCAAGTTTGGAAGCCAAAAGGTAAAGAAGTTCCTTATCAACCAAAGAGAATCGGTAATCAATATGTATGGGATTACAACACTTGGACAAACTATACATTATGTGGTAGATATGGTCACATTGCTACAAACTGCATGAGAGCATGGACCAAAAGGTCTAGAGGCTGGTCATACCCTGGAAGGGCATGCTTACACTATCATAAAGTTGGTCACCTCAAGAAAGATTTCAAAGATCGATTGACAAAGACAAAGACATATCCCAATGGAAACACCATTGAAGATATCCGGAGGGCAATAGACAAAATGTGGATAAAATTTTCAAGCAATGATGAAGGTGGGCCAAATAATGAAAATGGTGACACCCCATCCAATGGATACAGTGACACCACCAATCCCTCTTAAGCTGAACAAGTAAGTATGGAACTACACTATACCAAGTCATATTTTGCATTAGTTCCATTATAAAAATTAATAGATAGTCAAAATTTGCATGAATCAAAGAATCTTATTACTTTACTTGTTACAAATCTAAGAATGAAACACCATCGATAAACACTTACCAAAAATCATCAGTGAACATAATAATGAGTTGTTTACACTTACCAAAAATTATCAGTCAACTAGTAAAAATTCTAAATTACCAATATAACCTGATGCCCATCGGCAAGAAAGAAAAGATCAGAAGTTGTCATGACAATATATCGATATCCATCGGTAAAAGAAAAATGGTTAAAAAATTTCCCAAAGCATCATGTCTTCACCGACAATAATTTGAAATATCCTCCCAATGAAACTCATCTTCATGTCCCAATGAGTCATTGAGCATTTAACGCAAAGACTTAGGTAAAAAAGTCTATAAATTGTCAACGAGACAACTTCATTTTTCACCCACAATTTTAAGAGAAAGCGGAGTGGATACAAAATGATTAAAGAAGCAGAAAGGAGAAGCATCCACAGATCGATTCAGCACACAACAAGCAGATCTGTCATCAATATTGTGAATTAAATTGAGTACCAAAGGCACCAAAAGATCTATGTCATTGTTTTATCAAGAAAACCCTAATTTTGAGAATACCCTAAATACTTGAAATACAATGGAAACCACATCAAGAACCACTAAGATGAAGAATGAGAAGAGGAATATGGTGAAACTGATCAAGAATAGTACATGTGTAGAACCAAAGTATAAAATCTACCCAGAAATTGCTTTGAAACCCGATGAAGCGGGTGTGTTTTCAAAAATTCCACCTAGGGTTTTTCTCATAGAAGATGTTACGTATTATATTCACTGAAAGATTGTAGAGATAGGTGATCATTAAATGGATGAAGCTTATAAGAAGCTATGTGATGCTGAAGGAAAACAAAAGGAAGAGCACAAACACTTGGAGGTCAAAGGGTTAACCAATGCCCTACATTTCTTGAGGGAATTCAAAATAGAATGGATTAGGTTAGTCTTGAGAAGAATGCATGATAGCAAGCTATGGCTAGGCCAACCCAAGAAAATAACCAAGGATATTCTTCACGCTATCACTGGTTATTTGATAACCGAAAAACCTAGGGAACACAAGCATCCATCCATGAAAGAAGTTACAAAACTCACAAATGTAGAAGGAGACAATAGAGGTCTCAAAGTGAACAAAATCAATGACAAAGAGATAAAATTTGGTGCATGTGTTATTGGGTATAAAATCTTTTAGGCTAGTAGACTAGACAACATTTCTACAATAGCAGTAAGCACAACTTACAAGATAGTAACAAAAGGAATTCAGATGGATCTATGTGAGATCCTATTAAAACAATTTGATGAGAACTTGATCAAATTCAGGTTAGCAAAGACAAACACATGTAACTTTGGATCACTTATCATTTGTACATTTTTCTATTTTCCAGAATACTTTCCTTTAGTAGGCAAAGTTGTATGGGACACTACCAAATTGGTAACCCAACAGATTAGCGAGCTGATTAAGTCACTAGGAGACAACATTGAGTCTATTATAGTCTACATACTTCCTTCAGTTCAAGGAAAAGATGATGGAAAGAACTAGGATTCCTAAACAGCTAGTTGAAAAACAAAAAGATGAGATATGTTTTATGGCAGACACAGATTACACCCATATTAAACCGGTTGTACCAAGAAAAACTTGGTTAGCACCATTAGACTATGAGATCAATATTGATCAAGCTACAAGTGCAATTGAGGCACTGATCAATGATCCCATTGATAAGAAACAACCAAGGTTTTGAACATATGAAGAGGCCAAATCTAAGATAAAACAAGGCCTAGAAGTCAAGAAGACTATAAAAAAGGGATAAAATGGTCAAGAATCTCAAGAAGATTCTATTGGTTATAGAGGAAGAGAAGGATCAACAAGAGGAGACCAATGAACAGGGCACCATCGGTGAAGAACAAGAAGAAAAGAAATCATATACAGAGGCTACTAAATCTGATACACCTCCATCTCCACCTCCTTCAAAGAAGCAAAGGACAAGGAGTCAAATTGTTGCAACCAATACCACACCACTTAAGAAAGGTCAAGTAAAGACCTATATGAGGAAGTAGCTAGCCAAAAGAACTAGACAACAAACTATCAAAAACCCAACACCAAAGAAGAGGAAAAAGTTGGTTAGAACAAAGGCTGATTTGGATGACACGAAAGATGATGAGCCTGATGTAGTGAAGAAGGACTTCAAAAACCAAACGGCTGATGAAGCTTCCAAATCCATTGCTACACATGGCACAATGATTGATAAAAATATTAGACAATGGCATACACTGAACCTAGAGGATCAGAATAAAATACAAGAGGTAGTCATAAAATCAATGATCAAGAACAAGTATGCACCTGCAGAATTTGTAAATCAAATACCTAACGAGCTAGGAAAAAGGGTATACCAACAGTGGTCATATGCCTTGCAAAAAGAGAGAGAATTAAGAGAAAGGGTACTTGTGAGACTGATGCCTCCTGAATCCAAAGTTGAAGAGATAAGAGAAGTACTAAAGAAACACTCAAGTAAATTTGTAGCGAAAATAAGGGCATACTAAAGTACTAGAGAACAAGTTTATATAAATCGATTCAATGAAAAAAACTAAATGGAGACAACTCTTGGATCTATTGGCAGAGTCAAAAAGTGGTGAGAAAAAATTACTTCTCACCAACACACCTTACAAAGAGGAGGAGACAGATAATGCAAGTCCTCAACATATTGCTCAGGAAAATCAATAAAGTGATGATGAGCCTATTAACTTAGATATAGACATGGATGATAATATCCAAGATATCACTAACTATGACTCTGACAATGATATGAAGAAGAAAGATGATGTAATATTTATCACACTTAAGGATCAAGAATATCAACAAAGCTTGAAGACATCAGATCATACAATAATTGATGTTGATGATGAGTCAATACAAGACACTTCAGTCTTGAACTCAAAAGTACAAGACTTTGTAGAAGATATACAAAAAGATGAAGATGTCACTGCTGACAAGGATCTAACAGATGAGCAGGACATCAATACTGACAAAGCCCAAGCCAAAACTCAAAGTAACATGTCTATCCTAATGAAGTCAATAAGCATACTAAAGGGAAATAAGGGATCAAATGAAAAGGAAACAAGCACACCCGAGGAGAAGGGTGATGAAGAAGCCAAAGAAACAACAAATACATCTGCAGAGCAAATTGTAACCAATGATCAGAAAGATACCTCTATTGATCAGAATAAGGAAGAAACTAAAAAGGAAACAGGGGAAAAACCACCAAAGAAAGGTGAAAAAGGAGAGAAGGATGAGCTGGAGAAGAAATCAGGAGCACATTTTGTAGAAAAACCCAAAGTTAATGAAGAGACATCTTCACATAACTGACAGGTGCCCACTGAGCAGAAGACACAAGATGTATCCTCTATAAAACCTTCACCAAGTAATTCAGAACGGACAAATGAACTAGCTATGGTAGTTCATACATCTGCATCCCCTCAAATCTCAAAGAAGAAAGGAAAGAGTAAGAATCTAGTAACACTAGATGAAATCATTGAGATTCCAGTCTGTGATCCAAGAATATTGGATCCAACTACATTGAAAAAATATGCCAAGCTCTGTGAAAGAAAAGCTATTCAAGACAAACTAAAGAGAGCAGCAAAAGAGGCCAAGGTACTAGAAGTAGCAAGAAATATACTTCAACAGATTGTACCAGACATAGATATTGATCAAAAAATTCTAATGCTTGATCAACTGGTCATACTCACATATGCAATAACATCTCAGAATACTGATGCAGAGAAGGTTATGGAAGAAAGACTTGAACAAAAGTATGAGTTCAAACTCACAGTGAAAATAAGCCAAGAAGTGGCACTAAAAAAGGTCAAGCTCTCTGAATTGGGAATTACAATTGATCCAATTTTATCAGAAGTTGTTACCTTAATAAAGAAATTGTGCACTTTAGATCAACTCACTCAAGAGTATACCAATAAGATAGAAAAAATAGATGCTGATCTTAAGTCTAGTGCACAGAATCTAGCTAACATAGAAGAAGCACTTAAATTTCACAATAAACAAATCATATAGTCTAGAAAACAGAGACATGACATACAGTTTGAAAATATGAAGTACAAAGATGAGGTCAATGAACTCCAAGTTAAGCTCTTACCGACACTTACACTCCTGCAACAAAATATGACACAGGCAAATACTCTAATTGCCACCCCAGAAATGTCTGTCCTAGACAACATTTATGATATGCATGCAAGACTAGAGCTACAACACATGGCACTAGAACAGTTGAAAGAACAATGGGAGAAACTTCTAGAAGATATAAAAACAACCCATTCTAACATTTTTGACACATTATAAGTTGCACGTTTTTGTCACAATTTTGGCATATTGTAAGTTGCACATGTTTGTCACAATTTTGGCATATTATAAGTTGTACATTTTTGTCATCAATGTCAAAGAAAGGGGGAATTTGATATGTTCACACACCTCAATCAAAAGGAGGAAATCATATGTATAGTAAAAGAAAGGGGAAATAATGTACATACATAAAACATGTACATATACATATACTATACTAGTGCACACAGTTAGGGGGAGTCATATTATGAAAACGATATAAACATGGTGTATACATACCAAAAGAGTTTAGTATTATGCACATATACATTTTTGATACTAATGTCAAAGGGGGAGATTGAAGGAATTATATTTTTCCATTAGTATACTTAGAGAAAAACATGATCTGCACCATCGGTTTACTCAACACTGACAGACAGGGCAAAGCACTATCTAATGCCAAGGTTACCCGATGACAAAAAGGTCAAAGAAACCCGATGAGTAACAACAATGCTACCTGAAAGAACAACAAAGAGAGGAACCTGATAGATACAGGGAACCTGATGAACAGTTCAGTCAAGGAACACTGACAGACTTCAAGTTCAAACTGACGACCAAGAACCGACAGTCAGTTACATCTCGCAAAAAGTGGATCTGACTTTCCACTTCAGATAAATCACTAAAGTTGTACATATAGCTTCTTGATTTTTTTTTAAAATCCATTATTTGCAGAGGAAGCAATGCATTTACTATTGTTTTAAATAGTTTTACTATTTTAAAACATGCAAAATCTAAAGATCAAGGTCAAGTTGTAAACCTTGGATCTAAGAGTTAACATTGTAATGCGTGAATTCCAAGATAGGTCAAATACTTGTATAAATAGGTGCTCAATCCATTGAGAATAGAAGTTGATAAATGAAGATAGTATCAATGGAGAGAAACTAAAGACCACAAAGAGAATTCGTCCAGAAGAACAAAAATGAAATCAAATCAGTTTTCAAGAACAGAACAGAGGCTACCGACAAGCAGAGAAAAGGTATTCATCAATCACTTAAGGTGATATTATTATTGTAAGAGCTTTAAAGGATCTATAAATCAGCACTAGTAGATTGCATATAGTCAGGTCAACATTTGTACTCATTCTAACAAGTGTAGTACACTAATGAAATCCTTTCAAGGAAGGTGGGCTTAACCATCCTATTGTAAATCTCATAACTGAGTGCACACTTAAATCAGTGTTGCTAAAGCTCTTAACAAAGTATATCTTAACAGGTCTCCACCTTAATACTCCTAACAAGGTATATCATCATAAGTGATTGAATTGTAAGCCTTAACTGGCTCCCTTCCATTCTGCAGATAGTGAAGTTTTGTGGGTGCCATCCCCACAGTAGGTTTTACTTCCTAACAAGAGTTTTCTGTGATACCATATCTTGTGTTTTGTGTTTATCATTTTCATGAATGTTTCTATGACTGTTGAAAACCATTAAATATTGCGAACAAACAATACATTCATAAGAAAGAATAACAGTAATGGTTGGAAATACAGAATTGAATGATTACTAATGATGAATTGTAAAAGGTGTTAACATTTTTAGAGGTACTAATTCACCCCTCCCCTCTTAGTACTTCTTCCTAATAATTCCAACAGTTATGATTCAAACTTGTAATGGTTTTCTTTATCCTTCTTGTGGTTCCATTTCATTTTTTGTTGAAGTTGGTGGTAAAACTTTAGACGTTACTTTCACTATGATCACAACTTCTGATCAATTTTAAGTCAAACTTGGTCTTCCTTGGCTTACCTCCATGAAATTAATGGTTTCTCCTATTCATAAATGTCTTAATTTTCCTTATAATGGATAAATCATGACCGTTAACCATAGTCTTCATCAGCCTTCAGTGCCTCGAGACTTAGTTAACATTGATTTGTTTTTTCTTTCTATGCCTCAACCAACTCAAGCTCATCCTAACCATCTCTTTTGATCTTATCAAGCTTACAAGGTCCAAAAGATTTGTGAACTTAGCAAACTCATGGATGTTTCATATCTTTCCCCTGGACGATGACTTCTTCCTACACCTTCTATATATGCTTCTTTTCCAACTCCTATAGCTTATGAATATTCTCTTCCAATCATCTCTCAACCTAGTGTGGTTCCTTTTGTTCTTCCTCCTAAAGAAGAAAAAATGCCAATGTTGATTGATCCTGATCCAAACAAAATTGCCAGGAAAATCAAACGTAACCATCATGTTCATGACTGCCATCATAAACGTCATACCAGAGCCCACTAGCATGCTTCCCAAAATATTGCTTCACCTCATAAACCCACTCATGTGTTGCTTCCCTTTGACCAACGTATGCTTCAGCCCATGGAGGAAGTGATTTTTCACAAGATAAAGATGAATAAACATGACAATTATATTTGTATCTTGGATTCTATTATAATTAATATAGATAATAAAGATACTCTTGATGATGATATTCTTGATGCTAATATTCATGCTAGTGATTATGATGAAATGTATGAGACTATTTATGTTGATCATGATTTTCGTAATATATTTTCAAAAAAATTATCTATCAATCCTAGTGATAAACATAATGACCTATCGATACAACATGGTCCTTGTTTGGAACTAGTCATTGTTCCATCTTGCGCATTTAATGTTTCTCCTCTTGCAAGTTTTCCACCTTCTGTAAACACTATAGACTAAGATGGAGGCAGTTGATGCGCTTGACTAGCTCCTCATATGCACTGGATTTTGTTTATTTTCCTGTTGTGTTGTACTTCCCCTGTGATGTGCAACCTATTATATGTTATCTTTAGATTTCTTTAAATAACCCTTGTTGCTCCATTTCTGCAAGGTCATAAAGGAATTGAAATGTCATAGACATTCTTCTATTTGTGTCTCACTTCTTCTATGGGTAAGTGCACAAAGATGGGGGACCAAAAAGGGGGTATAAGGTGCCACTTTTTTCTGAAATCAGCAAACTCTAAACTTCAACAAGAAATTGAGTATACTTACACTCAAAATTTTAAAATGTGACAAAAACAAGAGTTTTTCTACTCCGAATCTAGTTTCTAAACTACTAATTTGTTTTAGAAATGGTGGAGACTAAGGCCCTCAAAAAGGGGGAGCACAAAAAGTGGTCCTATTTTTTGTGAAAAAACATAACATAGCGTCTAGTGTGCTCCCCCTAAAATGTTAAATTTTTTTTAAAAAAATTAAATCACTCCAATGAGAAATTAGCTAACACCATCTAGTTTATTCTGGATTTTTCTGCTATTTTTTTTATGAAAGTGTGATTTATTGCCATTTTCTGAAGTGGACACATCCAGAAAACGTGAAATTTCTATGTGCTCCCCCTAGAAATCATTGAAAACTAATTGAAAATCAAAACTTGTTTTTTTTTAAAGTGTGTAGAATGGAGTCTAGTTTCTGAAAATGTAATTTTTTTTAAAATTCAATGAACGAGCCAAAATCTATGCCCAAATGAATACACATTGGTTTTTGACAAAAATCGGACATACTTAGAAAAGAAATTAGAGATGAAATGCTTAACATAATGAGAATTGAAAATAAATTACATGGTTAGATAGCTATCAGAGAGATGTACAATATCATGTCATCTTATTTTATTGTTATTGAACCACGTGCAAACCTGACAGGAAGCACACAAGAAAAAATGTTATTTTTTAGTAAGTTTGCTGGAAAACACGTCTCAGGCCTGTTTGAATCCTCCAAGCCTTTGGGTTGGAACTCCAAGGAAAATATAAGCCTTAGGATTGGTAAACTTCAATGTCATTAAAAGGGTACATGCCCTAAAGGGCGCATGCCCTATAGTAAGTATAGGGCATGCACCCTATAGGGCATTTGCACTATAGGGTGTACGGCCTATATTAGACACACAATCACAAAAGGAAGGAGAGAGAGAGAGAGAGAGAGAGAGAGAGAGAGAGAGAGAGAGAGAGAGAGAGAGAGAGAGAGAGAGAGAGAGAGAGAGAGAGAGAGAGAGAGTAGAAGTTGCTTTGCATCATGGGAAAAATAGGCTTATTCTCAGAAGCTGGTGGGAAAAATCATATCAAAAGGGTAAACTAATTGAGGTGGGGGATGTGAAGGATCTAACAGTAGAAAAACTTTATGAAATGATTAACTCAATTGGAGGTTTTGATCTTCATAATAGGTGGAAGCCCCTGTAATAATCTATCAGGAAGTAATAGATGCACTAGGCATGGACTAGGTGGAAATCAATCTTCTATTTTCTATAAATTCCCAAGTATTCTAAATTATGTAAGGGGTGTACAATGCATTCGAGCCTAACTTGCCACAATATTTTTGGTATGCACGATATGATTATTACATGTAGATTCTCTGTGAAGTGACCTTTCTTACTACCCTGGGTGTCATGACATGTTTGTCCAATTTTCTCTTTTTCATTTCTCTAACTCAGAG
>MU223083.1:719697-735118 GCA_018584345.1 Thuja plicata
GGTGGACTGTAAATTGCTCATGCATTACCCCGTATGTATAACAGGAAGTTTGTAAGATTTAATAACAAATTTTCTCTTCTATTTTTTGGGGCAATACCAGAGGTTTTCTCTTCTCATCTCTTTCCTCTTGGTTCTCCTAATGAGCTAAGTTGTAAACATATTTTTCATCATTAATTAAAAAAAATGTGTTTACCCTACAAATTCTAGAAATATATGTGTTACCCCACTTTTGGTCTTTATATCTCAACACAAAAATGGACGTTTTGTGTATAGTAGTGTTCGTAGAAGTCTCATGCAAATCAGGAGTCTAAGTCTAGAAGCCCACTGTAGGTAGAAGGCATTTATCGGATTTCCCTAATTTGACTTCTCTTTCCTAAGCCGGGAGGGTTTCCGAGTCTAAAAATCATGTTTAATCGGGTAGGTCAAATCCCTAATCCGGTAAAGGTTGCGTTCTAAAGTTTCTAAGCTTCAAAATTGCAAGCAGACAAAATACTTTGCCTCATACCTTCAAGTTGTGACATTGGCGAGAAATCAAGTTTTGGCTTCTCCATGGTGGAAAATGACATACGGGGTGCACTTTCCGCAGTTGACAGACTTAAGAATACCAGGGATAAATAAAGATGGAAAATGAAGAAATTGGGAACAAGAAAGCCTTGAGCACTCGTATTGAACTCATAAGAAACGATCAAATGGAGGAGATTTCATGGAATTCATCATAGGCAAAAAAGCGGAAAATGGCTTCCCCACTGCTCCTGCCAGCGGGTTCCGACCCACGAGACACGTTTTCCGCCAAGTTATCAATGTGAAGAAATTTCAAAGAATAATTCATTCTACAAGAGAGCCAACACATAAGAAGGCCAATGGAATCAGTATATATCACTTTGGCATCCCTATAGACCAGAATTCCCCTTTGACGGATTTTAGGACAAAGAGCACTCCAAAGGAATTTTTCCGCTCAAAGGAGAAGTGGAAAAGTAAATCTCCGCCGCTTTAGGAAAGTTACCGTTGCGGTTACTTAAGTAAAAAAAGTGTTTTCTAATGACACAAAAAGAAAAGTAATTAATATGAATAAGGCCGTTTTACTTTGTAATGGACTTATTCATTAATGTAAATGTCTTCTCATTCGTGTGACACAGGAAGTCGGCCATTAAACGGTAAGAATTAAAAAAAAGGCATATAATCAATTGAAGACTTCAAACTGGGATCACCACTATTTACCAAATCATTCAAATTTGAAGCGGCTAGGAGTAGTCACTTTTTGTTCCTGTTTTCCAAAGAGAAATTCCGATCTTCAAAGTGAATCACACTCACATGGATTCCAGATTTGTAGGATTTGATGGATTGAACAGTATCACCTTCGAGTGGCATAAAATCTCAGATACCTCACTGAAATTCTTCGACATGTAGAATTTCCACAACAGACTGGGAGCAGAGAAGATCCATCCTATCACAGAGAAGCTGAAAGAGAGTGGGCTAGTCGAAGCCACCAGTTTTCCTGTAGCCATTCAAGCCCCCAAGTTGGTCTAGGAATGCATAGCCTGATACAACCTAGACACCAAGCAAATTATCTTTCTAGATAACACGGTGCTCCTCTCCATTGATAGACAGTCTGTTCAGAACTCTCTCCGCATTCCAGAGCAGGCGGAATACTCTGACATGACTTATAGTCAGGCAGTTTCTGAATATTTAGCGAAGAGACCAGTCTAGAAAAGAGAGATTATGAAGTGATGGTTTAAAGAACACAAGAGCACCAAGGGAAAGTTTCCCAAAATGTTATTTGGCGCAAATATAAAGCCCGAGATAGTAGATATCCTGGTATTAATCCACAAAATCAGAGGTTTTGACGACTTTCCTTTGAAGTTGGCCAGATACCCTATAGACATGATCGTCCTGATTGAAGTAATGAGGCAAGTGCTCCAAGTGAACCTTCTCTGCTCAGAGGCTAAGAAAAAAGGCTATGAGTTCCCGATGGTTATCGAAGCTTATAGTTGTGCATCTCGCTCAGAGGCAAAGAATGTCCTTAAAAAATTCTCGAAGAAGTTCTCTCTGGCAATGTATGACGTTCTAAGACCGCAATATGATCTTGTTAATTATGCCAGAGATGTCTCAAAAATCAGCCGGACTATTCATCACGTACCTGATATTGAAGACTATTGGGCCAATTGAAAAGACGACTTGGAGGGTAGGGAAAGGTTCTACGCCCAGTTAACCATTGAAAAAATAAAAAGTTCAATATTAACATCGCAGTAGAAGAGCTAGAAGATGATGGTAATCATCTGTATGATGATACCTATTTGGAGAAAATAAAATCCATCCCTATCAGTTCAGAGCCGATGCTGGACCAAGCGATAAGTGACTTGCAGACCCTAATGGTGGGGATTTTCAAAAGAACAGCTCAGTGGGTTGAGTGGACAGCAGGCTAAAAGAAAAGGTCAGAGAGGAGACCTCCCACTTAGCGAACTCCTGCAAAAACAACTATGGGTGCTGCAACCTCTTCCTCTGCAGTTATCTTTCTAGCTACATAGGGGTTAATTCAACCATCGGGAGGAGGAGATGAACCCCCTAAAAAAGCCTCTCTCTTAGAGAAGACTTGTGGAGAGGGTCCCCTTCCAGATGTTAGAGTCACAGAAGAGGCTAACCTGGCAGATCAAGTCCAATCTACATACGAGCCTCCTAGATCTATGGAGCCTGAGTAGCCAAATATCATCACTGCTATAGATGTTTCAGCTGGGACCTTGACTCAAGAAACTCCAAGGAGGATGTCCCTTGTCATAGTTGAAGTTGGGGAGGATATCCCTAGTACTTCTACAGAATCTAACAAGAGAGGTGGGGAGCAACAAGAAGTCACTCATGTTGTGAAATTGATCTCCTCCTCACCTAATTCAGTGAACCCTTTCGCCTCTAATCCCAAAGCTACTCCTCCACTCATTAGAAATCTATTCATCAAAGAGTTGGTCTCCGCCAACAAAGTCACTAGCGCAAAATCATGGATACAAAATACTCTAGAGAACAAGAGGAAGAGGATAGAAGAAGTAGTTCCCGGCAAAGACACCCTATCACGGGCTTTCCAGCCCAAGGCTACTACAAGAAAACAAAAGAGTGCAAAGACTATGTCTACTCTGGGTCGTGATCCTGAAACAGGGCACTTCACCATGGAAGTAGCCAAGCCTACCAAAGAAGGCAGGCTCGAAG
The DNA here is from genome assembly GCA_018584345.1 of Thuja plicata. Classification (NCBI taxonomy): domain Eukaryota; kingdom Viridiplantae; phylum Streptophyta; class Pinopsida; order Cupressales; family Cupressaceae; genus Thuja; species Thuja plicata. The sequence goes on from MU223083.1 coordinate 722,890, forward strand.
ATCTAGCAGCTTCTAATTTTCAGTTGCAATCATTTGATATAGGCTTAGCGCATCACGACACTAAGGTGGATTGGTGGAAGTCCACTAATGTAGTAATAGAAGAGGAGTTAGAAGATCTCAAGGCTTCCAAAATTCAGCTTAAAATAGAAGTGGCTCAGCTAACTGAGTTCATTAGACTGCTTTTAACTCCTATAGCGAGCGCTCCCAGCACTCAAGCTCCCTTTGATCCTAGTACTGTTGAGAACAGGGCCATCCTTGCTAAGTTGCAAGAAGATCGACATTACAGACAGATTGGTAAGAGATGGATTGAGAGGCTCGATTCGGAAGGTCTAGTGATCATCGAGCAGCTAGGCAATGTTGTTCTGAGGCTAGAAACGGAGAAAAACAACATCGAGAAGAATCTACAGACTCCCACTGCAGAGAGAGTGAGATGTCAAGAATGCATAGTTATGTTGCATGTGGCGGTAAAGATGAAGACTAAGGAGGCCCTAAAAGCTAAAATCCTACAGAAGGGTGATGAACCCTTGATCGAATGGCTCCAAAGTTTGGAATTCAAAATCGAGATGATTATTCAGGCTGAAACAGGGCTACAACAAATAGATGTTAAGGTGCAAGAGGAGGAAAGTAAAAATTATAAACTCCTGCTAGGACTTCATGTGGATTCACAGACTAGTGGTGAGGGCAAAGCAATAGTTGGAGTGGCCAACATGCAGAAGTCATTCACAGACTACTTGCATAATTTTGCAAAGCTGTCTTCGACTCATTTAGACAAGGTGCCAGAACTCCAGCAATTGAGTGGATGCATTTTTAAAGCTATGGAAGAACTAAAAGACTGGTCAAAAGAAATCAAGACCCTGGCCAAAGAGCATTCCAGATGGCTCGTCCATTACACCAACATCCACGTCAACAGACATGAAGAGCTTATCTAGGTCATCACTGCTGTGATAGCCCATAGGGCTAAATTAGCTAAAGAGAAGGAAGCCAAAACATAAATGTATTCTTTTCTTGTGCTATTTTTTCCAAGATTTTTGTAATGGATAAGCCTTTAGTTACCATTTTATGGTTGAGAAGTTGAACCGTTTTGGTTACTTCTTTTTGTAATGGTTCAACTTAGAACTCTATATGTATGAATCCAAAAATCAATACAAGGGTCGACTAAATTTTGGTGTGAAGAATATATCATCGTTGGTGAGCCAATTGTGTATGTTTTGAATACCATTTCTTTAACTTTTCCATTGCATCTCATTTATCTCTCTGTTGAATTTGAACATCTTATTTGAATTAGGTTCGTAATCTGTATTTGAACTGAAGTTTCGTATTATGATTTGATTCAATTAATTTAGGGGAAAATCAGTTTCTTCTCTAAGTTTTGGGAATGTTCTTATAATACAGATTGACTCGTATCATCATATTGTTAGCTTTCAATATAGCCTTTGCATTTTAGTATTAGCCTATGCATCACCAGTTTTGGGAAATTAATCTGATCAATAAAGTCTCAGAATTGGTTAGATTCAGAGTTGTAATTACTTTGCCTGAGCTATTTTCTGTCGAGATTTGGCTTGGTTTACCTCTCTTGCTCTCAGGTTAAGAGCATACCCCTGTTAGATTAGGGAAGACTAAAATTCATTGAACATCATTCATGTAAGGGAGCTATACCTTCCAATTCAGAGGAAATCTATCAATTTAGTGATAGATTATCCAACTATTGGTATTAAATTGTTTCTCACAGATCTGGGCATTTGAGAGTTAAATTTAAAGGAACAATCTGTTCACCAACAGATTTTTGGCGACTCTGCTGGGGAAGAATAGTCATTATACCAGAAGCATATAATGAAGAAAAATGGTGCTTCCCCATGAAAATATAATCCCTATGCTCCAACCTAATCTTGGATTCCAAGACGACCAAGAAGATCTTACTTCCTCATTAAATACTTTCATCTGGAGATACAGGAGAAATACTGAACATTATAAAAATGCTAGTCAAGTGCTTGAACTGGAAGAAGCTAGAGCAAAAGTGCTTGAGAGAATCTTACAAAGAATAAATCTGAGAAGGGAAGAGCGAGAAGTTAGGCCACAGCATTAGGCAAAAATATGGAGCCTAAAAGATTTCTTAGAAGTGCCAGGTTAGAAGGTAACACAGACCCAGTCTTTGAGAGACTTGTGGATATTAACTTTGCCCTCCTAGAAGTACCTCGTGGGGGAAACAGAGCTGCAAGGAGCCAGAGTCTTCACCTCCTAAACCAACCACTAAGTTATCCACCACTTTCCAGGTGTTAACATTTCATGGAGTAGTTGCCCCTCCCGTTGTGAACCTAACACCCTTTTTACCCCAAGTAGCCATGGCACTCCCTTGGGCCATTGCGGTTGGACCTCTGCAACTAGCTGCATATAACCCTCTCCCTACAGGTTCTAGAAAGAATTTTCCCAAGTTCTCTGGAGATGGGAAGGTATCTACAGATGAGCATATCGCCGCATTCTTTGCTTCAGTTAACATTCTAGCTGTTAGAGAAGAAGATGTGGCCGTCCGACTATTCGTTGAGACTCTTGTAGAAGGTGCCGCTGATTGGTTTCATCATTTACCTGATTCTTCTATTACCAATTGGGCCACTATGAGAGCCACCTTTGAAAGAAGGTTTAAGACCACTGAAGATGAACATGCCTTGTTGACTCAATTGAATTCTATCAAGAAAGAGCCTTCGATCAGCATGAGAGATTTTGTAGCCAAATTCAATAAGCTGGTAAATCGTATCCCAGCTGCTGATAGGCCTACGGCGGGAAATTTGAAAACTTTCTTCGTAAGTGCTATGCCACCGGACATCAATTATGACCTAAGAAGGATGAATCTTGCAGATTTGGATGCCACACAGAGAACTGCTGTAGAACTCAAAGATCACATGATTTCATCCGGGAAGTGGAAAAGGGAGATACAGTCTAGAGCCAGCAGTAGCAATACTACATCGTCTGATGAGATGCTTCAAAAATTATCTAACAAATTCACTGCCTTCAAGAGACAACTTCCCAGATTCAATAATCCCTACCAGCGAAACTTTCAAGAGCAGCCTGGGAGATATAATGATGGGAGAAATGCAGAAGGCAAGACGTTACAATTAACTACCCTGCCACAGAGGCTAGCTATAGAAGCTCCTCCTAAAAGGGGTAATATGTGTGCCTTCCACTTAACTACAGATCATGATGGTGCAAGCCATCCTGATGTAGCCCATGCTTGGAAAATGCACCAGACTGACGAGTGGAATGCTGGAACATCTGGAGCAGAACCAGATTCATACTCGCGTGGCGACTCTGAAAACTTATATTTAGAGTATGAATCAGATTCATAACAAGAAGTGACATGTTATGCCACCATAGATGGGACCTCTTATGCGGTCCTGACTCAGAGTCAGAAAGATAAAGGCCAAGGTTCAGCATTGCCTAAAAATGGCGAGGCATCTACTTCCAACTCAAAGGAGCCTAATCAAGGCATGAGGATTCCTCCTCCAGATAAGGAACAAAGCCCTTTTGACATTATTCAATTTTGTAAAGATTCCAGAATTTATATTTCCCGCATAGACTATCTTAAGGCCAATCCCATTGAGTTGCAAAAACTAGTAGATTATTGTAAAAAAGGAAACCAAGAGTTAAATCCAAGCATTATGACTACCATAGAAAATGAGTCAATATTTGCAGATCCAGTTGAACATAGGCAATCGTCTATTTTAGCCACCCTCCCAAGCCAAAAACCCGATCCATTCTATGTGTCTTTATATATTAACGGTTACAGATTGAGAAATTGCATAATAGACTCCGAGGCATCAGGCAATGTAATGCCATCTATCATAGCCAAAGCCTTGGGACTTACCCTCACCAAAGCCCATGGTAGATGTTACTCCATGGATTCCAAACAAGTACCCTTGATTGGCCACATTAAGGATGCTCAAGTGGCCTTAGCAGCACATCCTGATAAGAAGACGTTGTTAACCATCCTCGTCGCTGATATACCAGCTAGCTATGGTTTGTTGTTAAGAAAATTTTTTTGCAGAGACCTTGGAGGGGATATAAAGCTGGATTGGTTCCAAGCCATGATCCTGATAGGTAACAAAAAGATTAAACTAGTCCCTGAGGAAAAGGCTAAGTTTACAGTATTGAAGTTTGATGATCCTAAAGCTCAAATCTTGTACCAAGAATTGGAGTTCGGCAATTATATGTTGTTCACTAACGAACCTGAAAAAGAAATGAAAATCGCCGAAGAGGAAAAATGATTTTCCACCGAAGAAACACCACCACAGATATGGACTCTTGATTTTGATAGCAGTTGCGCGTCATCAGGATCTGGTGCAGGTGTGCTTTTAATATCACCCGATGGAGTATGTGAACCACTGGCTTACAAATTAGAGTTTGGAAACATCAACAACACCGTCGAATATGAAGCCCTCCTGTTAGAGATTATCGCCGTGAAAGAAAGAGGTGTGAAAATCCTGAGAGCTCGTGGTGATGCTGAGCTAATCATATGAAAAGTCAAGAATCAGTACTCTGTAAAGAACCACAGATTGAAGAATTACAAAAATAGAGTATGGGATGAAATAGAAGCATTAGATACTTTTTTCATCGAATCTGTGCCAAGAGAGTTGAATTCCAAAGCCAATTCTTTAGCTATCTCAGCCTCATTATTACTTCCCCACCCGGAATTCAATGATAAAAAATATCAGGTGGAAGTCATGTATCGACCATCTGTGCCTGATAACATAGAAGATTGGCAAGTCTTTGAAGACGAAAAAAATTTCCTTCTCTTCCTAGAGAGTGGCGGAGACTTCCATAAAGAAGTCTGTGGCGACCGTAGAGAAAGCCACCAAAGTGAGCCAAAGAAAGATAAGTCAGACGTTATTTAGTTGCAAGGCAATATCATTCCACCTCATCTAGTCACTCTTGAAAAACTTTTCAATAGACACGACATGTTTGTGAAAAAGAAAAGAATTGAAAGAGGGCCTACCACTAGTGAATATGAAGGATTGAATATTGGAACTGAAAAAGACCCCAAAATGATCAATATTGGGAAGTGTTGTACAGAAGAAGAAAGGAATGAAGCCAAGAAGATTTTTCTAGAATACTCAGATGTTTTCACCTGGAGCTACGAAGACTTGAAAAGTTTTATGAACGGGAAATTCAAACACCAAATTCCCTTGAAACCTGAAGCTACTCCTTTCAGGGAGAAACAGAGAAATTACAACCCCAAGGTTGCTGATGCCATATTTAGAGAAGTTGATAAAATGCTCAAAGCCAAGATTATATACCCCATCCATCACTCTACTTGGGTTGCAAACATAGTACCTGTAAGGAAGAAGAATGGAGAAATAAGGATTTGTGTTGACTTCAGAAATCTAAATCAATCTTCCTTGAAAGATAACTATGCTCTTCCCAATATGGATCATCTCTTGCAGGTCGTAGCTAGGGTAGAAATGATGTCTATGCTAGACGGTTTTTCAGGATATAATCAGATAGAAGTCGAGAAGATGGATCAGCACAAGACGGCTTTCACCACTCCGTGGGGAACCTTCGCATATCACAGGATGTCGTTCAGATTAATCAACGCTGGAGCTACTTATCAGAGAGGTATGGATCTTTCTTTTAGTGATATGAAGAATAAAATCATTGGTATGTACCTATATGATCTCACTATGTTCTCTAAAAATAGAATAGATCATATAAATGATTTAAGAAGGGTATTGCAAAGGTGTCGGGAAGATGAAATTTCATTGAATCCTAAGAAATCAGTGTTTTGTGTAACCCAGGGGAAATTATTGTGTCATATAGTCTCCCAAGAAGGTATAAGGATCAATCCTGAAAGAGTAAGAGCTATTCAAAAACTGAGTTTACCAGTAAATAAAACTGGAGTGAAATCCTTCTTTGGTCAAGTCAATTTCCTCAGAAGGTTTGTCCCTGATTTCTCCGAAATTACTAAGCATATTGTTGATATGATGAAAGGGGATGTGAACTTCAAATTGAATGACCCTGGTAAGTAGGCTTTCAAAATTATCAAGGAGGCCATAGCTAACACTCCAGTATTATGCCATCCAGATTATAAGAAAGATTTTATAATCTACTGTTATTCTTTTGAACACACTCTGTCGGCTATTCTAATGCAAGAGAACGAGGAGGGAATTCAAGCTCCCATAGCTTTTATGAGTACACCTCTAAAGAACCATGAGCTGAGATATTCTTAGACTAAAAAGCACACTTTTACAGTGGTGAAAGCCCTAAAAAATTTTAGATTTTATATTCTACATTCCCACTCCTTGGTGTATGTACCCAACGCTGCAGTGAAGAGTATTCTAACTCAACAAGATGTGGGATGTAACAACCAAGGTGCGTGGGTAGCCAAAACCCAAGAATATGACATAGAGATCAAGCCTACCAAGCTGGTGAGAGGGAACGCTTTATGCAAAGCGATGGCAGAAAATCAAGCTAACGAAGACCGAAGAGCTACACACCTGGTTTTGGCGGTAAGTATGCAAGACCCATGGTTCTAAAACATTGTGTATTTCTTAACCTATGGTGAATTCCCTGAAGGATTAACTTCAAAGCAAAGGCGAGACCTAAAATTGAAGGCTTCTAAATATGTAATCTGGGAAGATAGACTATATAAGAGGTCTATAGATGGAACATTCCTCCGATGTGTCGATAAACAACAACAAGAGAAACTATTAAAAGTTTTCCATGATGAAGCTTGCGGAGGAAATTTCTCCTCATCAGTCACCACGTTCAAAATTTTGAGGCAATGTTATTACTGGCTAGGAATGTTTAAAGATGCGTACCAGTGGGTGTCAAAATGCAAAAAATGTAAGATGTTTACTAGGAAGCCACAGTTAGCAGCATTACCCCTCAGACCCGTGATAATTGAAGGACCATTCCAATAGTGGGGACTCAATTTTATCGGCCCTATAAGCCCTACATCCAGTGCTGGTCATACTTATATAATTATGGTGAACGACTATTTCAAAAAATGGGTGGAAGCCAAGGTGACCAAAAGAACTACTTCAGAGATAGTGTGCGAGTTCATCAAAGAAAACATCCTGGTAAGATTTGGTGTACCGGTTAAGTTGGTTATGGATAATGCTACATAATTATCCTCTCAAGAGATTACCGAGTTTTGTTTTGAGTATGGAATCATGGTCAGCCACTCTTCTGATTATTTCCCGCAAGGGAACGGTCAAGAGAAATCTAGCAACAAAAATTTAGTGAATATCATGAAAAAGATCATGGCAGAAAACTAGAAAAATTGGCATAAAAAGATCCACGAAGCCCTCTGGGAAGATAGAGTGATACCCAAAAGAGCTATTTGTGTGTCTCCTTTTGAACTTGTCTACGAAGTAGAAGCCATTTTTCCATTTCCATTGGAATTAGTGACTTGTAAGCTGAAGACAGTAGTAGAAGATGACATATATGAAGACGGTTTGGAGAAAAGGATCCTATATCTAAGAAAATTGGAAGAAGAAATGGAGAAAATGGTTGATCATATCATGCGTCATCAGATGCATGTGAAGAATCTATTTGATAAAAAGAGTAGGCCCTAGAAATTTGTGGAAGGAGACATGGTGTTGTTATGGGATAAGTGCAGGGCACCCAAGGGCATGCACGGGAAATTTGAAACGCTGTGGAAAGGACCTTTCAAAATCCATCAGGCATTCAATAAAAATTCTTTCAAATTAGCTTATCCAGATGGAGAAGTATTACCCCTGGCATATAACGGTCAGGATTTGAAGCTCTATCAGATCTAAATTAAAAGCATGTAACCCCTGTATTGTACTATAGTTACGTTTAGTTCCTGTTTTTGTTTTCCTAGTTAGGTTTCCTTTCTGCTTTCCTTTCCGCATCTTGCCTTAGTTTTGTTGTGAGCCACCCTTTGTTGAGCTTTGCAAAACTAGAGATTTGAGTCCCTTGCTTAGACATGAGAATGTCCAAGTCCCCAGATAGAGCCAGCTGTTGCCCCACTTTTGGTCTTTATATCTCAAGACAAAAATGGATGTTTTGTGTATAGTAGTGTTCATAGAAGTCTCATGCAAATCTGGAGTCTAAGTCTAGAATCCCACTATGGGTAGAAGGCCTTTATCAGATTTCCCTAATTTGACTTCTCTTTCCTAACCTGGGAGGGTTTCCAAGTCTAAAAATCATATTTTATTAGGTAGGTTAAATCCCTAATCCGGTAAAGGTTGCGTTCTAAAGTTTCTAAGCTTCAAAATTGCAAGCAGACAAAATACTGTATCATACCTTCAAGTTGTGACATTGGTGGGAAATCAAGTTTTGGCTTCTCCATGGTGAAAAATGACATACAGGGTGCACTTTTCGTAGTTGACAGACTTAAGAATGCCAGAGATAAATAAAGATGGAAAATGAAGAAATTGGGAACAAGAAAGCCTTGAGCACTCGTATTGAACTCATAAGAAATGATCAAACAGAGGAGATTTCATGGAATTCGTCATAGGCAGAAAAGCGGAAAATGGCTTCCCCACTACTCCTGCCAGGGGGTTCCGACCCACGAGACACGTTTTCTACCAAGTTATCAATGTGAAGAAATTTCAAAGAATAATTCATTCTACAAGAGAGCCAACACATAAGAAGGCCAATGGAATCAATATATATCACTTTGGCATCCCTACAGACCATAATTCCCCTTTGGAAAATTTTAGGACAAAGAGCACTCCTAAGGCATTTTTTCACTCAAATGAGAAGCGGAAAAGTAAATCTCCGCCGCTTTAGGAAAGTTATCGTTGCGGTTACTTAAGTAAAAAAAGTGTTTTCTAATGACATGAAAAGAAAAGTAATTAATATGAATAAGGCCGTTTTACTTTGTAATGGACTTATTCATTAATGTAAAGGTCTTCTCATTCGTGTGACGCAGGAAGTCGGTCGTTAAACAGTAAGAATTAAAAAAAAAAGCATATAATCAATTGAAGACTTCAAACTGGGATCACCACTATTTACCAAATCATTCAAATTTGAAGCGGCTAGGACCAATCACTTTTTGTTCCTGTTTTCCAAAGAGAAATTCTGATCTTCAAAGTGAATCACGCTCACATGGCTTCCAGATTTGTAGGATTTGATGGATTGAACGGTATCACCTTCGAGTGGCATAAAATATCAGATATCTCGCTGAAATTATTAGACATGCGGAATTTCCACAACAGACTGGGAGCAGAGCAAATCCATCCTATCATAGAGAAGCTGAAAGAGAGTGGGCTAGTCGAAGCCGTTGGTTTTCCTGTAGCCGTTCAAGCCCCCGAGTTGGTCCAGGAATACATAGCCCGATACAACCTAGACACCAAGAAAATTCTCTTGCTAGATAACACGGTGCTCCTCTCCATTGATAGAGAGTCTGTTCAGAACTCTCTCTGTATTCCAGAGCAGGCAGAATACTCTGAGATGACTTATAGTTAGGCAGTTTCTGAATATTCAGCGAAGAGACCAATCTGGAAAAGAGAGATTATGAAGTCATGGTTTAAAGAACCCAAGAGCGCCAAGGGAAAGTTTCCCAAAACATTATTTGGCGCAAATCTAAAGCCTGAGATAGTAGATATCCTGGTATTACTCCACAGAATTAGAGGTTTTGACGAATTTCCTTTGAAGCTACCCAAATACCCTACAGACATGATCATGCTGATCGAAGTAATGAGGCAAGCGCTCCAAGTGAACCTGCTCTGCTCAAAGGCAAAGAAAAAAGGCTATGAGTTCCCGATGGTCATCGGAGCTTACAGTTGTGTGTCTTGCTCAGAGGCAAAGAATGTCCTTAAAACATTCTCGAAGAAGTTCTCTCTGGCAACATATGACGTTCTAAGACCGCAGTATGATCCTGTTAATTATGCCATTGCAAATGAGTTGCGCTATTCATCACGTACCTGATATTGAAGACTATTGGGCCAATTGCAAAGATGACTTGGAGAGTAGGGAAAGGTTCTAGGCCCGGTTAACCATTGAACAAATTAAAAATTTCAATGTTAACATCGCAGTAGAAGGGCTAGAAGATTATGGTAATCATCTGTATGATGATACCTATTTGGAGAAAATAAAATCCATCCCTATCAGTTCAGAGCCGATGCTGGACCAGGCAGTAAGTGACTTGCAGACCCTAATGGCAGGGATTTTCAAAAGAACAGCTCAGTGGGTTGAGTGGATAGCAGGCTGAAAGAAAAGGTTAGAGAGGAGACCTCCCACTCAACGAACTCCTACAAAAACAACTATGGGTGCTGCAACCTCTTCCTCTGTAGTGATCTTTCCAGCTGCATAGGGGTTAATTCAACCATCGAGAGGAGGAGATGAACCCCCTGAAAAAGCCTCTCTCTTAGAGAAGACTTGTTGAGAGGGTCCCCTTCCAGAAGTCAGAGTCATAGAAGAGGCTAACCTGGCAGATCAAGTCCAATCTACAGATGACCCTCCTAGAGCTACGGAGCCTGAGCAGCCAAATATCATCGCTGCTATAGATGTTTCAGCCGAGACCTCGACTCAATAAACTCCAAGGAGGATGTCCCATGTCATAGTTGAAGTTGGGGAGGATAGCCCTAGTACTTCTACAGAATCTGACAAGAGAGGTGGGGAGAAATAGGAAGTCACTCAGCTTGTGAAATTGATCTCCTCCTCACCTACTTTAGTGAACCCTTTCGCCTCTCTTCCCAAAGCTACTCCTCCACTCATTAGAAAGCTATTCATCAAAGAGTTGGTCTCCGCCAACAAAGTCACTAGCGCAGAATCATGGATAGAAAATTCTCTAGAGCACAAGAGGAAGAGGATAGATGAAGTAGTTCCCAGAAAAGACACCCTATCACAGGCTTTCCAGCCCAAGGCTACTACAAGAAAACCAAAGAGGGCAAAGACTATGTCTACTCTGGGTCATGATCCTGAAATAGAGCACTTCACCATGGAAGTAGCCAAGCCTACCAAAGAAGGCAGGCTCAAAGATCTAGCGGCTTTTGATTTTCAGTTGCAATCATTCGATATAGGCTTAGCTCGGCACGACACTAAGGTGGATTGGTGGAAGTCCACTAATGTAGTAATAGAAGAGGAGTTGGAAGATCTCAAGGCTTCCAAAATTCAGCTTAAAATAGAAGTGGATTAGCTAACTAAGTTCATTAGACTACTTTTAACTCCTATAGCGAGCGCTCCCAGCACTCAAGCTCCCTTTGATCCTAGTACTGTTGAGAACCAGGCCATCCTTGCTAAGTTGCAAGAAGATCAGCATTACAGACAGATTGGTAAGAGATGGATTGAGAGGCTTGAGTCGGAAGGTCTAGTGATCATCGAGCAGCTAGGCAATGTTGTTCTGAGGCTAGAAACGGAGAAAAACAACATCGAGAAGAATCTACAGACTCTCACTGCAGAGAGAGTGAGATGTAAAGAATGCATAGTTATGTTGCATGTGGTGGTAAAGATGAAGACTAAGGAGGCCCTAAAAGCTAAAATCCTACATAAGGGTGATGAACCCTTGATCGAATGGCTCCAAAGTCTGGAATTCAAAATTGAGATGGTTATTCAGGCCGAAACAGGGCTACAACAAATAGATGTTAAGGTGTAGGAGGAGCAGAGTAAAAATTATAAACTCCTGCTAGGACTTCATGTTGGAAACAATTGTTTAAATTGTGTGTTGTCCTTGATGTTACACAAATGTCATATCAGTCATCAGACAAAGTCTATCGAGTTCAGAATGTCATATCAGTCATCAGATAAAGTCTACCAAGTTTAGAATGTCATATCAGTCATTAGACAGAGTCTACCGAGTTTAGAATGTCATATCAGTCATTAGACAGAGTCTACCGAGTTCAGAATGTCATATCAGTCATTAGACAGAGTCTACCGAGCTAAGAATGTTCAGCAAAGCAGTTTACCAAGTCTACCGAGTTCAGACGGTAAGAGAAGCAATTTACAGAGTCTACCGAGCACTCAAAGTATACTATATCGAGAAGTTAGTTACTACCGGGCTCACTCGGTCAACAAAGAGATTCAGTCTTTACCAAGTTCAGTCGGTCATCAAAGACTATATATGAAGGAAAGTCAGTCTTTACCAAGTTCACAGTACTTACCGAGTTCATTCGGTTACCAAAGGATTTAGCAGAATCTACAGTATTTACCGAGCATCAGTTGAATATCATTTCTTGTCTGTGTCGGCCTCCAAAGGTTATTATTTTTGTTAAATATGTATGCAGCCGACCAATGTAATATGTAATTAATTGAAACTTGTAATTGGGCCGAC
>MU223083.1:758427-772659 GCA_018584345.1 Thuja plicata
ACCGCCGCTATGAACGCACCGCGAGTTCTTTTGTTCGCGTATTCTGACATGATAGTGGCGGATAATGGGTAATCGCCGCCGATTCCGACGCCGAGCCAGAAGCGAAAAAAACAGAGCGTGGTCATCACGGACTTTGCCGTGTTACCGAAGGATAAGCCGCTAGCGATTGCGCTGATCACCATCGTCATGAGCGTCATGCCGTAAACTTTCTTTCGCCCCAGTTTGTCACCCAGCCACCCGAAAAACAGTTGCCCGGCGAGAGTCCCGCAGAGGGCCACGCCGTTAACTGCAGCGGAGACGTTTGCCGGCAACGAACCAGGTTTTCCGGTGGCCGGATCGTAGTAATAAAGCCGCCCCAGGAGCTTCGTGACCGTTGTGATACAGAACAGGTCGTATGCGTCTGTGAAGAAACCCATGCCGGAAATTATAATTGCCGTGAAATGGTACCATTGTGTTTTTGCCTTGTCCAGAGCGTCCAGCACTTCGAGATCCTTGTTCACCATCTCTGATTCCCTGAAATCAGCAAGGAAAAGTATTGGGAAACATTTTAAGTCTGTAATTTTTACAGTTCATAATTCTAGATTTCTCATTTTTTTAGGTTAAATTGTTTGAGATTTTTCATCATCAATATTTAAAATCAGACTACATGACCTCTGTACATTTCATCATGATCCAATGATAAAAAAAATTCATTCTGATCCAATGATAAAAGATTTCACAGGATTTAAAGCCGAATTGAAGAAATCTAACTGAAACATACTAAATCTGCAAAGGAAATTCAAAATTCAGGCGTTCTAACAAATTGCAATTGGGACCAAGCAGTGAAAAAGGAAGTAAAAACTTCCCTGGTTTTTTTTTTGTGGGTTCTGCAGACTATAGTAGGCATTAAAAATATTTTCTACTATCTTCAGTCCTTACGAAAACTGCAGGACTTAGAGTTAATCTAAAACAGAAAACAAGAACTCGCAGAAATGGCTTGCATACTTACTACTGTATTCGCTGAATTCGGCGGGGATACCAATAATCTATGCTTGCCTCCGATATAGTTGTGTCTCCACGCGATAATCTTAGAATTGGGGGCTGTGTAATTATAAGGAGTGGTGGAGGTGTTTGGGTTTCTCTCGACTGAGGAATTTCACAGCTAAGCGCAAGGCAAGAGCATATTCTTCCCTAGAACCGGGAATCTCTTGAAACTCTACAAATTAAAGGGTAGAGGTGGAATATCTTGGAAATCTACAGGTTGCAAGTTTGGGGCTGTAAGCAAGATCCCAAGTTTTTTAGTCTCAAGTTGTTCATTTTTGGCCTTTTAAAAAGGAGAGTTTTTTTTTTTTAAATTATGTATTAAGAGCTTGAGAGATTGTGGCTGAACATAAAATTGATGAAAGTAAAATAATATATATTAAGAGGTGCCCCGTTGAACATGGATGAAGGTAATGATGCATTTTTAATGTTTCATGATTTGCAGGTGTGATAAAACATAAATATGAATATCAACTATTTTGACCAAATTAATATTCTTCTTTTTATAATTTATAATTAAGAAAAATTCCTTTGGTTTGACTTCATTTTCTTGCATGGGTGAAGTAATGATGTTTTTCGAGTGTTTAATTATTTAAGATATGAAAAACATATATATAAATATCAATTAGTTTGACAAAATGGGTACCTCTCTTTTTATTTTCAACTTCGAAAAATCAAATTGATTTTACCATAGCAAAAAAAAACATATGCATAAAAAAATGTGTATAATCATTTTACACATTAATTAATTAATTTTTTCCCCTTTCTTAAAGAGATTATTTATTTAAAATATTATATGTTAACCCCATGTTGGTATGGACTTGCTTAAGTAGCTGTATTGTTTCCATGCAAATTTATAATTATGAAAAGAGGATAATTTAGAATCTCTTATTATTTTAGGGGAACAGAAACAATTTAGAAACTGAAGAAAAAAGAGGTTGAAAATAAGCATACTGCAAAAAACAAAAGACTCCACAAATATTTTTCCTTTTATTTTAATATTTAAAAAAAAAAAAAATTTCAAGTACATAAAGTAATAATTAATATTATTAATAAAATTTTAGATATCTACTTAAAAATAAGTAAAAAGTAAATATCCATGGGACCGCGCACTCCAGGATATCGATAGGTTTTTGATTTTTGGTTAAGATGAATCTTTCTTAATTAATTCACCAAAGTTGTGTCTCGTTGGTTGTGTATTGCTTAGTACAACGCTCTAACATCATAATATATGAGTTCGAGTTTGTTTCTTGGGCAAAGATGGATACCCCTCAAAATTTGAGTCTTAGCCAAAAAGGTTTCAACCTAAAATTCATACTCCTATATATATATATAAACCACACATATAACCCAAAAAAACACATAAAAAATAAGGATAAACAATATGCCCAATCATTTATGCATTTTTTATTTATTACATTTCAATTAATTTTATAACTAAAATTTATAATGCATCCAATTACAAATTCCCCACATATGCCTACAATTATAAGTTATAATACACTGTCCTGGTTTTTATTAGTGTTGACCCTGTGTATGATATCGATGTCATTGATGACCTGTGTTTGCCCTGCTCTATGTAATCCTTTTCTTGTTTGGGAGGTTAACCTTCATTATCGAGCTCCCTTATTAACAAATTAAAACACATGACCGTGGTTGTTTCTCTGGTCTGTGGTTTGAAAGTTTTCGTAATTGATTCGACTTTATAGTTTTATACACTAATTAAAGGAATAGACTGTGAAATGACAGCTTGTGGTCCTTGAAACAATTGGTTATGCATGACCAGAACACGGAGCCTCTCGCGCCTTGACCAATTCAGAAAACCTAATCTCATTAAAAATTAACATATTAATTGTATTGTTTTTTCTGCGACACGTAATCTCATCGTGTCGATAAAGACTAACATAGTCAACATTCATTAGATTCCCTTGTTTGAAGCAATGAAACAATGAGGTGTCCCTCTTCGGATTTGAGAACGCCGAGGATCTGAGTTAATAATATATGAGAGGAATAGAATAATGCACTCTTTACTTTAAAAGCATGATCTATGAATTGTTTAAGCTATGAGTTGTTAAGTTGACTTGTTATTTGTATATAAAATTTAAAAGGATTAAACACGCCCTCTTATGGCTAGATTAGTTAATTAAGCTGAGTGATTATGTTTTAATTAATCTAAGTCAAATTTTGAGTTGTTAGATTGAAATAGATTGAATGAAATAATAATAGATAATTCAATTTTTAGATTATATTTTGATTTTTAGATTATATCATGTGAATTTTCAAATATATAGACATGCAGGAAATAATATTCTTGGTGTCCAATGGATTTTTTATCATGATGTTGGTATTTAATAATAGTTAAACAAACAACAAATGTTGTATACACATATGGGTTCTAAAATAATAGGTAGGTTATTCATATGTGTTATTAAAGGTATCTTGTCCTAATACGTTAATACTAAAAACACAAAAGGAAACTATGGATAAACACACCATCCTAAGTCTAGATTAGTTAATTAATGTAACTAATTATGTTTTAATTAATTTAAGTCAAACTTTGAGTTGTTAGACCGAAATACATTGAACTAGATAATCTTGTATAGAATGTGTAATTGAAGTAGTTGTGTACTTGAGAGCTCGTTCATATCTTATTTTTAGATTATATCATGTGAATTTTCAAATATATTGACATTCATTGCATTCCCTTGTTTGAAGCAATGAAATAAAGAGGTGTCCCTCTTCCTAGGATTTGAGAGCCCAAAGATCTTAGTTAGTACTATATAAGAAGAATAAACTAATGATCTATGAATTGTTTAAGCTATAAGTACTTGAGTTGAGTTGGTGTTTGTATATAAAATTGAAAAGGAATAAAGACAACTTTGTAAGTCTAGCTTAGTTAATTAAAGTAAGTAATAATGCTTTGATTAATTCAAGTCAAACTTTGAGTTGTTAGGTTGAAATATAGTGAATCAAATAATATTGGATAGAATGTGTAATTGTAATAGTTAGGTAGTTGAGAATGCATTTTTTTTTATAGATTATATCATTTGAATTCTCAAATATGCAGATATGTAGGAAGGGATATTATTTGGCGTACTATAATTTTTTTACCATGGTGTTGGTATTTAGCAATACTTTTACAAACAACTTGTTCTCTATATACATGTAGATTATGAAATAATAGGTAGGTTATTCATATGTGTTATGAAAGGTATCTCAATGTTACATGTTATTACTAAAAACACACAAAATAATAATGCATTATACAACACAAAAGAAGTTATCCATTATAGAGGTTGATTTTGGCTTTAAAGTTGTTGAAATAGACCTTTACTAGAGAGACCTAATTACTATTATAGGGATCTCTTTTAGATCTTCAATTTTGAGAAAAGATTTTAATTGGCTTCTCAAACTAAAAGTTATCGAATCATTGAATGTTTAGCCTCTTATAACAAGAATGTTAGAATATCCATAACGCATAAGAGAATCGTAAGAGCTTAAATGGAGTACCTAAGTTGGTAAGTGAATGGTGATGATGTTATGTTAATATGTAACAAGTTTAAATAATATGCTATCTTTTAGGTTTTGGACTCATATTGAGAATTGGACCTATGATTTTAACTAAAGAATTAGGTGTCACTTTTGATTTAGTTTTATCTTATGATTTCATAGTTCATACTTGATTCTTTCATGTACTATTTTCTCTCTTTATTGGGTTCTTGAGATTGAGATTTAATAATATTTTTTGCAATTATCATTGTGTTACCATATCAATTTTAAATCCTTTATTACTAATATTTTTGTAAGGACTTGAACCACATTGCGAGTTTATTATAATAGATGATTATTGAATCATACATTGAGCTTCTTTAGAAAGTGGAGCTATTTAATTGAAATATTTTTCTCCACATAAATCACTATGTTATTGTTGAAATACTACAATCACTGAAAGGGTGGGAAATCAGTGATCTATGTATACAAGAAGATTCTTAATCAATAAAAAAATTTAGTTATTGATTTTAACATTTGCATCAGATCGTAGAACAATATCAATGCACCATATATGATAGTCAAGAGATTGAAAATACAAGTATAACATCATGACACAAGGATTTGAGTGGAAAATTTTAAGGGTGGAAACCCACTATAAACAAGATTTTTTTTTGTCTCACTGGCAAAATTATGAGCACCAACTCTAGGAGCACAAACCCCTTTAAAGTTTTAGGAGCACCCACTCCAAGGAACACAAACCCTGTACAAATTTAAGAACATCCATACCAATGTGAACCAACCCCTACAAGATACAAAGTAATATTTAGTCAAAGGGTTAATCTCTTTCCGTTCAAAACATCTAAAAAACACTTTCATAGAAATCTTATCTTTGTTTCAAAAGTTTCCACCTTAGAATCTACTTTTATCAAGAATGATAATCAATAAAAAAAACAAGAACATTATCATTAACCACTAAAACCTCTTAGGGCCCGTTTGGTTCATGGTATTAACCTGGAATAGTCATTATTTAATTCAAGAATAAAGTAATTTTTCGTTTGTGGCCATTTTTTGAATTCACAAATTAGAAAATTAATCCCCATTTTTGGGCCAATGCTTGGATTAGTTAATTCGAAAAAAAAAACATGCAATACATTTTTAATTCCAGAATAAGCTATTCATGGATTTGAAATAAGCATTCACGATTCAAAATTACATCAAAATTTATAACTCGTCGGGTCCATGCATGAACATGGTTTTGGGTTTTGAGCTAGGTCGCATCTTCTCGTCGTATTCTTCAAATAGAGCGGCGAAGGTGGCAGAACTCTTCAATAGCAGATTTGGATGGAATCACTCAGGGCTAAGCAAAACTAGAGGTGGAGGTGACAAAACTCTTCAACAACATATTTCACCTAGTTTTTTCTTTCAGTGCAGAGTAGTGGAGGCGACATAACTCTTCAACAATAGCTTCTATTGTCTTTGGAAAGCACCCATTAGAGTTGGAAGTCGTAAGTGATCAGTGCATGTATGTGTATGTATGTATATGTGCAAACAAATCCCTTTTTTTGTTGCGTGCACTTGTGGATGGAATCACTTAGGGCTAAGAAAATCAGCGACTGCCTTCAATTGACAAATAGACCTTTACTAGAGAGACATAATTACTATTATAGGGATCTCTTTTAGATCTTCAATTTTGAGAAAAGATTTTAATTGGCTTCTCAAACTAAAAGTTATCAAATCATTGAATGTTTAGCCTCTTATAACAAGAACGTTAGAATATCCATAACACATAAGAGAATTGTAAGAGCTTAAATGGAGTACCTAAGTTGGTAAGTGAATGATGATGATGTTATGGTATCCTGTAACAAGTTTAAATAATATGCTATCTTTTAGGTTTTGGACTCATATTGAGATGTGGACGTATGATTTTAACTAAAGAAGTAGGTGTCACTTGTGATGTAGTTTTATCTTATGGTTTCATAGTTAATCCTTAATTGTTTCATGTACTATTTTCTCTCTTTATTGGGTTCCTGAGATTGAGATTTAATAATATTTTTTTACAATTATCATTGTGTTACCATATAAATTTTAAATCCTTTGTTAGTGATATTTTTGTAAAGGCTTCCACATTGCAAGTTTATTATAATAGATGATTATTAAATCATACATTGAGTTTCTTTAGAAAGTGGAGTTATTTAATTGAAATATTTTTCTCCACATAAATCACTATGTTATTGTTTAAATACTACGATCACTAAGAGGGTGGGGAATCAGTGATCTATGTATACAAGAAGATTCTTAATGAATAAAAAAATTTACTTATTGATTTTAACATTTACAGAAGATCGTAGAACAATATCAATGTACCATATATGATAGTCAAGAGATTTAAGATACAAGTATAACATCATGACACAAGGATTTGAGTAGAAAAATTTTATGGGTGGAAACCCACTATAAACAAGATTTTGTTGTCTCACTGGAAAAATTCTGAACAACAACTCTAGGAGTACAAACCCCTTTAAAATTTTAGGAGCACCCACTCCAAGGAACACAAACCCTGTACAAATTTAAGAACGTCCATTTCAATGTGCACCAACCCCTACAAGACACAAAGTAATATTTAGTCAGAGGGTTAATCTCTTTCCATACAAAACATCTAAAAAAATACTTTCATAGAGATCTTATCTCTATTTCAAAATTCTTCACATTAAAATCTACTTTTTATCAAGAATGATAATCAATAAAAAAACAAGAACATTGTCATTAACCACTAAAACCTTAGGGCCCGTTTGGTTCCTGCTATTAATTTGTAATAGTTATTATTTAATGCGAGAATAAAGTAATTCGCTATTTTTGGCCATTTTTTGAATTACCAAATTAGAAAATTAATCCCCATTTTTGGGCCAATACTCGAATTAGTTAATTTGAAAAAAACCATTTTTTTATTCCAGAATAAGCTATTCATAGATTCGAAATAAGCATTCATGATTTGAAATTACATCAAAATTTATAACTCGTCGGGTCCGTGCATGAACATGGTTTTTTGGTTTTAAGCTAGGTCGCATCTTCTCGCCGTATTCTTCAAATAGAGTGGCGAAGGCGACAGAACTCTTCAATAGAAGATTTGGATTGAATCACTCAGGGCTAAGAAAATCTATAGGCGTAGGTGACAAAACTCTTGAACAACATATTTCACCTAGTTGTTTTCTTTCTGAGCATAGCGGCGGAGACGATAGATCTCTTCAACAGCAGCTACTATTGTCTTTGGTAAGCACCCATTAGAGTTGGAAGTCGTAATGTTCATTGCATGTATGTGGATGTATGTGTATGTGAAAACAAATCCCTTTTTTTTTTTTTTTCTTTCGTGCACTTGTGGATGGAATCATTTAGGGCTAAGAAAATTAGTGACTGCCTTCAATTGACTTGATCATTGATTTGTTTCGCATTTCTCTATTTCTAATCTTTCAAAAATATTTTATCGTTCTAAAGCTTTAGAGAATACTCTCGGCTTCACTATCATATTTTCCCCCTTAAGATATTGATTTCTATGCGTATTGCATTTATTTTCAACAGTCAATCACAACCATTTATATCCAACATTTATATTGTCTTGTACTCTTAAGAGTCTTCACCTGATCATTGATAGTTGTGTTGTGATTATTTACTCAAGATAGTGAAAGCATCCCCCTATTATATGATATATCTACGTTTTAACCTTTGCACAATGTGGCAGAATTTATATTATCATTGTTATGATCTCCTCTCTTCTCTTTAGCAACATCTTTACTGTTTGACCCTCGATTTGATGGACCTCGTAGATCACTAGAATGCACTAATATTGCCTTTCTTTTTCTTTTACAGTGCGTGCAACTACTACCTCCCTCAAACATCATATTCTCACTTTGACAGTGTCATTGTTCTATGCACTATTAAAAATTCATTTGGTGCTTTCTATTGGTGTTAATCATAGGCTGCTCTTCGTTTGACTCGTGAATCAAATCTTCATATTATAATCACTATAAGGGCACCGATTATGATACCTCCACTGTTTTGCACTTGATGTTCCTTGCCTTGAATGCATTTCATGTATTTAGTTATAAATCCATGCCCTCTAATCTGGTCATGATAGTGTTTCTTTTTCTTTCTCTTTGAAATGTACCCTTGGTGCTTTAGTTTTAATCAACGCTCTCTGTATTATATTCACTCATTGTTGGAAAAGATAAGTATTAAAGGTGTTAAACTTGAGAGAACCACTTAAAATATCTATACCATTATTATCTAGGTCAACATCAATGATTTCCACTATCATGATTGACTATTTCAATACCATCCATTTTGATTGTTTTAATCATTCTTTGTCACTATTTCTTCATTGATTTCTTTAGCTATGACAATCAACGTCTTGATACATATGAAATCATTGATTTTTTTTAATTTATGATTTGTCCCATGTTCATCTTGTTTTCTTTTAGTCTCCTTGGGATATGCCTATATATTTTATTCCCTTCTTACTAAATATCATGGATTGATCATATTGAAGGTCACTTCATTTGCATTTCAATGTCTTTCACCACATTCTCTGTTATTAATCTCAAAGTTTTGATTCTCTAGCATGCTTAATCTAATGCAAATACCTTCCATCTTCTTTTTTCACATAATTGGCTCTATTTTATAGTATTTCATTCACTGTTCTTAGGATTCTTCATGACCTTGTTGAAATATGCCCTAGTAACAAGTCCTCTGCAACACATTGTATCTCTAGCACCACTATCATGCAATACGTCTTTATGTAGCTTATTGTCATTATACTATGTTTCATTGTATTTATCTTTGATGTGATTCTCTATCCTTGCCATGGATCATTTTCAAAATAATTGAAAATACTAACGATGCATTGGATCTCTCACCTTCTAGTGTGACTGTCCTTACACTACTATTAGATTGTGCCTTACATATGCAAAAACATTGTTATTGTGGCACAATTACCAACCATGCACTTTTTATACTAATGGTTTCTAGGGGACCATATCCACTGTCCTAGATGCTTCATTATGTATGCGATTGGTTTCCAATCCTTACTTATTTTAAAGATATTCAAGATAGTTTATCTTGACCAACTACTTTTTTTGACCTCCCACCATCATTGTGTTGTCACCAAACATGGTACACAACATTTTCATTTTCTAAATGGTCACTTTTTGTACAATAAATATCACAATCATACATGGCATTAGTATCTATGTCCTTACTATGCATTTTTAAAGTATGCTTCTGTCGTTATATAATATTTCTCTCTTTCTGCTACTCTTTTCTTCATGGTTGTATATAACTGTTTCAAGACATGACTATATATCATCCTTATCCCACTTCATTACTTCTTACTACCCTAACAGTGATATGAGTGTCATGGCTACACTCATGCATCAAAATCATAACATACTTGAAACTTTCATGCATTTTGTACACCACTACTTTATTGCTTTCTCCTTGATTTTTTGTTGTCTTGGAATTCTAATGGCAGTGTTTTAACATTGTTAAAAGATTTGACATAGAATACTACTATTTTTTTTCCATTGGGTCTCTCTTCTCATTCGTTGGGAAGTATTGTTTGTATCAAAAGCATTGGCATTACATTTGCTACAGATAATAGTGACTATTCCTTTTGTCACCACTTCAATGTTGGAGGTTAATGTCATTAGTCAAAATAGTGCCCCCGCTTGTAAAATATTATTTCACATACAAGATACTCACCACTTCATATTACTGGCCATTTTAATGACCTCTTGAAATCTTTACTTGTGATAATGCCCTTGGATTTACTTAGTAGGAACATTTCATAATGAATGAAACACCAAAAATAGTGCACATCATTCTATTAAAACCCTTTAGGAATGAGACAATATAGATAAATTTGAAACAATCATGGTGACTCTTGGAATAATAAATCTCTTTGAAAAAACACTAAAATAAGCCCTTAATGCATAGAAGAAAAAACAAGCACAACAATGTATTGAGTTTTTGGGTCTAGGTATGAAACCCTACCTCTCCTCAAATCCTTACTGGATTGGCATGAAGAACTTCCTGTCCCACAAAACCTATTTTTTCTACTACAACCTCTAGATTTCTTCCACTTGATCAATGTTCCTCTCCTTCATGACTTTCATTTGTGACAAAAACTATTCAATCTTTATTAAAAACTTCCACCTATCCTATTGCAAATAATTTCTCTTCTTTCCATGTTGTGTCCTTTCCTTACTAAGTGGTCAATGAATCAAGAAAACCTCTATTTTCTTCCTCATATCTTCTGTTCTTTTATGAACCTAGGCATTTCCTGATAGGGAGGTTGGATGAGCCAGTCACAAGCTCATGCTTAGGTCTTTCAAATTACCTTGAGGTTCTCTCTTTTGACACCTACTGACCAATAGGATCTCTTCTAGGTTCTTGATCCCTTGGCCAACACACCAACCCAACTATCGTGAAATTCCTACCAAGATTTACTAAGTTCTTCTTGCTCCACTAGCTTGCCACCACACTTACCTTTAATCCCATATAAGGACTTTCCACCTCCAATCTTAACATGAGCTCTTGCAAAGGTGAGGAGTTCTTCACATACATTTCACTTTCTCCAACTAGGGGTTTAGGAAGCCCCTCTTCTCCCCATATCCATTGTCGAATCCATTAAACTATCTCAAATTAGGCCTAATAACTACTAGCCCTATTAGGTCTCCTATCTCAAGAAAATAGGCCTTTTCGCCAAGACCTTCCTAAATGACCCTGCAACTTTCTTTTGGATTCCTGGTTCAATGGGAAAAATCTCACATATTTTTTAGGTTTAGGGTTCCACCCTTTCGTACATTGCCCTAACCCAAAAATGAGAATTTTGGGAGGGTTTTAAGGCTTTACTGGCTTCTCTGATTTCTTGCAAGTATTAGGTGTCCAAATGGATTGTCTAGACCCTCACCTCTTCATGGATGTTCTGAATTTGGATATAGATTCTGATTACCGGTGTAAGAGAGAATAAAATCTTGATTGTTGCCTCTGATTATTGTCCTCATAAACCATTGAATGAATGACACTATGGAATAAGTGATACATAATATAAGCCTGGTGATCAGGGGGTTTGCATATTTTTTTGCATATAAAAGATATGAAATAGATATGATGCTATATTAAATTGATCTGTCAATGGATCATTATGAATGTAGATTGGTGGTTTTAATCTCCTTGTTGGTTGTACCAAATTTTATACATTATATTTCTGTAATGTCCTTTTCCTAGATTTCCTTGTAAACTGTTGGTTGGCTTGCCTTTTCCCCAAAGAGACATCTTGATACATTCTTTATCCTTTGCTTCTAGTTAAACAAAACATGTATCACTATAATGGTTAAACAATATAGATAGTTTGTACTGGAATATGATTCTGTCATGATTACATTCCCTGACATAGCTCAAGCATCTAGTCTTAATAGTTTCATCAAGCTTTGCATATCCCTGATACATGCACTGCCATTCTCTTGTTCAGACAAATACAAATTATTGAAACGTTGCAACCATAAATTAGTGTTTAACAAGCAACATATTACTATTCTCCTCTTATGCTCTAGTTTTAATTGTGCTTAATTTGTTGTTTTTTTGTAGTTGTCATTGTGTTTAATTATATGCAAGTACTAAGTTTTATTGCCTTTTAGGTAATGGATCTTACCAAATAGTCACACCTTCAAGGTCTCTCTCTAAGGAAGAAGAGACTCAGTATCTCTCTTGCATGCATGCTTGCAGCCCTTGTGGTAGCCATATTGGCATTTGCAGATGAAGAAAAAAGACAAATGTGTAAGCACATAAGGGATGAAATTCCTTTTTATAAGCGTATCATCCATTATAACAACACAAATTTTCATGACCAAATACGCATGACTAGACGAGCCTTCTTTCAGCTAGAAAAAATTATAAGGAAAAAAGGGAGCATCACAGATAAGGAAAATATCACATTAGAAGAAAAACTTGTGATGTTCCTACATACCATTGGGCACAATCTGCGTAATTGTAAGATTACCCATAACTTTGGGCACTCAGGAGAGACAATTAGCCGATACTTCCACAAGGGGTTGATGGCTATCTTATCACTCCATGCAAATTATCTTCTACCCCCTGGTCCTAACACTCTTGCATAAATTAGTGGGAAGGACCGGTTTGACCCGTACTTCAAGGTAAATCTCCTTGCCATACATATTTGTTTGATTGAGTCTTAATCCTGTTTCCACATTTCATTGGATTATCCATTTGCTGACTATAGGATTGTGTGGGAACAATTGATGGATCCCATATACCAGTCACTATCGATGTTGACCTCCAAGCCAAATATTGTGATAGAAAGGCAACTTGTCACAAAATGTTATGGGTGTATGTTCATTTGATTAACAATTTCAATATGTCCTTGTTGGTTGGGAAGGGTCTGTTGTAGATAGCCATGTTCTAGCTTCGATACTCTCCAGATCGGATTCACTTATGGTCACTTATGGTTCCCCCAGGTTTGTAGACTATGATTGTCATATTCCTGCATACAATAAATTTTACAATGTTATAGTAATATTCTTTATTATATGTAGGAAAGTATTATTTGGTCGATGTTGGATATCCAAATGCACTAGGATTTCTCTTTCCTTATAACTGTACTCATTACCACCTAAAGGAATTTGTAAGAGAAAACCCCATAAACACAACATAGGAGTTGTTTAACCATAGACACTCGTCACTTAGGAAGACAATATAATGTACATTTGGCATTTTGAAGCAGCATTTTCCTATATTGAAGCATGCGACATCTTATAAAATTGTGACACAAACCAAGATTGTTTTAGCATGTTGCATTTTACACAACCTTATTACGAGAGAGGATGGCCTTCCACTAGAAGAAGAATGTGAACAGGAAGACGGCCGTGACAGGATAGATGTATCATTGCTTGAGACATATGGTTTGACTCAGTGTGATAGAGATGACTGAGGGATGTTTCGAGATGAAATTTCAATAAGGATGTGGGAAGACTATAGATCTTGATAGAAGGATGCCATGGTTTTTCTTAAGTTGTAACTATATACTCCATTATTCACCTCTGTTGTACAAATTTGGATTGGGTATCTGAAAAAATGTTGAGCAATACCACTATTTTCTATTTGTATGATTAATAAACCAAAATAAGGAGTTTTTTGGACTCATTTCTTTTCCTAATTGTTAGATCATTCTTATAGAGAATTCTTAAAATAGTTAGTTGCATTTGATATAATATCTAAGCTATGCATCAAATTGTATACTCCATTCAAGGATCAATCACCTTATGAATTTACTTTAATTTAATGGTCTCTTATGAATATACCATATTTAAGGTGACTGCTTAGAAAGTAGCTGATCAGGGATTAATGCTTATTTGGGCTATGTTTTATCTAACCTAAATATCTTGTGCAATGACATAATGAGCATGTCTCAACTATGGATTACTACTGCGAATTATTTTGGAAATCACTAACATGTTCTTGCTGGTATAAAGTTGAAAGTTTGTAAGAAGGTGATGTTACTTTGAGTTTGTTTTCAAGAATTTGTTAGTGAGTGGCACTGAATTATTTTCCTGTTTAGTGTGTTAACCATGTCATAATATATCATGATCATGTTGCACACAAGCTCTAGCAGATAGATTTTACTTTTTATATACCAATTTCCATATATATATA
>MU223083.1:791389-802413 GCA_018584345.1 Thuja plicata
CATTTTTACAAACACTTGGCATGCAACCCAATACTTTAATCAACATGAACATTATGCCAGACAATAGACATGCAACTTATCTCCCCATTTATTGACTAACAATTTGCATCCAATAGTGACATAGATTAGCCAAGACTCTTGACTTTGCAATTATATCTCATACAATGCCAAGATCTGAAATGAATGATAATCATCTACACCTGCAACACTATCAATTTTATGTGCAATACAAAATCTGACTTCAATGTTCACCTACAACAGCTCAATAAAATGCACCTATGTAATCATGAGAATGCATGTAAATCACAAAGGAACTTTATATATCAAATCATCATATGTCATTGATGAAGAGGCAAGCAATATCACATGAAATGATGATCTCATAAGCCCAAATCAAATTTCTGAAGTAGCCGCCCCTGTTCTTGCATAGGCTGATCAACCTCCATAACAACGGATTATGAAGGTATAATTTCCACAATGAAGCACAAGATTGGACTTCTGAATTAAAGCCCACAATCAACAATAATTCAGCTAGTATTTCACAGCCTCAAAATTGCGTAACCAATGAGGGTTTTCGTCCCCATAGATCCTCCAATGGCTGAAACCCTAACTGGCTTCTCCACCAAATAATCACATCAAACAGTCATCAATTCCTAGATGATAGAAAATGAGCCCTCAATGCCTATTTATTCTTTTTCCTCAATAGGTTGGCCTCCTTCTAGAACTTTCTCAAGTCACCTTCTAGAAGGAATATTATAATTTTATTTTATTATTTTAATATTGCACTTTATAATTATAAAATATAACCCAACTCCTCAAGTGCAATATAACATTATAACATAAAATAAGGTTTCCAAAATTAGAAACATCCATGGGATAATAGGAAACCTTCATATGACCAAGAAATGAGCCAACCAAGCAACTGGGTAACTACCTCACGGTCCTCTTATCAAGTCCCACTAGCCTACAAGGATCAAGAATAGACTAATTCCTTTGAACTCCATTGCTCACGAAAAAGGGGACATTACAAAGATGGAGGAGCATGTGGAGTTCAATAAGAGACATGGAAAGGGAGAAGCATGCACAAGAATATATATAAAGTCACAAGGAAGGATCATGGCCAAAGAAATTAATGGAAAAAAGATAAATGGAAATACATTTTGTTCTAAAAATCTAAGGATAATGTTGTGCAAATTTGAATATTTTATTTACTATTGAAAGAAGAAAGACATATAAACATAGAATAAATTTAACATAGCATAACGTAGGTCTACATAGAAAAAGACTTTGGAAGAAAATCCCCACACTCCAAATCAAATTATTTTAGTATTCAACAATATAAAATAATAATATTACACTTGTAGCTAAAACACTCATAAAACTATTAGCAACCAAAGATTTGGAGTCGAACTTTGCTAACTTAAAAATATCTTCAAATATTCCACGCAAAATCTATCCCAATCACCTAATATATAGCTAATACGACAAATAAAACCATCAAATAGTAATTAGAAAACTATGAACTAAAGATTGAATATTATTGAGCTAACTCAACTATTTGTGGTGACTAAGTTTGAATATTATTAGACTGGATATTGGATAAGAACAAATTTAAGAGGTAAAGGATGATTGTGCCATGGTGTTTTGGGCTATGCATGAAATTATGTGCTTCAAATAATTATTTGGAGCTGAATACTGACATGTTTGAATGCTTTTCTACAAGTTACCTTTGGGACCAACTTTAGAAGATGATGTAATGCATGTTCTTTGATCATAACATTTGGAGAAGACTTAATGAGATGCATTTGGGTAACCATTATTGGAAAGTGATCATTTTTGTATGGTATGAGTCACTTATAGATTTTCATTTATGGAAATGCATCTAGTATATTGATTTCTTGGAATCAAGTTAAGTTTTGGACATACAGTCTTTAAAATGACTAAGTACAAAAGCATAAATACATAGTATATTAGTATTGTTTTAGATAGTGAAGATCAAGTATGACATTTTATGACTAGAGAGCTTAGAGGAAGATACTATGAATATGTATTACCTCCACCTAAGATCAATTTGGTTTTGGTGATGATTACAGTGAGTTAGAGAGATTTGAAGACATGCGCAAACAATAGAAGAGCATAACAAAGCAGTTGAACAAGTAGCAATGATTTAAGGAGTATGTCATGGACTCCTGGAAAGCTAAGTTAGATTATGATTTTGGATAACCTATATTTTAGTTATGTAATCTAGCACCGAATTTGTATTTACTCTTTACATTATTAATTATATTTTGTATTGAGTGCTGACTATGTAGTAATAATTAAGAGAGCAGACTTGATGATGATGATGATGATGATATATATATATATTTGTGAGAGGAGAGGTTTAGATAGATCATTGAAGAGCTATGACTGGAACTATCTAAGCATTGAGGATGCTTGTTTTGTTCATTACTGAGAACACTTTGTAACAGAAGTTTTTTTGTAAGAGTTGTAAGCTCTGTTGGCCCCTAACATGGTGTTGTATATCTTTAACACAGTTGTTATTCCATTAACAAGGAAATGTACTATGTAATATTCAGCTCCTAAGAGGGCCATGTCTCCTAACATGAAAATTATACTTTAGTGCATGCTTGTGGGTACCATCCCCACTGGGGTTTTCCCTCTGCTAGGGTTTTCTCGACAATAAATAATGGTGTTATGAGTTATGTGTTCTTTGCTTATGTTATTTTCATCTCTGTAAGCTTATGGTTTATTTGGAATTGGTTTAAGATTAATTTTAAGTGTTGTAATGCAGATTCACCCCTCTCTTAGTATTACTCAACCCTAACAATTAGTATCAGAGCTATTGGCCCTTGAAGAGAAAGTATAATAGATTAAGGGAGATCAAAATGGATTCAAAAAATTTGCAAGAGAATTTTGAAGTAGCACTTAAAGACCTTGATAAAGCAAAAGAAGAAAATTGTGACTTGATATCCAATTTAAGAAAAGTTGAGGGATTCATCAAGAAACTAAAGGATCAGCTTGAACTTTGCAGAAATTAGAGACACGATCTTATGATTCAGATAAAAGAGGATTCAAACAATGATAATTTAGATCAAATAAAGTAACTTGAACAAGAGAATGATACTTTGAAGCTTGAGAATGAGACAATGGATAAAGAGATTAAACAAGAAAAGAATGCTAAGAAAAAGGCTGAAGAAGCTTTGAAAGAAGCTAATATTATGATGGGACAAATAAAGATTTACCTTGATCACTAAAAGAACAAGTATCTAGAATTGGAGAAATATAATCAGATCATAAAAGGTGAACTTGTTGAGACAAAGAAACACATTGAGAAACTTCACATGAGTAGTGATTTAATTGATGAATAGAGAGACAAATAGAAACCTAAAGGTGATATGACTGGTATTGGCTTCAATGAAGCTCAATGTTCTAAGAATCAAGATGAAAAATATGATGCAAAGATTGATGGATAAAAACCTATTCTTGAAGAACCTAAAGAACATATCAAACCTTTCATAGGTAGATGCTTTGGATTTAACAAGTTTCTACACATGAAGAGAGATTGCAAAGGTAATACCCCTTTCTAAAGTTTTTTTGGTTACTATTTTAATGCAATGCATATGGGCACAAGAAAGCAAAATGCAGGAAACCAGATCAATCTATATACATACAAGATTACACCAAAGAAGAATCATAAGCTAATATCACATATTAAAAATGCAATAACGTAGAACAGATTGCAAGGAATTGTAAGTTACAAGTTAATCAAAATAGAAGACCTCTTATATGCTAAAAATGTAAAAATCCAGGTCATATAGAAAAGTTTTGCAGGTATAATGGAGTAAATAACAGAAGTGTACCACCTCCTATGGATACAAGGAAGAATGACAGTGATACTGGTAAGAGTCTTGCAGAATACAAGAGTGATTTTGACAATTGTTTCAAGAAAGTTGAAGATAAAAATAGTGGTAAGGTATGGAGAGTCAAAGCGTCTAATGATGTATTGGTTCAGGGAGAGAAAGTAGAATCAACCTAACTGACTGAGCATGGCCTTAGGGGGGGAATTGGATGAGCACAATAGATTCTATTTAGCCCCTGATTCTGAGGAGTAAGCTCTAACGAGTTTAGTTGTGATATGTGCAGACATCATATAACTTATATCTATGAGTGCAACATTGGACGATGCATATTATATGATCGTAGGATTTGTAATTGACTGGATAGTGTATGGTGTTAAGTATATTAGGTAATGTGCATTTTACACTTAACGATGAATAAAAGGACATCTAAGATACCTATTTATTCACTATAAGAAGAGAAGCAACCTAAGGAAAATAAAGATCAGAAAGTATCAGACTATCTAACAACTATATTGCATGTTCATTCGAAGCGGGAATTTAGAATTTAGCATAACTGAGGTATTTACATCATCTAATCATACAAAAGCTATGGATTCACCTTTGATTTATGATGTTGTAGATCAACCTAAATACAAATTTAAGAAACATCCATTTAAGTCTTGTGAAGATGACCCTGAAGGAGCATTTTTTCATACACCACATGACGTCTTGCATGTAGAAGATATTAGGGCTTACATTTATTGCAAGTATGGCATATTGGGTATTGATGAGATTTTTATTGAGATGGAGTACACGAATGATAATGGAAAAATGAAGGATGAATACAAACACATAGACGATTTGAGCATTATGAAAATATTGGATCTATATGAGTTCAACAAAGATGAATGGTTCAAAATCTTACTGAGAAGAGTTCATGATCAGTTCATCCGGATAGGAAAATAACCTATAAATATATATAGTCAATTGATTCATAAGATAACTTGGTTAGGCAATACTGAAGTTATCCATGTGGCTGAGAAGAACATAAAGAAACAAGTTGAAACCCTAACATATTCTAAATGGGATAGGCGAGCTATGACAGTGATTCATATTTTCTTATAGGATGTCAGATTGGTTGCTATGATACATGGATACAAATTCTACTACAACAGTAGACCTAATTTAGTTTCAACAGGAGTCGTTGTGATGGATTACAGGATGATAATGGAAAATACTAAATATAACCTAAGTGAGGTTCTAGCACAATAACTCTTTGAAAATGTGAAGCTAATTAAGAAAGATAAATCTAAGACCTTTAGATTTGGCTCACTCCTAGTTCATATGTATATCCACATTCAGAAAAAGTTTCCAGATGTGCACCCTAGAACATGGAGAGAAGGGATACCCACTGGTATTCAGACACCATAGAGCTACGAAAGACAAAATTGCACATGGGTTGATGATGAACTGTTTGGCATGATCAAAATTATTCAGAGGCAAATGAAAGAAAGAGTCACAATTCCTAAAGAGTTGGTTGAGAAATACAAGGATACAATTTGTTTCATGGTTAAAGTTGATTGTGTATATTTTGAGGCAGTTGTACATAGAAATAAATCATGTTACCCTATGGGTTATGAAGTTAGTTCATAATTTTTAACTATGCATATTGAATAGGTTTTGTCATCTAAAGTAGATACATCTGAGGAGAGATGGGGCACATATGAAAAAAAATCAGCTAAAGTCAGAGAAGAGAAGACTAGAGGTATGAGGAAAATAAAATTAGAAAACATTATTGATGACTGTGGAGCTAAGGAAGGTTTAACCAAAGAAGAGATGAGAGAAGTAAGGAAGAAGATAGAAGAAAGATCTTCTAGGTTGGCGAAAACTACTACTGCAGACCTTCCACTTCTAGAGATTGAGAAGATAGTTAGTCCACCTTCTACAGTAATTGATTTGACCACCCCTTCACCACCACATAAGACATCATAGGAAGAGATAGTAAAGCTCAAGTAGCTCAAAGAAAAACAAGATCCACTAAACCAGATTCACATCCTAACAAATAGAGGACTTAAGGAGAAGAGAATAAAGCCGAAAAGAGACCACAAGTGATAGACTTGTATGGAAGCCTACTTTGAAGATATTGGAGAAGAGAGCTATTTAGAAAGGAAATCTAGTTTCAGTGAGAAAATACTATGATAGGTATGAGAAATCTAATAGACTAAAGATTGAAGACATAGCAGTAAGTCATTTACTTATTTTCAAGAAAAATCTAATAAAGTAAGAGGGAAGTATACCTCAGGAACTATATGGTAGACTGGAAATTAGAAAACATCTTGAACACATTGAAGATGAGGCTATAAGGAATCAAGCTACTGATGACATGTTTCCAATAGTTTCAGTACAAGAGAGAGAAAGAATTTACTTAGTGTACTCAAACCCTTGTTGAGAAGAAAAGCAAGACTAGTGAAAATTATGGGTAGGAAATATGAGGAAGTTATAGAAGAGACTCAGACGACATTAGATGAGATACTTACGAGTGATATTCCTGAGAATACTCCACCTCATAAACATACTATGCCTAAACGTATAGGAATCAGTGAGTATTCTAAGGAAGCTGAGGTAAGTGTTGAGAAGAGTGAAGACATCATGCAACCATATTTCACTTCACTTGATGAGAAGGACCCATTTGTAGAAAATATTGACAACACGGTGGCAAATGAAGTGGAAGAACAAAAAGAGGAAGAGCATAAAGTTGAATCTGAACAGAGAAGTGAGACAAATGCAACAAAAGAAGAAGAGACAAGATTTGAGGTAAAACATGAACCTAACACATGTAATACTCCATTGTTGTCAAGTGAGGATTAAACTTTAAGCACTAATGTTGATAGTATGGATGATGATGAGTTGATGAGACTATCCTTCATTGCATTCACAAAAGCAAAAGAGAGATCTGAGGAGAAAGGAGATAAGAAGACTAAGGTAATCACTAGAGAAGTTAATACTATAAAAATAATTCTCGCAGTACCTATTGTATTTCAAGGAAAGGATGAGGTAGAGAATATGAGTTTGGCACTAGATGATTTTGATAGTCACTATGAGTCTTTAGTGAAGATTGCTAAAGAAAAGGCAGAGAAGATTTATCAAGAAAATAAGTTGAAGAAAGTTTTCCAGTCTATTTCATGGGACTTTGGCATTCTGAGATCATCTACATCAAAGGCTAGAAGTTGTGTCACACATGGAAGGATGCTATACAGCCATTGTATAAATCCTATCAAACATATTCAGAACATTGAAGATATTTCAGTAAAGGAAAGGGCTAAAATAAATTGTATGATGGAAAATTGTGAGACCTCCTCACAATCTATGTTAGAGATGGTCAGAGAAATAACAAAGATCTATGACAAGATGACTGTATTGGATATTAAGAAAGGGAGAGTAATGAAAAGATTTTGTTTGTTAAAGAGTCTATTCACTCCTAAGCTATCAATTTGTGAAGTTCATTTATCTGATAGGGAGAAGACTATAGAGTCATTGACACATTCTATTTCCACATACCTAAAGGTAGTAGTGACATCATCCTATGTACTGAATGGACTAATTCATGTTAGTGACTTGTTGATTGATTCATGGAACACATAAGTGAACATCATGGAAGATACCTTCCAGGATGTACTTAAATTGGTGAGTAAGCACTGAAATTATACATTTTTATAAATATTGGATACACCCTTTTCATTGTTATCAAAGGGGGAGAAGAGAAGAAAAATGAATTAAAGAAGAAACAATGAGTTGGGACACAGTCATTTCTCGCTAAGTGTTGCCATCAATGCCAAAGGGAGAGATTATTGGAAAGTGATATTTTTGGTATTGCATGAGAGACTTATGGGTTGGAATTTATGGAAACACATCTATTATATTGATCACTTGGATTGAAGTTCAATTTTGGAGATACAGTCTTCAAAATGACTAAATACAGAAGCAAAAATATAGAGTATACCAATATTGTTTTGGATAGCGGAGATCGAGCATGATGTTCTAGGACTACCAAGCTTAGAGAAAGATACTATGGAGTACGTATGACCTCCACCTAAGATTGATTTGGTTTTGATGATGAGTAGAGTGAGTTAGAGAGATTTGAAGACATGCACAGACAATAGAACAACACAATAGAGCAGTTGAACAAGTAGCGATGATTTAAGGAGTATGTCATGGAATCCTGGAAAGCTAAGTTGGATTATGATTTTGGATGACCTATACTTTGGTTATGTTGGAGCACTAAATTTGTATTTACTCTTTACGTTATTAATTCTATTTTATATAGAGAGTTGACTATGTAATAATAATTAAGAGAGGCGACTTGATGATGAAAAGGATATATATAAATGGAAGATGCAAGAGAAGAGGATGACATATATCATTGAAGAGCTATGGATAGAACTATCTAAGCATTGAGGATGCTTGTTTTTTTCATTACTGAGAATAATTTGTAACAAAAGTTTTGTTGTAAGAGGTGTAAGCTTAGTTGGCTCCTAACAGGGTGTTGTATACCTTTAACAGGGTTGTTATTCCTTTAACAAGGAAATGTACTATGTAATATTCAATTCCTATCAGGGCTACATCTCCTAATAGGGACATTATACTTTAGTGAAGGCTTGTTGATACTATCCCCACTAGGGTTTTCCCTTGGCCAGGGTTTCCATGACAAAAAATAATGGTGTTATGAGTTCTGTGTTATTTTCTTATGTTCTTTTCCTTTCTGTAAGCTTATGGTTTATTTGAAATTGGTTAAGTTTAATTTTAAGTGTTGTAATACTGATTCAACCCCTATTAGTATTAATCAATCCTAACACCCATTGTATATAGGGTGGACTATGTTTAGTAGTTTTAATTAGAATAACTTCAACTATGTGCTAATTTAACTTATTTTCCCAAGGGCGAGCTTGACGATGTATGTGATGGAAAACTACTATATATGCATGGATAAATGGATTAAAGAAGTATGATAGTATGTTAGGTTATTGAAAAATTTGTGTGGACTGATTATGGAGTCTGAGAAATCTAGAAGGAAAGTGGATGTGCAAATTATTGTATCTGGCAGAAAGATCAAATTTTAGTAGATTAAGAGATCCTACATTTTTTTTATATTTTCTCTATATGTCTTCTACACGACAATATTCTCTCTATGTATCATTGTGAAGAACTATGTTTTCTACTTGAGTTCTCATTGGAATGGTGAGTTCCTTGGTAGTGTGCCTAAAATAACAAAGACAATGAGTTCCTTGGATTTTGGCCTAAAGATTTAATATCAATTGTTTCATATAGTGAGTAAGATTCTCACTGTGGTTTATACCACATTTGTTTTTTCCACATAAATCTAGAGATAATGTGTATTTGGTTTTATTATTATGAGTTTTTTCTGATAATTAGTTGGATCAATAATGAGTAATTCTTAACTATGGTAGAATTGATGAAAAAATGTTTATGTTAATTTACCCCACCTATCAACATCTTATAGTATTCAGCAGTCTCTAAAAATTTGTCATGTCTTGCCAAGTACATGAATGATGAATATGCCAAGAATCAATCAGGTGCAGACCCAATCAAAATAGAAGGTGACAAGCAAGGAATCAAAGGAAACTAATTTTGAACAATCTCCAAAGACAAATATGAAGTGACAACACTAGTGCCACAACTATCATCAAATAAGAAAGTTCTCTTTGAAAACTGAATAGGAGTCTCCAAGCTTGAAGAATTCATCAAATGCTCATCATAATCTATACAGTAGAATGTGAAAAATCAAGTGAAGGAGGAGACTCATGAATGTCAATCTCCAAAGAAAATGTAGAAGAATCTTCAACTATGACAAGACTATTATGAAAGAGAAGAGAATCCCCTCATATGTGTCTCCCAAATCTTAAATGTTAGAATCCATAAAAAAAATAATGTCTAGTAAATAGGAATCCCAATTAAGAAGATTAATAAGAACATCTTCGAATGACTTAATTTAATCACCAATAAAAGATGAATATTTGATCTCAACTAGAGAAGTAGTAGTTGTAGGTGGATTCTGTATATCATCATTGTATGTGATAAAAGTATACCTGCAAGGGACAACACTAAAACATGCAAACATCAAGATTAGCCATTATAAACAAGATTCAAAGGGTTAGCATATTCAAAGTGAAATCCAAAACAAAGACTTTCACCACAACCTCCGATGAGCCAAACAAGGCCACCCAATGCCTTGTTGATTTTCTCTTAGAGATTATTGTGGGTGTGCTCTCCCAACACAATAAACTTAATCCCACTATTTGATCTAAAAATGCAACTAAGAGAGTGAAAAGCTTCAAGAAAAAGTATGAGGAACTTGTCTCAAAGCCATCACAAATGAGGATATGGATGCAAGATTAATCTAGATTAATATGCAAAATGAACAAAAACTATCTAAGATTCATTCCATTATAAACCTAACATGTGATATCTAGATTCAAAAATGAAATAACATGAACAAGAACTACAATTGCTAAGAAATGCTAAATGCTCTAGAACTAAAAAGGCATAATAACAATGCAAAAATAAGAGATGGTTTGCTCTTGGCAAGAGCCTCTATTTATAGAGTTTTGGAGGGAAAGGAGGGATTTGAATGAGGTGAATCATATGTGGCATCCACATAGATGCCACATAGAGGAAACAAGGGCAAAAGGACAAGCCATGCAAAAGTCAACCCAAGCCTTTAAGGTTTGAGAGGCTCAAGGTTTGCTCACACATGTGTGAGCAACCCTTGGGGAATGGAATGGGGGACAAAAGAGTGGTTGTATTTAAGGAAGTTGGTGGCTTCCTTTTTGAGGAGTTGCTCACACATGTGGGAGCACTCCATTAGTGCTAAAAAGAGTAGGAATCACACTTTAAGTGTGATTAGTGTGTGTTTAAGTGAGGAAGTAGGTTTATTAAGAGGAATAGGTAGAGTAGGGTAGGAATAGAGTAGGTTTCTAGGTAGGATTAATAGGTCTTATTAAATTTAATCCAAATTAATTTGAATTAATTGTGGTTTAAAGAATATTAGAAATGTGGGAAAATAAATAAATTTAAAATTTATTTAAAAGGGGATTTATGGAGGGTAATGTATTAAATAAGATTTAATACATTAAAAGGGATAGTATTTAAATTAAATTCAAATAC
>MU223083.1:802463-816759 GCA_018584345.1 Thuja plicata
TATTTAATTAAATAAATTTAATTAAATAGATAGAAGAATATAACAAATATAATTAATTAAAATTAACTATAATGTTATGGGAATATTAATTAAATTAATATAAGGATGATTTTGGACGTCTACAATCATAACTGTGAATAGTTGCATAATATTTAAACTCTTCCAAGATATCATCATCAAATATAATATTATCAATATCATTAAGTGGAAAAAGGAAATTTGAAGCAGGAATATCTGGCAATGGAGGAGCATCTCCATAATGATCCAAATAATGGTCCAAACTATGTGTGGGAATTAAGTACTTTTTAACTTGGGGTAGATGGACATCATGGAAGAATTTTGAATTGATACTACAACCAATCAATCTTATATTATGATAATTCTTCTTTCCCCAAACTGATCCCTTATATTGCCACTTTGGCTCAAGAATGAGTCCATATGGATGAGGAAATAGGTAAATCCATGTACAATGTGTAATGATTATTTTTACCTATGACTCATAATTGTCCTTAGTCAAAGTTATAATAGAATGCTGCGTTGTCTAAACAACTATGACATCAATGATACACCTCTCACATCATATAGAGATTAAAAAAATGACATTGTATAAACCAAGATTTAAAATAAAAATGATATTAAACAAAAATACAAGTAGAAACTATTTTGTGGAATGTGAAGTTGACTAAAAGATCTTTCCATCAATACCTTGCTTGCAAAATTTTTCCTCCATTTTCTCATTCTATAAGGAAAAGAAAAAAATCCCTTCTTAGAGGCACAAAGAGGGTGAAAACACATAAAGGGATAAAAATTGTTCATCCCCTAGTCTTCCATGCGACCATTAGGGAAACTATGTAAAAAATAAAATAATGATGGTGGGAACTTATAGTGCGTACACAACCATAGATCAAAACAAATCAATTAGAACATATGTTTGCCAAGAAAAAAATTGAGAGCCACACAAGGTAATTGTATCCCCATACAAGTCTAATCAAGAAAGAACTACCATTTCCCGAGTTGGAATAAGATAGAATAGATAAGAGAGAATGCCTAAACAAAAAACATGCTTTGTTTTCTATAAAAGTTACCACATAATGCTCAACAACCGACATTAACTCTAATGAAGAAATAATGAGGTTAGATAACAACTTGTTTGTAATGTGGGATAAATCTCCAATATCTAATCATGCCCACCACACAATTATATAAGCTCCAACCAATAAAGAAAGGTGACAATCATACAATTGGGCCTTCATTGCAATAGGTGCTAACCATAAAATATTTTAAATAATCCTAACCCATAAGTTAACATTCCACTTGCAAAAAATTAAGGAAACTACTAATCATAGTAAATTGGTCATGGTCAAATGAGATGACAAGTGAAAGAGGGAATGTGCCATTGGAACATGACAGGGTTGTCAACCAAATAACTATACAAATTATACACAATATTAATGTTTGCCTTAAAAGTCACCAAAAATTTGATGCATGAGATATTAAAACAAGGAACCAACTAAGAAAGTATGCTCAATGGAAAATAAAATGTCAACCCAATGCAATACAAATTGGCCCCATCGTGCAAAGCGATAATTGCAAGCTCCAAATGTACAACTAAAAAAACAACATAACCAATGTAAAGACTCAAAGGGCATTTCAAAAAATGTTGATACGAGCTAAAAAAATCAAGTATCAAATGCAGAGGATATGGGTGATACTACTTACCCTGCCAGCCAACAACATACAAACCCAATGTGTAAATTCTTAGATTGAAATGCATGGGCCAATGAGGTTGCAAATCGCTAGTGAAAGTGGAAGCCCTAGAGAAAGTAATGTTAGAGATAAATGTGTTGTGCAGAAGAATAATATGATCCAACCACAAAATAATGGGAATCAACTTACAAAAGTGTTACCCCATCAATATTTATTGCTTAAGATAAAGGGCCTTGCTTGGTTGCTTAAACTTTGAACTTTGAACCTTCTCTAGTTCAAGTTCATTAGTTCAATGTCAGCGGCATGTAAAATAATTCTGGCAAATTTTCTTGTTTAAAATGTCTAAGTCCTCCTCCTACACCATGTCTTGAATTCTAACCTTGAACCTCTTTCAGTTTGGTTCAAAGTTCATAGTCTAAAAAATAGAATTGCCTTATTTTAATTGGGTGAAAAGTCACCACGTCTCTGTCTTAAGCGTCTTGTCATTTTTGGTATTCTTTATCATTAAAGGATTTTTTTGAATTTGAACTTTGAACCTTATTTCTCATGGTTCACATTTCATTTAAATACTTCACTTTCTTCTTCCTTGGAAGGTCACCACAGTACACATACAAGTGATAACCTCAATCACTTTCTTTGTAATCTCATAGTGTTTTTCCAATATTAAACTTTGATCCTTGAATCTACTCATCAAGAATAAAATTGATACTTTCTCTATAAACCAAGGAAACTCTCCACATAAATCCATCCCAAGAGTATGAGCCATCTACATCTCATCATCTTTTAACCCTACTTCAATTTTCCTTATTCATGATCAAACTCTTTTAATTGAACTCTTTTCAACATCCATGGAACAATTTTATTGGATTCATGAACAATCAAACTGGATTCCATGTTCACATTTGTCCTAGATCTTGAAACCCTAAATAACTCTCAAAATTCTTCATTTTTTCCTTTGCAAATAGTGAAAAAAAAATTTAAAATTTAACCTTTTAACCTTAACTCCTCATAATTACTTTTGACCACTAAAAAAATTTATATCAATGATGTAATCAATCTTACATCACACATAAATCAAATGAACCAAGAATAATACACCTTACTAGTAAAACCATACCAGAGATATAGAAGATGCTATTGATCTCTAAGTTTTGTTGATCATTATTGTCCCACACTTAGTCATTTATCTTGGCAGTTTAGCCGGTCATCGCTGCGGCCGAGCTATCCATTATAGGCCGAGCTATCTGGCATAGTCATTGCCGAGAAGATAATGGTTTCTAAGTGACTCAACAATCAAGAAAAAGTTGATCATGTTCATGCCGAGCACCAAAGTCTTAAT
Source organism: Thuja plicata (assembly GCA_018584345.1). Lineage (NCBI taxonomy): Eukaryota > Viridiplantae > Streptophyta > Pinopsida > Cupressales > Cupressaceae > Thuja > Thuja plicata. Next base: position 805,510 of record MU223083.1, read on the forward strand.
GTACCGAGAAAGATAGTTTTGAGATAAATATTAGGAATGGCACAAACTTGAAGGTAAACTATTTTGGGCCGACTTGTTCATGCATTTAATGATTTCAACAGAGTTAATTATGAATTAATTAGTTGATCCCAATGCATGGCATGGATCTAGTCAGAAAATTGGAATGCCCAAGCGGCATAAGCATTTAATCCTCATCGTTGATCTAGAACTAGATGCTAGATTCATAAAGTATATAAGATTGATTCTTAAACCCTAAATAGAGCAGAGTAGGTGTGTATGAGAGGAGAAGTGTATGTGTACATGAGAGATGTACAAAGGGTTATTTTGATAGAAGAAGCATAGATATAGAAGAGCGAAAGAGAAGTGAATAGCAAAGTAAAGACATATATTATTAGATTAGAGAAGGTATTGGAAAGAGGAGATCCATTATCAACATTAGAGTGCATAACAAAGGATAAGTTCTTGAGACATTCTAACCAGTGTATCAGGTGAAATCCCTTAATAGAGTGGTTCTAACAGACCTTTCTAAATCTCTTAACTGAGTGCTTACTTTGTGAGTTTAAATCCTTTTACACGGTAGATTGTAATGATCTATAGCTCTTAACCGGGTATACCTTTAACTAGGTAGATTACATATCATGATCAAACTTTGTAGCCCTAACAAGAACACTTTATTGCTGCAGTAGTGAAGATTTTTGTGGGTGTCATCCCCACCCCAGTTTTACCTTATTGTGTTTTTGGGTTACCAAAATTCTGTCTCGAGTTATCTATTTACTATCATAGATGCTACTAGTTGATAGATCAATTACATTTATATATGGTTGTGGATCAGTTTTGTTTTAAAGGATAAAATGTTTAAGATATGATTCACCCCCCTCTCTCAGTATCTTGGTTTCCAATATTTTATTTCCAAAAATTGGTATCAGAGCACAATTCTCCTACAAAAGGTTTTAATCAGCTTGAGAGTATAGATCTGTAGATGGGGATTTACAAATTGGGTAAAGTCATTGAGAATCAAAAGATTGAAATTCAGCTAGTTTTACATCAGCTTGAGACATGAAGACATGAATTGAGGAAGTCCTTGATATCTAGGAAATATTTGGCCATACAAATGAATGATACTCATTATTAGGAAGAAGACACTGCAAATCTATTTTAGAATGGAAACTCTACTGAGAGCAATGCAAAAATTGCAGATTTACTTGAAAGGAACAATACATTGTGTGAAGAAGCCAAAAACCTGAAAAGAGAACAAGAAATGCAAACAGTAAGACTATGTGAAGTAGTGGAAGAAAAGAAGAAAGTTGAAGATGACAAAGCTATGGCTGAAGAAGACAAAAGAATGATGACTATCAGACTTGATGAAATGACACATGAAGTACAAATGATGACAAACAATCAGGTTGACATAGTGAATCAACTGGTACTTGCAAATCAGGAGATCAATAGGAAAGACATGGAAATTATAAATCTGAGATCTGAGAATAGTCAATTGAATGATGAATTGAGATCTGAGAAAGAACCAAATGAAAGATTGAACAGACCCAATGAAGCTTTGACTCATTTTGAAATCTTGATGGAAGCATCAAGGAGATCTAAAGATTCTTCTGGATTAGGTCACATCAAACAATAGACATCTACTGAGAAAGGAGAATAAGCTAAGATTGGTGAAAAGAGGAATGCAAAGTTAAAGAACAACAGGCCTGTATGCCACCACTGTGGAAAATCAGGACACACAACAAACAATATTTGTCGAAGCAAGAATGGTAAGTCCAATCCTAAACCTAAGTTCAATGGTTATTTCTTTAACTATAAGAAGTTTGGATATCAAGCACATGAATTTTGGGCAAAGGCAAATTATGCACCTCCCACACCTAGATTCAATGGGTATTGTTACAACTGTCAAAAATTTGGACATAGAGCACAAGATTACAGGTCTAGAGCTAAACAACAATGGACATCAAAGAAACAAGAAAAATCACCAAGGAAAGGTAACACTTACAATTGGGATTACAACACATGGCATAGTTTTCATTACTGTGGTGAGTATGGACATGTTCCAGAAAACCACATAAATAAAAATTTCAGACGTAAATCTAAGAGTTGGATGAATGGAAGCCTAGTTTTCTATAATTGTTTGAAAATCGGTCATAATAGGAAAGATTGCAAAATAAGGGTACCTACTCCCACTGTTAAGTACATTAGAGTACATATGAACCAGACATGGATAAGGAAAGTAGAACCACGCAGCAGTGAAGTTACTAAAGCTGAGGTCACCTAATCCAATGGATCAGGTGATCCCACCATCACTAATTAAGAAAAGAAAGGTATGTAAGGAAATGCATTTATATCTCATATATTTTATCAGTTCCTAACATATAAAGGTGCAATTGTCCATATCTGCATATAATAAGATGCATGAGGACACATTTTGAGTTATGTAGCGAGAAAAGTCAAAATGCACTATAGATGCCGAGAAACAATATATTTCTAATGTATGTCAAGTAAGTTTTGTTTGATGACCGAGAGGTAAGTGAATTTTGTGAGTCAACCGAGGACAGTTGTTTGGCACTCACTCAATGGAAAGAACATTTAATGCTGACCTAACTTTCAACCGTTGGAGTCTATATAAAGGGAAGAGCTATTTCATTTCTTCTCACCATGCGATTAAGAATTTCATAAGAGCGATTGTGCATTTGTGAACTTGAACACTACAAAGTTTTTTGAATATTTCTACAGCATGCTGTTGGCAACCTCTTTAGTGGAAAGTGTGGATTTTGTCACTTGCTGAGGTACTTTGTTCATGATCCTTGAAACTCTATTTTTTGGAGAAAATGGACACAAGTTCTTCTTCACCAGCTAAGAGAATGGAGAAGGAGTTGCTAAATGTTCAATTGGTAAGGAGAGACACCTGTGCGCCTCCTAATTTCTGAGCAGTTTGTGAGAGCACAATTAAGGGTGATTTGACTAGAGCCCTATCATCAATTCAACCAAAGCTACTCATGATTCATGATATTAGGTCATGTTATATTTGCAAGATAAGAGAATTTGGAGATCACAAGCTAAGAGAATCTTACAACAAGTTGTGCATAGACGAGGCCCTAAAAGACAAACATAAACACTTAGCTGAGAGAGGGTTAACTCGTGCCCTAGACTTTTTGAGGGAATTCAAAATGGAATGGATCAAGATTGTTCTGAGTCAAATACATGAAATGAACATATGGTTAGAGAATGGTCCAGTTAAGATTACAAAGGAAAGCATTCATCGTGTAACTGGTTATCCAATTCTAAATGGGAAGAAAACTATGAGATGTCAAAGTAAGGAAAAAATTGAAGAATTCACTGGAGCCATGTGGAATAAAAGAGGGATGATGATATCTACAATTACAGGTTTGGAGATTGATTTTTCTGTTAGGGTTATAGCTCATAATTTTTATCAGTCAAGCTGACTGGACAGTGTCCCTGGCATTGCAGTCAGCCAGGCTTGGAAAATTGTGAAGAAGGATCATACCTATGACCTTGTCGAGCTTCAACTAATGTAACTGGATGAGAACCTTGCTTCAATTAGAAAGGCAAAGAACTGAATATGTAAGTTTGGATCTCTGCTCACTTGCATATTTTTCTACATACATAATACATTTCCTTTGTTTGGAAACATAGTGTGGAAATTAGACAGACCTATCACACATCAAATCAATGAATTTATTCATCAATGAGGTGATAATTTTGACAATGCGATGGGAACATATTTTATGGAATTCAAGAAAAAGATGAGATTAAGGGGTAGAATTCCCAGTTCACTAGCTGAGAAACATTGTGAAGCTATATGTTTCCTAGTAGACGCCGATTACACCTATGTGCAGGCAGTAGTGCCAAGGGTATCATGGCTAAGTCTATTACCTTATGAAGTAAACATTGATGAGACATCTGCAACAATAACAACTCTATTGGTAGAGGAAATTGATAGTACATTGAAATGTTTTTGAAACTATGAAGAAGCTAAGTCTAGAATCACTATGGATTTGAAGGCTGGCACTGTGGAGAGAAAAAGGAAGAAAATTGTCAAAAAACTGAAGAAGATGGTTGGTATTGAGAGTGATGAAGAAGAAAAGGATGCACCTTCGAGCTTATCAATAGGACATGGAGAAGATATGTCTAGTGAAGAAGATGAGAGTGAACCTAAAGAGGACGTCACTATGAAAGGAAAAGGGAAGTAGCCAGTGGTTACCAAGGAATCTAAACAACGCAAAGAAAAATCTAAGGCTACCCCTCCTATAGCCAACCGACCTAGGACAAGAGAATAAACTATTTCTACACAAGCAGAGACAACAAAGGTATTGTAAAGGAAGAAAAATATTTCTTTTGTGTTTATTTACTTTTATTAAGGTTTTATTATGTATTTCCCTAACCTTTACAGTTAAATGAATTGTGTTGATTGTATATTTCAATTATGATTAGGGAGAAGATAATATGTTCCACCTTTATCTCCGCATGCACAAATGTAGGATCCAAGTTGATCAACCCAAAAGAGGGATTAATGCACAAATGAACCAACCATTTGGAAATTAGAGTAAAGAAGAAGATCTTAAATTTTGTTAATTGAATATATAGATATGATATATGATAGTAATTGAAAAGGATGAGAAGAAGAACCATCCTTAAAGAATTGTAGATCAAAGAATGCTATTTTCTAAGGTCTGTACTTTATTTTTGGAAAAACTGAAGTATGATCTGGAACCGGAATGCAGAGACGAAATAAACCCAAAAATCTTTTTCCAATCCGACACCGTCTTATGAAAAAGGTTGACCTTGAACCACAAATGTCAACCCTAAGCCAATAATGTCAACCTCGACCTGCATAAGTCTGATAGAGAATATGTTTGCGGAGACTAGAAGAAAGTCGAAAAGGGTATCCAGATCTGAGTCCAAATCCACAGTCCTGAACCTATACCTACAAGAAAAAGAGGTTTTTTTGTTGGGGGGGAGGGGTTTTCCTTGGTCAAACCTTGGTTTTGGAATTAACCTCAAATATATGTAATTGAAATTGCACAAAGATAAACAAAGTAAATGCATGAATTCACCTTGCTTGAAAAAATCCTTGTGGAGGATTTGAATCCTTGATTCCACAAGTATGTATACACCAAATATGTAGAATGTAGAATGGTAGTATGTCTTCAATCTCTTTCTTGTAGATCTCTAACACCAAGTCTTGAATGAGTTCTTGATTTAGAAGAGGCTGGGAAGAAGGTGGATGGAGAGATCACCAAAAGGGCACTATGTAGCTTGAATCCTTCAATGGCCTCCAATGGATCTCTTTGAATGCTTGAAGGCTTGATAATGGATGAATGCTTTCTTGAAATATTTCTCCTTAGCTTTCTTGGACTTCACTTGATAATGCTCCTCAATTGCTCAAGGATGCTTAGGCTTCAATAGAGGACTTAGAGAAAATGAGGGGAGAAAGGGTCCCTTTTATATGAAACTAGGGCACAATCTTCTAAGGAGGCCGACATAGTAGAATTAAATTCCCATTAAAGCCTTTACCCCTAGGAGAGGACCTAAGTTAAATATAATTTAGGAATCGATGCTTTAGAACCCAAAATAGCCGACTCAGAAGTGGGAAATAAATTTTGAAAAGACCGACATCCAGAAACTGCAAGACCCCAAAGTTTGAACCCTGGGTCAAGGTTGAGGTCAACCTTGACCTAGGTTAGGGTCAAGGTCGACATAGACCAAAAAGGTTGACCCTGACCTTGAAGTCCAAAATCTTAGGTCTATAGTCTAGAATGCAGAAATCAGGTTGGAAAGAAGTGGAAAGAGGCACAGAACAGGGGGAAAGCCAGGTCTAACTCAGGAACCCATTCAACGTGCTAGATATGACCCCAAACCACTTACTTGGAAGGTGAAACATGTCTACAATGGAAGTGCTTTGATTTTTTGAGTATACATTTAGCCCCCACTTTAGCAAGAGTATGAGCTCAACACATACTCTTGGTAAAGGAGAACATACATAAAAGACAATCTTATTGGAATCAGAAGGGAAAAAGAAATCCTCAAGCCCCCAAGAGACTTAAGTCTTTATCAACCCTAAGATCACCATAAGAGAGACATCACTTAGTTAAGAAGAGAGAGAAGGGGTGTGATTATCTTTCCCAATGAGAACTTATGTCACATTGTGAACCACACAAAAACCATAACTGGAAAGATGGACTTGAACCACCAATTGAATTTGGCTACTCACTAGTCAACCCATCAGAGAGATCCATTCTTAAAGGGATCAAAAACATTGTAATTTAAAAACTGGCAGGATCAAGAGATCCGTGTAATTTTAAACTGGAGGGATCAAGAGATCCTAAAAAGTAAAAATGACCATGCTTTAAGGATTAGTTTTTAATCCATAAAGGGAAAAGTTTTAAATCTTGAAAACTATTTTAAACATGTGTGTGTGTAAAAGTGAGTAGAGTGTATGCCCCCATGTTAAAGTCATTGCTAACACTTTAATAGGAGTAATGGTTTTAACGAAAACATAAACAAGTCTACGGATTATGTTTCCACTATGAGATGCCCCCAAAGGAAGACAAATCAAGGGATATAAAACATAAACATACATAAGAACACAAGAGGGATCTACCTAATGTGGGGTCAGTATGATCATAAGATAACATGTACATAGAAATATGATATTATTGCAACTGAATTGACATCATTCCCCAAAGAAAGTAGAACTACAATCACAAAGGAGGAAAGAAAACTTAAGAGTTACGAAGAAGAATATTTTTAGACCACAACATGGAGACCAAAAATAATTAGTGCTACCATGTTGCAGATCCAAGCAGATTATACAAGGAAAACAGTTACAATAAATAACACAAGTACAACATAACATGAAACAACATATAGAAGAATGAAGATACACATAGAGGAATTTGTACAATAGGTTTGATTCCTTTATCACCTTGCACCAATGAGCTAACAAGGGTCATATAAAAGAGTCTAACAAACATTTAGCAAATACATTATGGGAGAAGCACATTACAACATGCAAACACAAATAGGGCTACCACAAAAGATAAGCCAATGAAGCATATTGCTGACCCTCGCCATCTTGATTTATGTTATTGATGGAAGGTGGGCAACTCACAAGAGGGACTATATCCAATATAGTAGGAATGATAGCCAGTTCCAAACAAGGATCCTCTTGAGAATCACAATGCTCAATACTAGGTGTAATTGTTAATTGAGTTGAAAGCATTTGAGGTAGATCAATATCAAGATCAATGGTCTCATATTTATCACTAAGATCAATAGGATCATCGAGAGTTTCCTCCTCATTAAGGTTGATTGAAATGGGTTCTAAGATGTGAATAGGATCATCATACTCCTTCATCTTAACATCATTATGTATATTGAATTCTTTCGACACATTAGGCATAGCTTGGTCGAAAGAAGGTAAGGAATTTCAAATAGCAGAAGCATGGGCTCTGGCATTATCTCCATGCTTCTTACAATGTTCATTAGAAGATTTGTTACGTTTAGCTTTGGTTGGCATATTTTGAGAACTAGGAGGAATGACAACAAGTTCCTTCATAGGTTCTATAGGAGGATTCTCAATAGGTTGTGATGAAATAGTAGAAGTTTGAGTAGTCGAATTAGAAGTAATTGATAAAGGAGGTATGGAAGGTGTGGGCAAAAGACCATGGTTGGAATCAATCTGAGGCATACTTAACTCAGCAATTTTGCAATGTTTGTAAGCTTGATATGAGTGAAAGAGATGATCAGAGCGAGGAGGACATGAGTTAGGTAATGAGGGCCAAAGGAAATAAAGAGTATCACAATCTTTAGGCCTAGAAGGTTGATACAAACTATGATTAATCATTTTTACTTATCCATTATGAATGAACTTAAGACATTTATGAATGGGAGAAGCAATAGCATGCATATCAGTTATCGAAGGTAAACCAAATTTGATTTGAAATTGATTAGAAGTAGGAATAATGATGAAAGTGGTATCTACAAATTTACCACAAAGTTCAACAGGTAAGTTAATAGAACCAAGTGCAAGATAAAGAAAACCATTACAAGTTTGGATCTATGCATCAGATGGATCATAATAATCACATTGTAAGCCTTTCATAAAAATATTTTCCTCAGTAATGACATTTATTAAAGATGTGGGATCAACTAGAAAGCCACGATTAGGTATCTTAGCAATCCTAGCATAGATATAAAGGGGACCATCAGGAGCTTTAATCATTTTAGAATCAGCAAAGGTAATTAAAAGTTCCCTAGGTCACTTATCCTTAGTTTGTTTTTGTTGTTTAGGTGGAATAGGAAGTTGAAGTGGAGGTGAAGGATCTTGAACCGTAAGTTGAGATGGAACAACACTCTCCACATGATTAACAATGTAATTATGATCATCCATCTTTGAATCGTAAACGATATCCAGAGAAGATGGTTGAGCTATATTATTCGTATCATGTGTAGGTAGAGGATTGGTATAGATTTGAAGGTTTTGATTAGGAGGAGAAATAGATTTATTCCCATTACCATAAAAATTATCAATAGCCAAATCTTTAGAATCAATTAAGTCTTGGATTTTATGCTTTAGAGAGTAACATTTTTTAGTATCATGGCCATTCTGGTGATGGTATTGGCAGAAAGATTTAGAATCAAAGGATTTTGAAGCTATTGTGGTGGGAAGAAGAGGTCAAATAGGAGGTAAGGTAATCATGCTAGCACTCAACAACCTACTCATTATAGAATGCAAAGTTTCAGAGAGAGGAGTAAATGTATGATTCATATGGAAAGCAGTGGATGCAGAAGTAGCATTATTGGATGTAGCCGCAACTTGATCGGCAACCGCATTCCTCTGTTTATGAATCTTGAAATAGTTGTTAGGTTTCTGAAACTTATTAGGATTAGGAGCATTGTCACTCTTATCAACGGGAACATGAACCATTGGAATGTTGCTCTCAAACTGACTCACTTGTAATTGATAATGGTGAAGTGTTTCACATAGTTGTTGATAGGAGGTAAATTTAGTAAGAAAAATCTTATCTCTAATATCTTTTTGTAAATTTGAAATAAACATATGTTGAATATCAATATCAGGAACATGATAAGAAATCTGAGCATGTAAATGCTTAAATCTACCAATAAAACTATTCAATTTTTCCTTAATGTTTTGTTTACAATGCATTAAATCAGATAAGGACACTTGTGGTCCAATGTTATTTTGAAATTGTTGAATGAAAAAATTAGCAAGTTTAGGAAAATAATCAATGGAATAAGGAGGTAAGGAACAATACCATTGTAAAGCCTTATCTCGAAAGGTTCTAGCAAACAATTTAGCTAAAATCCTATGGTCATGAGCATATTCACTATAAAGGATTTGAAATGTTTTAACATGAGTAACAGGATCACCTTTACCATTGTAATTCTCAAGATGAGGCATATCGGCTTGCTGAGGGATAGTAGCATGAATGATGTCTAGGGATAAAGGACTACCCATGTCACATGTAGGAATGCTAAATTTGGATTGAGTTAAAGATGCAAGTTGTTGTTGTAAGGATGAAACAGTCTGAGCCAAACTAATAATTGTAGAATCATTAGAGGAAATAGGTGGCATAGCAATATTAGGAACACTAGGAAAAGTGTAAGAAGCAGTAGGAATAGAAGACACAACCGGTGGAACATTAGGAACCGGAGTTGGAAGAGGATTAGTATAAGTAAAAGGCACAATATGATATGAAGGTTGTGAGGTAGGTAAAGATACCGGTGGAACACTCACAGGGATAGGTGCACTTGGGAGAGAATTTGTTATCAAAGGAGGAGTGTAAGTAGGAATACTAGGTAGAGGAACAGAATAAGGTCCTATGCTAGTGACAATAGGTGTGAATCCTAACTCTTGAGCTTCTTGAGCTAAAGGTTTAAAATTTAAATTCACAAGATAAGTAATACTATGCGAAAAAATTAATACCTTGATCATTATCACGGAGGAATTTCTTAAGAGCTTCTATAGCTTGGATAGAATCTTGAGTATGGTTTTCTTGGATAAGCCAATTTCCCATTTTATCAAGTTTGGTTGAAAGGTTTTGCACTTGTTTCGAAGGAACTCTTAAAGTGTCATCTTCATCATTAGATGAGTGAGAAGAGTTATGCTCCATAGAAGGATTGGAATCATGAGTTATCAAATTATCATCAGGAATCCTAAGGAAAGGAGAGGAAAACTCATGGTCAAAGGAACCCATAAGTCTACGGCTTCTTCTAACCGAGATACTATAAGTAGGACTAGAGGCGGTAAAGCTCATACTCCAATACAATGCAAATAGATTAACACAAAATTTGGATTTATTATTTTTGAATGTAATTGAAAGAACATGCCAGATCTAACATAAAAAATGTAAATCTAACACCAAAAAGAAACAGTTGTCTATCGCGGGTTCACCAAAATGTAAAGGAAGAAAAATATTAATTTTCTATTTATTTAGTTTTATTAGGGTTTGATTGTGTATTTCCCTAACATTTACATTTAAATTGAATTGTGTTGATTATATATTGCAATTGTGATTAGGGAGAAGATAAGATGTTCCACCTTTATCCCTGAATGTACAAATCCAAGATCCAAGTTGATCAACCCAAAAGAGGGATTAATGCACAAATGAATCAACCATTTGGAAATGAGAGTAAAGAAGAAGATCTTAAATTCTGTTAATTGAATATATAGATATGATATATGATAGTAACTGAAAAGGATGACAAGAAGAACCAACCTTAAAGAATTGCAGATCAAAGAACTCTATTTCTAGAAAAAACTAAAGTATGATCTAGAACCGTAACGTAGAGACGAACAAAACCCAGAAATATTTTTCTGATCTGACATCGTCTTATGAAAAATGTTGACCTTGACCCACAAATGTCAACCCTAACCCAATAATGTCAACCCTAACCCAATAATGTCAACCTTGACCTACAGAAGTCAAACAGAGAATCTATTCGCGGAGTCCAAAAGAAAGCCAAAAAGGGTATCCAGATTTGAGTCCAAATCCGTAGTCTTGAACCTGTACCTACAGTTAAAAGAGGTTTGTTTGTTGGGGGGGGAGGGGTTTGCCTTAGTCAAACCATAGTTTTGGAATTAACCTCAAATATATGTAATTGAAATTGCATAAAGATAAACAAAGTAAATGCACAAATTCACCTTGCTTGAAAAAGTCCTTGTGGAGGATTCGAATCCTTGATTCCACAAGTATGTAT
>MU223083.1:817152-844249 GCA_018584345.1 Thuja plicata
TTAGAACCCGAAACAGCCAACCCGGAAGCGGGAAATAACTTTTACAAAGATCGACATCTAGAAACTTCAAGACCCAAAAGATTTAACCTTGGGTCAAGGTCAAGGTCAACCTTGACCTATGTTAGGGTCAAGGTTGACCTTGACCTAGGTCAAGGTTGAGGTCGACATAGGCCAAAAAGGTTGACCCTGACCTTGAAGTCCAGAATCTCAGATCTGCAGTCTAGAATACAGAAATCACGCTGGAAAGAAGTGGAAAGAGGGACATAACAAGGGGAAAGCCAGGTCTAACTCAGGAACCCATTCAAGGTTCTTGATATGACCCCAAACAACTTACTCAAAAGGATAAACAATTATACAATGGAAATGCTTCCATTTTCTGACTATACAGGTATATACAAAGAAGATTTCTTGTGAGAGCAGTCTAGGGAAGAGAAAACAAGTTGAAACCAAGGCTGTGATGAGCCAACCTACTAAGAAAATGTTGGAAACACTAAGGTGGGGGGGTGAATCAGTGTTTAGCTAATTATTCAAATTCAGAAAATTAAACATAAATCAAATATACATTCAATGAATCTTAACACAAGAACACATAATACTTCATATGATTACGGGGAAACCTTGATTAGAGGAAAACCCCAGTGGGAATTAGTACCCACATATATTGTACTAGTATAATGAACCTATTAAAGTTCCTTTTCCTTGTTAGAAGCAGTCTTTACAATATGACTACAATGACCTAGTTAAGGGTTTGACCCTTTTAGGAGTCTTTTAAAGATAGCCCTGTTAGGGGTGAGGACTCACTATCCAAGAGCTCACCGCTCAAAGAGAAAGAAGGCTACAACCTCCTAAGAATAGATATGCACTATATCAAAAAGTGAACTGTTGTATGTGACACAGATGTTTGATCAGTTCCAGTTACACACTTATGCTCTTAAATTATTTAAGGGCTATATATCATACTTATATATTCATACTGCTTTGCTATACATCTTCTCTGACTATTTCGATGACACTTGCAATATATCTTTACATTGCACATATATATCTTTATGCCTGAATAGACGTGACTAAAAATAAGACCTTAGTCGGCCCAAAAACATAATACACAATGCTTCCAAAAAAATTGGCTTAATCATGTTTGCAACAATGTTTAATACATGATTACAAACTTATTACAATAGGTTCTTAGCCTTTTCATAACAAAAGATTACACGCTAATCAAAATAATGAAGTCAACTTTATACTCTGTATTCTGGACTGCTGGTGTACTTGTTCTTTCTAGAACTTGTCTGTACATCCATTCCATACCATGTGTGTATAGGGTAAGCATAATAACATGCCATAGAGCTTAATTCTGAACGTGCATAACCTGAGATGATCGTATGCACATGCGTTGATGCCTCAATCGACTGCAAGTCACTGTTCTGTTCTGTCTTCTGCACTTAGTCAATTTCCACTTCATAGTTTACTATCAATACTTCATATGAGTTTGTTGCCATAATGAAAACACAAAATAATCCATATAATCCCTAGGAGTCAACTTGCCAACAATCTCCCCCTTTGTCATTAATGGCAACAAAGGAATGTGGCCAAGTTACTCAAAATTGACTAACACCCAAAAACTGTATATTCTTATACTTTATACTATACACATATTCCTTGTATATTACTCCCCCTTTGACATTAATGAAAAAGGTGTCAAAATTGTAAGTCTCTAGATACTTACTCCATATATACATTTGGATATACAACCAAAAGATTCTTTATCTCTTGTTGCCAGAATGTCTTCATTGCATCAACTGTCTGGAGATGGGTGCATAGAGCATAAGTGAGCTTCTCCATTTTAATCAGGTCCATGCAGGAACCTTGATCATATGTGACAATAGTGGCATCAATCTATTTTATGTTCTCATCCAGAACTACCAAGGAGGGCGCTAGTGCATTTCTTAGTTGGGTCTGTCTGATCCTTATCTTATTAATCTTGAATTTTGCCTTTTCAATCTTGTCAAGTTGTCCTTGATAGATACTATTACAGATGTTCATGTCTTGCATGGATGTCTTGACTGATTTCCTAACACTGTCAACCAAGATATCAGCCTCCTCTATCTTCTTGATATTTTTAGAGGTGAATTTCACCCTGTCCATGTAGTTGGCTATTACATTTTTGTCTTTTGCTGCCAACTCTTTCAACATAGACTGGCCAATCTTCAATGACTTTAAATCTAAGGAAAAATTCTTTACTAGTTCATTCAACCTTTCCTTTTTGTACTCATCTTCTACAATTCTAGTAGCTGAGTCTACTAAGCTTGTAAAATGTGCTTTGAAGCTTGTTAGTATACTGTCTACATCATCAACTGACTGAATTTTTTCTACTTTCTTGTCTGCAGGTACTAGGTCATTCAGGATGTTTACTGATTCCAAGAAGAGAGGGTTTCTCATAACCTATTTTTCTTTGGCTTTTTCCATGGCTAGGACACTGATCTTGATTAAATCCTCTTCTCCCCATGCATCCAGACTTGTTGATTCGGGAGTTAAACTTGACAACAATGAGGTAGATGGTTGAATGGATGGTGTGAATATGGTATTCTGAATAGTATCCATGCATTCAATTTTAACTAGGATATCCATGACTGGTGTCTCATTGTTTTTATTATCTTCCTCTTTGTTCAAGCCTGTTGAATCAATAGAGGGAACTTTATCTTGTTGCAAAGATGTATCATCAGTGCATGCCTTCTCTGTCTCTTCCGAGTTTACAAATGCTTTTTCAACTTTATCCATATCATTATCAGGAGTTGTCATAGATATCTTGATATCATCAATCACTATAGTATCCCCTAAATATTTTACTATATTAGAGGCTATTGAGACTGAGGGCACTGAAAATTGTGGACCTATCTTAGGTGTATTCTAAATTACTGGTTCTGAAACCTGTTTAGGAGGAACTGGAGTTGCCTTAGTTGTAGGCGCCATTGATGGATACATATATCTATCTAGAAATACCCGCTCAAATGCTTTATGAATCCCTTCACCAACCCGATCATACTCCTTGTTCATGATATGAAGAATTCTTGTTTTGGTTCTTAGGTGTGGCTTTAATAAATCCAACAAAATGAATTTCTCATCATGTGAGCACACCGAGAGAAGAATATCCAATGTTTCTTCTCTTCTCCTCATATCCTCTTCAATTTATTGCCTCTTTAACATATCCAGTATGTTCCATACCTTTTTTGGTATGATAGTCTTGAGTTCCAATACAATCCTTTTGAACTTAATCATATGAGAGATGATCATAGAATGAATCTCTAATTTGTCTATCTCTTGATATTTGTCATATACATTCTTGAGAGACTCTAGTCTTCCTTCATTGACAATTCTATTCCTTAAGACATTAAGACTAGTTCTGAAACCTACCTCTGGAGGAGCTTGTGTGTTCTTTACCTTGCTCCTTTTTGTTCTTGAGGATGGATGACTAGTGGGCACTTGCTTCCTTCCTTTAGACTTCTTGTTAGGTACTGATGGTGGAGATGCATCCAGGTCAATGGTGGTTGATGGTGCAGATGTATCTTCATTTGATTTATTCTTCTTCTTCTTGGGCATATCTTTAGTCTTTTTTGTTTTTATTTCTGTGGGAGTCTTCTCAAATTCTTTGGCTATCTTAGCTTCTCTAGCTTTGTCAATATCTTCTTGTGTAACACCATGAACTTTTAGGATATTTGAGGTAATCCTAGATGCCTTCCTTTTGTTTTTAGCACTGTATAAGACAGAATCAACTTGATTTGTCTTTTCTTTGGAAGTGCCCCATCTAGGTTCATTGGGATCCTTGGGCACAGATAAGAGGACTTGTGCATAACCTTCTAGAACATGTTCTTTGACTTCATAACCAAGAGGGTGAATCCATTTTGTCCTAGGCTCAACTGCCTCCATGCAAGTATAGTCAGTCTCCACCATGAAGCATACGGTGTCTTTGTACTTCTCAAGTATTTTCTCAGGTATACTAAACCTCTTCTGCATCTTGATTCTGAATGTCTTGATGTCCATGTCCAGAGAATCCTTCACACTACTCTCTGATGTGGCTTTTAATGAAATCTATGACATAGTGGGTTTTCTTTTGTCTAGGTAGACATTTACAACCTTTCCTACTATGTGGAAGTAAAGATATATGATTAGTGATCCTAACCTAAATATCTTTCTCTTTTCATGCTTTATAGCTCAAATGTTGTCAATCAGTTGAGTGTGCAATATCTCACATAGGTTGTATTGAGTATTGTCATTCACCATTTTTATTACTGCTAAGACAATAGCTGCAGGTACACTATTTAGTCTGCTTGCGTGCTGAAATTTATAACCTAGTATCATGGTAACTAGATTTATGTCATCTTCCTTGATGGGATCAACTATCATACCATGCCTATCACTCCTGGATAAGCATGCCTTCTCAACTTGTTTCTTAACATCTTTACCAGTTGGAAGAACTGGTATAGTCTTGGGAAGTCTAGTCATCTCATGAATTAAATCTTTAGTGATGTGGACATGAACCTCACTTATCCAGTATAGATCATCATGTATCCTGCTCAGTAATATCTTCACCCAATCTAGCTCATAGAACTTGTGTGCATTGGAATACTCAAAGATAGGGTTATAGTGAGATGCGCATATTCATCCTTGAATGTATGATCTAGTTTCATCATAGAACCCATGACAGATGTAATATTGTTGTCTCCAACTATTTCCTTCTTGCAATAAACATATGTGCAGATGTCTTCTACATGTATGACTCCTAGCGAAGTCCTAGAGAATGCTCCTTTGACATCATCCAATATGGACTTGAATGGATGCTTCTTAAAAACAAATCTCTTCCTCTTAGCAATGTCAAATACAATAGGGGTTGCCATACTTACTTGCAACTAGGTTAAATAGGGTTTCACGATGATTCTAAAATGACATGACTACTAGGGTTCCATTCCAAATGTAATCCGTTCACAAACCAACTAATCCTTCAAGCTATAGTTCCTTGATGCTCGATGCCTATTTTCTTTCTAAATGCTTTAATCTCAAATGCAAAGAGAGGTTTTTAAAAATCTTTTGCCAATTTATATAAAGATCAATTACATTTAATGCTTGTTGTCGTAAAGCAGTTTATAGAGAGAATTTCAAACTTTGTTCTAAATGAAGTAAAGGCAATGTGTGAATGCATACAACCTTAATTTGTGATTACATGCATGAATCCATAAGCACATACTCAGAGGTGAGTATACCAGCCACGCAGGGGTTTAGAGCTAGAATAGCTCCCCCTAAGACCATGATGGTCAACTATTCAGAAGTAGAAGGTGCATCCACCAAGGATGCATCTGCTACCTTGTTCTCTTCATTATCCTTCTTTACTTCAACCCACATTTTATCTGAGTTAGCTTTGGCTTCCACAAACTTGACATCTCTTGATTCTTTAAACAAAGACTTCTTAGGATTATCTTGTCCTTTTGTTCTTGATCTGCAAAACCTTGAGATATGTCCAGCTTTTCCACATGAGTGACAGATGATAGGAGGTCTAGTGTTGTTATTCATCATGCTGCATTACTTGGCTGTGTGTCCATTGAAGTTACATATCTGACATGTAATGTTCTACAAGTTTCTTTGAGGTTGATTTCTCTGATTGAATTGAGTTTGATTAGTTTGGTTCAGTTGTGGCTGATTTATTTGATTTGTTCTGCAATGAATAGCCCTATAACCAAACTTATTACAAGAGTAACAGTAACCATTGAAGGGTCTTGCATTATTACAATCTCTTTCCAAGTGTCCATGCTTGTTACAGGCATATCAAGTATGGTTAACTACCTTGTGCTTATCTTTTTGTAGTCTCTTCATGAATTTCAATTTTATTTTCTTCTGAAGATTCTATAAGATCTTTCTTTCTTTCTTGTAATGAGTTTATCTCAATTTGAGCTAAACTATATCCCATACCAGTTGTGTCACCTTTTAGCTTTTGTGCATAGAGCTGTGATTGAATCAGATCAGAGCTTGTGTGCAGTTTATCAATCTTGTCTTTTGCTCCTGATAATTCAGATTCAATTTTATTCTTGATATTTTCCAATTCCAAGATTTTCATATTGGCTTGCATGAGTTCTTCATCCAACTATTTGTTTTCTTTTTTCTTCTCTTCAATATCTATTAAGCTATTAGTTAACTGATCATTCAATCCTTCTATCTTATCTTTTAGAGACATGTTCTCTTAATTCAATTTCAATTCATTGGTGGAGCAATCTTTTAGTTCTTTCCTTAGTTCCTTGATAAGCATTTGTGAGCCATCAAATCTTAGTTTAAGTTCTTCATTTTCTTTCTCAGATCTATCTAGATCTTCAAGTGCTACTTCAAGATTCTTTTTTAGATGTTTGACTTCTGTTGAATCCATGATCTCCTCAAGTGGTTAAAATTTTCTCTCTAAGGACCAAGCTCGTATACCAATTGTTGGAAACACTGAGAGGGGGGGGGGGGTGAATCAGTGTTTAGATAATTATTCAAATTCAGAAAATTAAACATAAATAAAATATACATTCAGTGAATTTTAACACAAGAAAACATAACACTTCATATTATTATGGGGAAACCTTTATTAGAGGAAAACCTTGGTGGGAATTAGTACCCACAAATATTGTACTAGTATAATGAACCTGTTAAAGTTCCTTTGCCCTATTAGAAGAAGTCTTTACAATATGAGTAAAATGACCTTGTTAAGGGTCTAACCCTATTAGGAGTCTTTTATAGATAACCCTTTTAGGGGTGAGGACTCACTATCCAAGAGCTCACTGCTCAAAGAGAAAGAAGGTAACAACCTCCTAAGAATAGATATGCACTATATCCAAAAGTAGACTGCTATATATGACATAGATGTCTGATCAGTTCTAGTTACATTCTTATGCTCTTAACTTCTTTAAGGACTCTAACTCATACTGATATCTTCATACTGCTCTGCTATACATCTTCTCTGACTATTTTGATGACACTTGCAATATATCTTTACATTGCATATATATATATATTTATGCCTGAATAAACGTGACTACAAACAAGACCTTAGTTGGCCAAAAGAAATAATACACAATGCTTCCAAAAAAATTGGCTTAAGCATATTTAAAAAAATTTTTAATACATGATTACAAACTTATTACAATAGGTGCTTAGCCTTTACATAACAAAATATTACATGCTAATCAAAACAATGAAGTCAGATTTATACTTTGTATTCTAGACTACTAGTGTACTTGTTCTTTTTGTAACTTGTCTGTACTTCCATTCCATACCATGTGTGTATAGGGTAAGCATAATAACATGCCATAGAGCTTAAGTCTAAATGTGCATAACCTGAGATGATCGTATGCACATGCGCTGATGCCCTGATCGACTGCAAGTCACTGTTATGTTCTGTCTTCTGTAATTAATCAATTTCCACTTCATAGTTTACTGTTAAAACTTCATATGACTTTGTTGCCATAATGACAACAAAAAATAAGCCATATAATCCCTGGGATTCAACTTTCCAACATAAAATACCAAGGAGGAAGCTATACTTGGAGTCTAAAGATGTTGAGGAGATAGATATGGATGTACCGACCAACATACCTACAACATCAAATAAACCAATGACCAATATTGACGAGGTATGTAAGAACCTAAGAAGTAATGTTGGTTTAGCAGGATTTAATTTTATCAAGTATGAGAAGAAAATCATATCTAACAAGCATAAGATTCAGGAAGCATTAATAGATATGATATGCACATTCAAGATGGTGCCTGTAGAGATAGGAAATCTTATTCCTATAGAGCTTTATGATATTTTGTCTTAGAAATGGAAATATGCACTAATGACTGAAAGACAGATAAGGGAAGGAACATTGGCTAAGATCATTCTTGATCTAACCAAGAAACAAATAGCTAAATTAAAGGAACAATATCAGAGGAAGTTTATTCCTAAACAAAGAACCTATGCAATTCTAAAGAATGATGTTAAAGGTGTAGCTCAACAGAGCACCAGAATATGGAAGGAAACTTTTGGGTTAATCACTAAGAAGGCCGATGAGAAAGGTGAAGGCACCTTAGAGAAAAAGGAAATGGAGAAAGAAACTACTACAGATCAAGTAGAAACTGAAACAGAACCCCAAAAGGAAACATATGATGTGGAAATTACAGATTTGACAATGGATAGTCCCATTGATACTACACTTGGAGAAAATAGAAATGTGGATGCCGAGGATTAGAATGAGCCGAAAGACATAGGTATGCATTTTCCCATTCATGAAATTGACATTGAGTCAGTTAAAGAAGGAGAAAATGAGGTAATTAATACAAATCCACCTATTTTAGAGGTTGTAAAAACAATTTTAGAGAGTGGAGATAAGATTGAGGAAATTGCAAATAAGCCTAAAAAACAAGAGGCTATACAAGTGTTGGTGGATCTACCACACTCTGCAACATCTATTCCCACTAGACCCAATATAGGAATTATACCTGATCTGCAAGTAATCTTGACTCAGATGAAGGCATCAATTGAAATTAACACTGACAAAGGAAAAGATATCACAATACTTGAGCCAAGTATCAACTCTTCAGAACTCAAAATCAAGAAGTCACATAAGAGGAAGTTAGCAATTCCATGTGTCACTTTCGATGAAGTGATCATGATTCCTAAATGGGATACAGATAACTTGACATATTAGCAGATTCAGACTCTGCAAGACCTTTTGAAGAAGAAGAAGAAACAAGAGAAACTGAAGAGGGAGCACCAACAAAAGCAAGTGTTACATGAAATGAAGGATATTTTTGTTAATGTTTTTGATATAACAGATATTAATGAACAAACATCCATCTTAGAACATTCAATCCATATTGTGTTGAAAGATAATGATTAAAATATTGAGGCTAATGAAAAGTTGTGATAATGGTCCGAGAGAAAATTTGAGAACAAAGTTTTGGAGAAGATATTAGCAGAGATTGATATCAAACAGGTTGAAATTTCTTCTTTCATTAGTATTCTTGAGGAAGTTGCAAATAATGTTTATTCCTTGTATAAAAAGTTTTGTGATGTAGAATTTTTTACCAAGGATAACCAACAACTTATTGAGAATTTGTAACTAGCTTTGAATTCAACATGGAGTACATTGAGTATGGATGCTAGTTCTAGCTCCTTACATTTTGACAAGTTGACTCATGCACAGAGGAGATTACCCGAGCTTATGACTGAAGATGGTAGAATAAGATAAAAGTTAATAACTATTTAGACTCCCTTAATACCTCATCTGGAGGTTATATAGAAGGAACTTAAAGCTACAAATGAATTAGTCAAGAGGGATTCTCATCTCTCTACAAGAGATAGTTTGGTAATTCTAGCTGTCGAGCTAGAAATTAAGTTACAAGTTATGAAGTTTGTAAAGGATAGTTGGGATACAACATTCGCACAAACATTATAGCTTCATAATTCATTTTTGGATAAGTATGACTTAACCCCTGTAGCTATCAGTGACAAAACAAGGGGGAATCAGATAAGGAAATAGATAAAGATGTGCAGAATCAGGCATACTATTTTGTATGGCACGTATATTATGTAAAGTATGAAGTATAATCTTAGGGGGAGTATGTTGTGTACTTAAGAAAAATTGTTTGGATGTAAAGAAATGATAAGTATGTTTTTGCCACTAATATCAAAGGGGGAGATTGTTGATCTCTAAGTTTTGTTGATCATTAGTGTCCCACACTTAGTCATTTATCTAGGTAGTTTACTCGGTCATCATTATAGCCGAGCTATCCACTATAGGCTAACCTATCTAGCATAGTAGTTGTAGAGTAGATAATGGTTACTGAGTGACTCAGCAATCAAGAAAAAGTTGATCATGTTCATGCCAAGCACCAGATTCTTAATGTGTCGAGCAAGACAGTTTTGACATACATGTTAGGAATGACACAAACTTGAAGGTAAACTATTTTGGGCTGACTTATTCATGCATTTAATGATTTAAATAGAGTTAATTACACATTAATTATTTGATCCCAATGTGTGGCATTGAGCCAATCAGAAAATTGGAATGCCCAAGCAGCATAAGCATTTGATCCTGATTGTTGATCTAGATCTAGATGCTAGATTCGTAAAGTATAGAAGATTGATTCTTAAACCCTAAATAGAGGGGAGTAGGTGTGTATGATAGGAGAAGTGTATGTGTACATGAGAGATGTACAAAGGGTTTCAATGATAGAAGAAGCATAGATCTAGCAGAGTGAAAGAGTAGTGAACAAAAAAGTAAAGACATATCAGATTATTAGATCAGAGAAGGTATTGGAAAGAGGAGATCCATTATAAACATTAGAGTGCATAATGAAGGATCATTTCTTGAGACATTCCAACCAGTGTATCAGGTGAAATCTCTTACCAGAGTGATTCTAACATACCTTTCTAAATCTCTTAATCGAGTGCTTACTTTGTTGCAAGTTTAAATCCTTTTACAAGGTAGATTGTAATGATCTAGAGCTCTTAATAGGATAGACCTTTAACCATGTAGATTACATAGTGTGATAAAAATTTGTAGCCCTAATAGGGACACATTATTTCTGTAGTAGTGAGAATTTTTGTGGGTGTCATCTGTCATGGATACTACTATTTGATAGATCAATTACATTTATATATGGTTGTGTATCAGTTTTGT
This sequence comes from Thuja plicata, assembly GCA_018584345.1. Taxonomy (NCBI): domain Eukaryota; kingdom Viridiplantae; phylum Streptophyta; class Pinopsida; order Cupressales; family Cupressaceae; genus Thuja; species Thuja plicata. The sequence goes on from MU223083.1 coordinate 827,838, forward strand.
TTTAAAGGATAAAATGTTTAAGATCTGATTCACCCCCCTCTCAGTATCTTGATTTCCCATATTGTATTTCCAATAGATGCAACCAATATCACCTAGGAGAGGGGGAATTGACACATTTAGAATTTCAATACTCCACCTAGGCCAAGGTAGTAAGATTAGTTTCTAGAAGAAAAATCATAAGGATTCAGTGCAATAAAATTCTCTAAACCAGCTTCCTTCATTTTCCACACCATGAATTTCTTCTGGGATTCACCTGAACCTATAATATTCTTATAATTTTCATACCTTTTTGGAGTAGCAGTAGATCTGCATGTATTATTATAATGGCCGAGTTGACCACATTTGAAACATTTTACATTCCTCTATCCTTATCTTACTAATTTAACCATAGATTTGAAATGATTAGCAATGTGACCATAGGTATGACATAAATAGTCATTTCCATGAGAGATATTTTTCATCCCATTCATATTAATTGGATTAGATAGTTATCTTCTACATTGATTTTCCTTATGACCAAACTTGTGAAAGTTAAAACATTGAATATTTTGTTGTTTTTTGCTCTTGAATTATACAACCCTATGTCTGAAATTCTTTAATAGAAAACATTGACCATTCAATGATAAATACCTTTGGGAATTTGGTTGTCTAACAGGAGGTATTTTTTCAGGTGTTCCTCAATTATAGACCTTTCTCGTTACCTCTGACTTTGCTTTAGCTTCATGTTTCTTGTCTTTACCTTTGATCTTCTAATATGAACATTCACTGCTGAAACCTAGTCCTTCCTTATACTTGTGACTTTTCAGAAGGGAAAATGATTAATCCAAAATAGTGGTACTCTCACAAATATTTTCTTCACATCTTAGCTTCCTTAATTCCTAATCAAGCTACTAATTTTGTTCAGTCTTCTATTTGATAATATCTTTAAGATTTCCATATTTTATTTGATGTTATCCTGTAGAAATTCTTCACTATTTTTACAATCATCCATTTGTAGTTTTAGGTTTGCCACATTCTATTTTTATTCCTTTAGCTCGTGACTCACCTCTTTGTTTCTTTCTTTGAATTTCCAAATCTATTCCCTCATCTCAGAAATATAAGTATTAGTTTCCTTGATGTTTTATTTCAATTCCTCATTGTTAGATCCAATGGTTTCCATGTCATCCAACATTATCAACATATCTTCATCATAGTAGTAATTTCATGCCATCTGTTCCAACTACCTAGATATCTATTGAGAGGTTAAGCTCTCTCTGCAAGGGACCAAGATCTAATAACAATTGTTGAATGTGTTGAATAACTGAGAGGTGGGGTGAATCAATTATTCCAAAACTCTTTTCACAAACTTAATTAATCTAGAGTTAACTTAAACTCTTTAGGTAATTAAAATAGATAAGTACACAAAAGTACATAAATAAAAAACACCATAGCACTAGAATTAATATGGAAACCCAAGATGGGAAAAACCATGGAGAAACTAATTCTCATGAATATAGCACCAATTAAAGCGATATTGATTAACGTATTTTTTTAAAAAGGCTCACTTCCAATTGTAATAACTTCCCTACCATAATATGGCTCACTGAAAATACCAAAATGATTGATTATAAAGGTCTTATAGAGAAAATGTGAACGGATAATTTTTATTCTACATATGCATGAAATAATTCTTGTTAATATCACAATAGCAACTATCTGCAATAGATCTAGTCAGAGCTCTTATTCCATCCTTCAGAAACCTTCTACAAAGTTGAATACTCCTTTTTGTCACTATCTTTTTTTTCCTTCATTATTATCCTTTGTACTTATTACAGTACTCGCACACTTCAACACCAAGTATTAAATCACATAACAATGCACACCATATTACCCTCAACATATGATCTCACATTCCTTTCGATCCAAAAAGGTGTTCTATATAAATACATATCCATTGAACCATAAACATATATCGGATTAGAAAAGCATACCGACTTGAATATAAACAAGTATCTTGAGATATAAATTAAAGATCAACGCACTAGTACCAGACCTAAAAGATAGGTTGTACATATGAGAAATACATACCATGCTACTATGGGACCTCAAAATAGGTCATTTACATAAGATGAAAACATTACATAGCACAAATATCGAAAGATAATTATATTCTAAGGCTGATGGGAAAACCACAACCAAGACCATGTCTTGACCACCACAAAATTCAGAACCAACCAAGGGATAGCACCGAGCAGCATCTATCCAAAACTGAATACAAATGACATACTAAAATATTTTGACGTACTGCATGAATTTATGGATAGAAAGCATACATAGAAAGAACTCTTAACATTGCAGCCAAAGGTAAATATCCAGTCTTCATGATTTTGCACCCAGTGAATACTATAGATGTATGAAAAAGGTATACCATCATTACAAGAACAAGGATAACCATCGAAAAAATATGTTACCATATAATACTACATAGGATAGAACAATTATTTACATTACCCAATGCTCAACCATCCAGTACATAGGTTTTCAAATGAATGACAACAATTCCAATAGAAACATCTCAATAGTTTAGAGAGATCATTTGCAAGAATAGATCATTGCAGACAAGGATAAATGTGTTCATAAAAGATGACCCCATAGAACAGTTGATAAATCAAACTATTTTTTTTTTCTAAAATAGAATCGATAAATTATGTATAAGATTTCAAAGATGAATCTTAGATAAAATTTCTAGAAGAAGAGTTACATCAAATACTAAAAATTAAAACATGGGAACTAGCACCCAGACCGGTGGACAAAAATGTAATTGAAACAAAGTGGATATTTTGGAACAAGCTGAATGAAGATGGCCAAATTATCATAAAAAAAATAAATATTAGAATGTAAAGTTTATACTCAAGCTCAAGGAATATATTATGAAAAATCTTCAGCTCCAGTAACTTGAATGGAATCTATTATAATATTTTATGTTTTTGTTGCACATAAGAATTGTAAGGTTTATCAAATGGATGTTAGGTCTACAATTTTTAATGGATAACTTGAAGAAGAAGTATACATGATGCAAGAGCATCTTGGGTTCATAGAAATATTGAATGAACCAAAAAGATTTCCCTTTTCATTTTGCTGGCATTTTGTTCCCATTGTTTAGTTTCAGTTTTTTGGTTGGTGATCCTTCCATTTCACTCATTCGCTCATGTGAACCTTATGGTATGTTTTGGACATCCCATGGAATCTATGTCTGGGTTCACATCTTGATATATTATTTCTTGGTGGAGATCTCTTGATTTTTGGGCCTGACCAATCTGTTCTTCATTCTAGAGGCTATATCCAAGTTTTTTGATCCTGTGAAGCTTTCCCATGGCTTGCAGATCTGATTGGCACATTGTTCAATGATATTATGCTTGTGGTCAGAATCCTTGTGTGATCACACTCCATTCCATATCTATTTGGAGGTTTTGTTTTATGATTTAGGTCCTGACCTATTTGGAGGTTTTCTTTTATGTTTTAGGTCCTGGCCTATTTTATGATTTGGGTTCTGGCCTATTTGTTGTTCTTTTATGATTTGGGTCTTGACCTATTTGTTGACCTATATTTTTTCATCTTTGGAGAATGAGATCTTTTATGGTCGACTTCTGGCTTATGATCTTGTATATATTTTAGCCTTGGTTATTTGTTTAGGTCGCTCTCAGTAGAATGTCTTTTAGAGGTTAGAATCCAAGATAGATATAGATTTATGTATGTAATCAAGCATGTGTGTCTTAAGCGTAAGTCGACATGTTGTTGGGAAGTTGTGATGTAAATTCTTATTTTTGAGATAATGTAAAGGCTTGAATGGGCATGTTTATTGTTCATTGTTGAGTTATTGATAATCTCTAGTTGATTGTTTCCACTGTGTAGACTCTTGCTACATGGCTGGACTATTTCCAATCAGAAAAATCTAGTTCTCTGAGTGTTTTAGATGGTATTAGAGAAAGATTCACTCCTACAATCGTAGATCATTGTTCCTGGGATTGGGAGATCTTGGATGACTTTTTGTGGGATGGGATAATGTGGATTTGACCTGCAACTATAGAGGATTTATACAAGCATGGATGGGAATTAAGTTGATGGTTATGAACCTTGGAATGCATTGTGGTCTTTAAGGCATACCATTTGTGGCTAGATCTCGTAATCAAAGTAGGTTTTAAGCATGTTCAATAGATCATCGAGTCAAAAGAAAATGAGATCTTGTGGCTAGATCACCGACCTGAGGTAGTTGCACCAGCTAAAGGGAGAGATGCCGCTAAGTAGGATGGACCTTAAAAGTGTAAAGAATATGTTTCAAGAACTGATAGTTGAGATGAGGGCTGAGATCTGAAATGCCCTAGTTAGTTTGTAGAGGAATCCTAAACTTCAGAGTGACTATGAGGAGGCTAATGGAGAGTTGAAGATGTTGAGCTAGCACTTATTGATAAAAACTTGGATTATTTGGCATATCAGAAAGATAATTAAAAAGAGGAAAAGTAAAGCTAGGCTTGTTGTAGAAAAGGAGGTAAAAGAGTTAAGAACACCTATGAATGATTTGACATTAGGTATGAAAGTAATTTTTTTTACATAAAGTAGATGAGGTAGAAGTAGTTATAGATTTTTTTATTAAGGAATTTCTTGTTGTCGAGGTTGATAATTATATTATTTATATTTAGGATGTTGTTATAGTTGAATATCCTTTAGTTAAATATTTTGACCTAGTTGGATTAGTAGAAGAGTTTACTGTTACTAAGGATAGTGGTGAGAGCATTTATGTTAATGGAATTGTTAATCAATATGAGAATGTTTTTGAAAAATTATTGTTTTTTATTATGTTCAATTTGTTGAGGGAGAGTCCCAGAATGAGATGATATAGTTGGATGTTTACTTGTTGAAGAGATCACCTAGAGGGCGTGAAGGCCAAGACATGTGTTTCTTGGTTAATGTTGATAATAATCAAGTTATTTTTATGAAGAAGGTTGTTATTTCATGTGTTGTAGCACATGTATGTAAATAGGAACAATATTCTTTTGATGGGAACCAGTATTTGGGCATACGAAAAGTGAAGATAAAGATCGAGTTCTACAGAATTGCAGAAAGAGGTGATGATGAAAGAGGAAGTAAGGCTGAAGGATAAAGCTGATGGAGTGAGTAAGGATCATGAATTTATTGTTGCTAATGGATTTATGGTAGATATTTCTGATATGTACGAAAAATAAAAGTGGTTGAAGATAACAAGATGGTTTGTGAGGATGAGTGAAGACCTTGTGTGTGGCTCTGTTGCTGATCAATTTGGTTTTTTCAGTGAGTTTGTTAGCTGGTTTATTTTATTGCAAATGATATGGAGATCAGATTGGGAAGTACAGAGAATTTTTAATTTTAGGTTTATATTCATGACCCTGAGGATATTGAAGCAGAAGGTCAAAACCAAGTCTTGTGATTAGTTGATTATTTCTTCTACAACATCAAAGTGAGAGGCTCACTTATAAAATAATCATGGGTGTCTGATGCAGGAGAAACATGGGATCTTGGAAATCTTGCATCAACCAAAAATATTTCCCTTTTCAGTTTGCTGGCAGTTTGTCCCTCTTGTTTAGTTTTAGTTTTTTGTTGGCGATCCTTCTAGTTTGGTATTTAGCTCATGTGAACCATATATGTCATGTTTTGGAAATCCTATGGAATCTATGCCTGGGTTCACATATTGATCCATTCTCTCTACATTGAGATCTCTTGATTTTTGGTTTAGACCTATCTTTTCTTCATGCTAGCAGCTAAATCCAAGTTTTTTGATCTTGCAAAACTCTCTTGTGGCTTGCAAATCGAATTGGTGTATTGTTTGATGATATTATTCTCATGACCGACCTTGTTGTGTGATTGTACTTCATTCCATATCTATATAGAGGTATTCTTTTATTATTTGGGTCCTGACCTATTTGTTTTAATACCTTTCTTCATCTTTGGAGATTGAGATATTTTGTAGCCAACTTGTTGCTTGCAATCTTGTATTTATTATAGTCCTGGCTCTTTGTTTAAGTATCTCTCAGTAGAAATTTTTTTAGAGGTTAACATCTAGGATGGATATGGATTTTTGTATGTAATTAGGAATGTGTTCCTTAAGAGTAAGCCGACATGTTATTGGTAAGATGTGATGTAAATTCTTTTTTCTGAGATAATGACAAGTCCCAAATGGGTATGTTTATTGTTCATTATTGAGTTATTGATGATCTCTATTTGATTATTTCTACTGTGTTGACTCTTTCTTTATGGTTGGACCATCTCCATTGGGGAAACTCTAACCATGACTGTGTTAATACATAAAATAAACAAATATTTTTAAAGTCTCATAATATCAAAACATTATTTGCAGACATGAGAAAGAACTATTTGGACTTATACAAGCCCCTAGAGCTTAGTATGCTAGATTAGATAGATATTTGTTCCAATAACAATTTCACAAAGGTATTGCATATAGTAATGTATATATTAAAACTAAAATTAATAAACTAGTATTAGTAATAGAATATATTTATGCTGTCACATTTGGAGGTGATGACAGTGCATGAAAGAAGTTTGTTATAGAAATGTGGAAATAAATTGAAATTTATATAATTAAAGAAATGTCCTTTTTTTTCTTTTTTTGAAAGTTATGCACAACGAAGATGGTATTTGTATTTCTTAAACTAAGTACATCAAATAATTATTGAAGAAATTTGGAATAGAAGAATCAACACTAGTACAAACACCTATGGCTATTTGATGTCAGTTAAAAAAGGTGTTGAATCTCTGGAAGTTAAAAAAATATATATATAGTTATTTGTTTGGTGGGTTACTATAATTAACTACTTGAAGACCAGATATTTTGCATGCTATCTAATTAGCTCCCAAATATCAAGAAAATCCAAGATAATCACATGAGGTGGTAGTAAAATAGATATTTAGATAACTGAAAGGGACTCCAAATTTTAGACTATGGTACTAAAGAGATGACGATTTCTAACATAACACTTATATAGATGTTGACTAGGTAATATGTATAAATGATAGAAGAAGTACTAGTGGTGGAGTATTCTTTTTAATAGACAGTTTGGTCTCTTGGATAGTCAAGAAACAAGATTCAATTTCAATATCCACTATAGAGGGAAAATATATTGCAGAAACATCTTGTTGTAATCACATGATTGGGATGAAGTAGAAAGCTAAGGATGTGGTAATATTATTTAATGAGGCAATTCCAATAGCATATGATAATAAAAGTTCTTTTAACATCTCCAAGAATCTAGAGATGCATTCAAGGAAAAAAACACATCTCTATCTAGTATCATTTCTTAAGGGAGAAATTCGCTGAGAAGGAAGTGAAGTTGGAATATGTGCCTACAAAGGAATAGATTGGAGACATTTTCACTAAATTGTTTCCTAAGGATACATTTAATAATCGTATACAAAAATTGGGGGTCATTGTCCCTCCTTTTTGAAACTAGATGTATAAGAGTTAAGTTTATTTCAAGGGGGGGTGGAATTTCCTATCCTTTGTCTCCTAGATTGACTCTATGGCTCATAATTGAGGGAGAAGTGTAGGTGAAAGGTTACATGATGGATTGCACAAAATGAGTTTCCTTTATAGAGGGAGAAATTTTGGTTGTTACTTGCAGAATCAAAAGGAGGGATTTTTGCGTCCTTTGTCCTTTATGTCAAATGTGGAGAATAAATTTTAAAAGGTAATTTTTTTCTCAGTTTTTTTTGGTAAAAAATGTCATCAATGATAAAGGCAAATATTTTTATCATTATAATTTATGTTATCCTTAATGCCAATATCTTGTAAAGCATTAATGTTATATTTCTAATGATGGAATGTTGTTGAGAGGATGGAAGGTTGCAAACATTGTGAGGAAGGTTTTTAACACCATGACATTTATTGAAAAATAAGATTTGAAGAGGTTGATATGATTGTGACATTGATTTAAGATGAATAATATTTGAAGAGGTTGTTGGAGATATGACATTAATTGGTTAAGAATATTTGAGGAATAATTATCTAAGAAGTTTGTGAATTAACTAGAAGATATGACAAGAAAGAACATGTAGGAAAGAGTATTTGAAGACCTTATGGGAGAATTATTTGCATTACTCCATATGAGATGATGAATACTTGTGGCTCTCAACTTAGTGACTTGTTACTATGGATATTGTACTATCATGTGTACAAGTTCCCAACTAATTTTTTAACAAATATATGAGGTCTTGTTTTGCTAATAATAAGGATGGTTGTCAGGAAGGTTTGGAGAGGCTTGGAGTATAGCTTTTATTTCTCTGTAATGGGATTTCAGGATACACAATTTGGTAGACTTGGTTATGCAGTTTGTGCATTATTTAAATTCAGATATCCTTTGATGGTTTCTCTACGTGTGAATATTTGTTGTTGCATGCACTATTATGGTGTTTGTGTGGGAATTTGGTTGACTCGATTATTTTTATGACTTGAGTTAAGCATTATTGGTCTGAATATAGGTTAAGGGAAGTTCTAAAAGGATTAAGATTATTTTACCATGACATGTACTTAAGATCATGTTATATGCTTTGCAAAGAGTTTTTGGTAGATTGGTAACTTATTTTTAATACATTTTTACATGTTACCTTTGAGACTATCTTTGGAGGAATTTTCAATGTTTATAGATGGATTATATTATTTGAATAACTCCTATGATGGGTTTAGGTCCCCTTTATCTCTTGGGATGGACTACATTGGGAATGTTTTCTTAAGGTAGTCAACTTTGTCATACTTATACTTATATTTTATGGTCAACCTTGTTAATATTTCTCAGGGAAAAGTATTTTTATATTTTCATAAAAATTGATGGGATGAGTATGAGTCTATGTGAGGAAATTGTGAGAATTTTGTGAATAAAGTGTGAAGGAAAATTTGTGTGAACAAGCTAAAACTAAGGTGAATAACATTGACTCAAAAAGGAAGGTCGATACAACAAATGAAGAGTTTTAGTTTTTCATTTGTTTCTTGAAGTTGTGAGTTTATCTTAGAGATATATATTTACTATTTTATTATGGATTAATGGAATCCTCTGTAATGTGCCTAAATTGTTAGGGACATTGATTTCCTTGGCTTATGGCCTAAAAATTATAATTAGATATTTACATATATTAAGTACATTTCTCCCTGTGATTTTTCTCATCTTCTCTTTTCCATGTAAATCTTGTGTTCATGTGTGTGTGGTATTATTTCTTCCAATGATTAGTTTGAATAATAATTAATCATTAAAATTTTTGATAGAATTGTTAAGTTTATTAATTGTATTGATTCACCCCGCCCCCTCTTAGCACCTATTAATTTTCAACGATGACATGTCACTTGAATATCCAATATCAATTATCCAAACTATGTATTCTTATCCATCATGTAAAGCAGTGTTCATAGTTTTTTTGTAGCATCCTAACTCCCATACCTATTACTATTACTCTTATTAACATATTTTGAATCATTTCCATCTTAATCATCTAATGAATGGTCTCCATTGAAAATATCTCCTTGCCTTTATCTTTTTTATCTATGCTAGTATTTTTGTTAATCCTTCTATAACTATCTTTTCTCTCATCATCATCCAACATCTTATTATCTTCCTTAAAAGGGAATCCAACAACATAATTTCTTACTCATCCACAATTAAAATATTTGAATGGTAACTTAAATTTATACTTTCAAAATCATTTCTTCATTTTTTTTGAGAAAAATGATCTTCTATACCATTAAGATCATAGCTTGTCTCAGGTACTTCTTCAATCTTATTAGTACCCTTGAATTTAGAATCTTTCTTTTATATTGTCTTTCATCAACTTTAGGAATCTCTAAGCCATAGATTGATCTACATAGCTCTTCCAAACTATAGTCTCCCACATTATTACTTTGTTGAATGAAAATCAACAATTGTTGGTGTAAATAAGGTATTATACATAGCGATAACCTCACCTAGGTCCTAATTACACTTTATAATTTAAGTTTACTTAGTGATCACATTAAAATTTAGTAGCATCTCCACTTTCAAGGGTTATATCAAGTTATCACTTATCCACTTCAACTAGATCTTTCACCTTAGTGGTCTTATCATGAAATCACTTTTCCACCTTATGTGGGGTATAGGTTGTGCATTACATAGTATTGTAACACTTGTAAGTGTTTGATTTATTCACCTTTCCTATATATGCAAGGTTTATTATGTACTTTTAATTTCCATTAGCAATATAATCTTTCTTGCATTGTGTTGCACTCTTCTTGATATTATCTACCAGAATTTATCTTGGTCTTTCTTTGATCCTAGTGTTATTATAGAATAACCAAAACCTCTGACATGGTATCAGAGAACTCAAGGTGTGAATAATTCTTCTCAAGAGTTGTGATATTGGCTTCAAGTTATTGTTTGGTAAAGTTTGAAGCCGTGGGGACATCACCATTATGTTTGGGAGGTGTTTCAACAACTTTTGTCTATAAATATACATATATTCAGATAAATTATTTCTCTAACAAAAATAATTAGTGAGAGAGCCATCTGACCCTTATTGAATAGAAAATCACAAAAAAATTCTCTCATTACTTATTTATATAATTATTTTCAAATCTAATAAATTTAATTAGACCTGAGTCAAATATTTTATTTTTGGGCAGTTTTTTTTTAATCTTCGGTAAAATATTTCTAGAACATGAAAATTGGCAGGCCTCTATATTGTTTATCAATACCAATTTTTGTCATCTAAAGACTTGTCCTCTGTTGGATATATTTTTCCAAGTTAGATAATCTTATAGGATTGTATTTTTTATTGATCTATAGATTCCAACATATATTTTTATCATGCATTATGCATAGGGTTTCATACCCAGATATTGGAATTACTATTAATCAGGTTTATTCTACCATGCTTGTTAGCACAAGTTATCTTGGCATATGATCTAAATTTGTTTTCTATGAATGGTGGTTTTGTTCTACCACTACATCCTTGATTGGATAATGAAAATTGAATATTGTTTTCTTTATCAAATTTGGCTCTGTACTATTCTTTCATGGAGGTTTTGGCAGCTTGTGTATGCCATTGATGTTGTAGGAAATATCACACTTGTATCGGCAAGTGATATTGACCGATTTTTCTCAAATGAAAATTACATTGCATTGACTGACATCTAACTTATTATCCCCCAAATGATTGGATCATCATCTTCTATTCTTCTACAGATGGGTTGCAAGTTCTTTTTGTATCATTTGATGCACCATCAACCATATTAGGAATTTTTTATTGTATTGATCACTTTCATGATTGGATAGTTGTGGTGAATTATTTTACCTTCGTCTTTGCAAGGCATCAAACCTTTGACACTTATAATCTTATTTATGAATAGATTTATCCTCAAAAAATTTATATGTAAATAAAATAAATAACTCTATGTCCCCTTTAAAGAATGAAGATTATTACTTTCTGCAAACAATTGGGTAACCTCTCACAATTAAACCCTTTGAATTTTACAGGTATAGCTCACTTTGCAAGATCTTCAATGAATTATTGAATGAATGGAAATATACAAATTAATAACACTTTTAACCAGAAATAATTTAAAGGAAAAGTATTCAACCATTCATATGATATGAGAGAACATAAACATTTATGTGACACAACATAAAGATCAAGTCAACAGTCCTAATCCATCGTTTGAATATATAAAAAATAATAATTAAATAATACTCTGATCATCACACTCAATTTATTTAATGAACAACACAAACCAATAAGTTGTTTCTTAGAATGACCGAATTCCAACAGAAATTTATCTATTCCTTTCAAATCCACAGAATTAAAATAGCAGCAGTTTTCATCAACCAATGGATTAATGTCTTTTCACCACACAAAAATTACATATGACAATCACATAGTATCTAATCTATCTCAAAATGGTCGATCCTCTTAAATTATTAAACATTAGAATATATAGCTGACTGGGCTAAACTTTCCTTGAAATTTAGTTCCACTAACTCAACCCGAGAGTTCCAATCTAGTAGTTTTTACTAAAATTAAGATAAATAAATAAAAAAAGAGCCTGAACGTCTTGAGTTATTATTCTGAAACCATGATCAAGACAAGGCTGGGGCTGAGGAATCTACAGACTTTTCCATTTTAGCTGTTGCTCCATGCTGGGCATTCCATTCGAAGTGTATCATCAAGAAACTAATAATTAGATGGTAGCTAGGGAGTCCTATGTATTTGATTTTCTTCTTCCACTCCCCCTTGTCTCTCTAGACTTGTGCTACCTTCTTCTCATGCATTTTCAAACGATCAAGATAGATAATTAATGTGGATTCAATCATGGTACCCTCAAGAAGTCCTGTGTTGTTAAGGATTTTGTATTTCTTACTTCTTGAATCTCCCCTTTGAAGGACTTGATCATTTCTTATGTGTCTCAAATAGTCTTTCCACCCTCCTTCATGAACTGAACATCAATGCACTCTAGATATTTGTGCATTGTGTTTGTCAGGCCAACAACCTCTTTTGATAGTTTCATTGATTCCTCAATTCCTTGCCTAATAATTGAATTCCTCTATTCAATATTGTTCTTTGAAACTATAACATGTGGATTTTGATGCATTACTAAAATGTAATAGATAAGGTATAGAAATGATTGATTTGATTTATAGATTGTTTGTGAATTGATTATCTTGAAAGGTAAGGTGTTGATGTGTAGATTGTTCTTTGAATTACCTAGATTGTATTTGATTCTTTTAACCTTGATTGAATTGAATTGATTATGTATTGAAACTGTGATTAAGGAGAAAATAAGATGTTCCTTTTCAATTCTCAGATGCACAAATGGGAGAGCCAAGTTGATCAACCCAAGAGAAGGGTTAATGCATAAATGAATCAACTATTTGGAAAGGAGAATAACAAAGGAGATACCTTAAATTCTTTAATTTATATGTATAGGAATGATATATGATTGTAATTGAAAAGATATGAGAAATGCACTAACCTTCAAATATTGCAGATCAAAGAATGCTGTTTTCTGAGGTCTGTAGACTGTTTCTAGAAAAATTGACAGTTGATATTGAACTGAAACGTAGAGACGAACAAAACCCAAGAATTTTTTTCTATTCTAATGTCATCTTATGATAAAGGTCAACCTTGACCCACAAATGGCAACCCTGACCCAATAATGTCAACCGTGACCTGCACAGATCCGAAAGTGACTTTGTTCACGGATCCTAAAAGTTTGCCGAAAAGGGTATCCAGAACTGGGTTCAAATCCACTGTTCTGTACCTGTACTTGCAAGAAAAAGGAGATTGTTTTTTTGTGGGGGAGGGGTTTGCCTTAGTCAAACCCCGGTTTTTGAATTAACCTAAAATATATGTAACTAAAATTGCAGAAATGGACAAAGTAAATGCATAAATTCACCTTGCTTGAAAAAATCCTTGTGGAGGATTCGAATCCTTGAATCCACAGGTATGCTTCAAATGTAGAATGTAAAAAGGTAGGATTTCTTCAATCTCTTTCTTGTGGATCTCCAACACCAATTCTTGAATGGGTTCTTGAATTTTGAATAGGCTTGGAAGAAGGGGGTTGGAGAGATCACCAAAAGGGCACCTTGTAGCTTCAATCCTTCAATGGCCTCCAATGGATCTCCTTCATGAAAATGGATACTTGAATGGATGAATGATTGCTTGAAATATTTATTTATTTCTTGCTTGAGCTTCACTTGATAATGCTGGATCGCAATTAGGAATGCTTGATGATAATTCTCAATCTTGCTCCTTTGATGGTTGGAAGACTTAGAGAAAATGAGAGAGAAAACTTCCCTTTTATATGAAATTAGGGCACAATCTTCCAAGGAGGCCTACATAGGAGAATTAAATCCCATTAAAGCCTTTACCCCTAGGAGAGGACCTATATTAAATATAATTTAGGAATCAACACTTCGGAACCCGAAATAGCTGACCCAAGAGCGGGAAATACTTTTTGCAAAGGATGACCTCCTGAAACTCCAAGACCCCGGGATCTAAACCCTGGGTCAAGGTTGAGGTCAAACCTAACCTAGGTCAAGGTTGAGGTCGAAATAGACCTAAAATGTTGACCTTGACCTTGAAGCCTAGAATCACTAGTCTGCCATCCAGAATGCAGAAATCAGGCCAAACAGGAGTGGAAAGAGTAACAGAACAGGGAGGAAGCCATGTCAAGATCAGGAACCCATTCAATGCACTTTTCATGACCCCAAACCACTTACTCGGAAGGCTAAACATGTCTACAATGTAAGTGCTTCCATTTTTCAACTATACATTTAGCCCCCACTTTAGCAAGAGTATGAGCTCAACACAAACTCTTGGTAAAGGAGAATATACAGAAAAGACAATCTTATCGGAACCAAAAGGGATAAAGAAACCCTCAAGCCCCCAAGGGACCTAAGTATTTATCAAACCTAAGATCATGATAAGAGAGACATTACTTAGTTAAGTAGAGAGAGAGAGAAGGTGTGATTATCTCACCCAATGAGAACTTATGTCTCACTGTGAACCACACAAAAGCGTAACTGGAAAGATGGATTTGAACTGCCTAGTGAATGTGGCTACTCACTAGTCAACCCATCAGGGAGATCCATTCTAAAAGGGATCAAATTATTGTAAATTGAAAACTGGTGGGATCAAGAGATCTGTGTAAATTTAAACTGGAGGGAACAAGAGATCCAAAAAAAAGTAAAAATGTGTGACCATGCTTTAAGGATTAGTTTCTTTTAATCCATAAAGGGAAAAGTTTTTATATCTTAAAAACTATCTTGAATGTACATGTGTGTAAAAAGTGAGTAGAGTGTATGCCCCCATGTTAAATTCATTGCTAACACTTTAACAGGAGCAATGATTTTAACATGAACATCAACAACTCTACGGATTATGTTTCCACTGTGATATGCCCCCAAAGGAAGACAAATAAAGGGAAATAAAACATAAACATACATAAGAGCACAAAAGAGATCTACCTAATGTGGGGTCAGTATGATCATAAGATAACATGTTCATAGAAATATAATATTATTGCAAATGAATTGACATCATTCCCCAAAGAAAGTAGAACTACAATCAAAAAGGAGGAAAGAAACTTAAGAATTATGAAGAGGAATATTTTCGGACCACAACCTAGAGACAAAAAAGAATTAGTGCTACCACGCCGTAGATCTAGGAAAATTGTACAAGGAAAACAATTACAAACAATAGCACAAGTACAACATAACATGGAACAACATATAGAAGAATGTAGATACATATAGAAGAATTGAACAAAAGTTGCGATTCTTTTATCACCTTATACCAACAGAGTAACAAGGATCGTATAAAAGAATATAAAAAACATTTAGAAACACATTTAGGGGGAAGCACATTACAACATATAAACACAAAAAAGGACTACCATAAAGGATAAGCCCATCAAGCATGTTGTCAACCTTCCCCATCTTGGCTTATGTTATTTAGGGTAGGTGGGAAACTCGCAAGAGGGACTATATCCAATATAGTAGGAATGATAGCCAGTTCCAAACAAGGATCCTCTTGAGAATCACAATGTTTATTACTAGGTGTAATTGATAATTGAGTTGAAAGAATATGAGGTAAATCATTATCAAGATCAACGGTCTCATAATCATCACTAATATCAATAGGATCATCAAGAGTGTCCTCCTCATCAAGGTTGATTGAAATAGGATCCAGGATGCGAATAGGATCATCATACTCATTAGTCTTATCATCATGAATATTAACATCCAATGCATCAGGCATAGGTTGATCGAATGTATGTAATGAATTTCGAATCATAGAAGCACAGGCTCTAGCATTAGCTCTACACTTCTTACGACGTTCATTAGCGGATTTGTTATGTTTAAATTTATTTGGCACATGTTGAGAACTAGGAGGAATGACAATAGGTTCCTTCACAGGTTCTATAGGAGGATTCTCAGTAGGTTGTAATGGAAGAGTAGGAATTTGATCAATTTTATTAGAAGCAATGGATAAAGGAGTTATTGCAGGAGTAGACAAAAGACCATGGTTGGAATCAATCCAAGGCATACTTAACTCAGAAATTTTTCAATGTTTGTAAGCTTGATATGAATGAAAAATATGATCAGGGCGAGGTGGACATGAGTTAGGTAATGAAGGCCAAAGAAAATCAAGAGTAGAGCAATCTCTAGGCCTAGAAGGTTGAAAAAAAATATGATTAATCATTTTGACTTCTCCATTATGAACGAACTTAAGACATTTATGAATGGGAGAAGTGATAGCATGCATAGTAGTTATCCAAGGTAAACCAAATTTGATTTGGAATTGATCAGAAGTAGGAATAATGATGAAGGTAGAATCTATAACTTTACCACAAAGTTCAACAGGTA
>MU223083.1:848047-889481 GCA_018584345.1 Thuja plicata
TAGAAGGAAATAGGTCGTCTTTAGAGGGTTTTATGTGTTTTTCATGCTTTTACTAACCCCATGTTTCTAAAACAATGATCTATTGAAGTGTTTGTGTCCATCTAACAGGTACCCATTATCACACTCATAGAAGCCACCCCTTGTAGAGTGATCACTAGTTTTCTCTATGAGCTTACTCTCCCCTTGGATCCTTTTCTCACTACCCTTTCCTTGGTAGCCTCCCCTTTGACCTATCTAATTTCTTCCCGTGCCTCGGTCTTTGAAGATAGAATCCCCTTTTCTCCTATTCTTCTCTTCTACCTTCATAGCTATCTGATGACTCTTTTGGACAGTAGTAGGGGCCCACAAACTAAGCTCCTCTTGGATATTCCACTTCAATCCACCCAAGTACCTAGCCACTTTGATTGGCTCTTCTTCTAGTTGTAACTTAGACCTTAAACATAGTCTTTGGAATTCCTCAGTATATGAGGCCACCTCTAAGTCTTTCTACTTCAAGTTTTGTCTCTTTCTATGAAATTGTATTTCATAGTCCTCTGGAAGATAACTCTCCTTCAATTTGGTTACCATAGCCTTCCAATTTTCTATTGGTTTCTTTCCCATGCTTACCCTCTCATCCTGAAGGTACTTCCACCAAGTCAAAGCTGACCCTCTAAGTCTAGACTTGGCCACTTTAACACTTTGGTCCTTACTTATCCCTTCACACTCAAAATGATTCTCCATTGCTTCAATCCAGTCCATCACTTCCTCAATATCCATCTTTCCTCTGAATAGAGGTATCCCTTCCAAAGATTTTCCACTTAATGATTTTATGGCTTTTAAGAAAGGTTCCTCATTCAATACTGGGTTAGGTTCAAGGATATAGTCTTCTTCCTCAATCTTCTTCTTACCCTTACCACTGGATTCTGCTTCATATTCTTTCTTCCTAGTAGCATCTACTAGTTATTCCATCTTTACTCTCATTGCTTCCAAAGTATCTTCAAGGAGTCTGTTTTTCTCCTTCTTCTCCTCCATATCCTTAGGTAATTCTCCATTTGTCACCATCTTTGTAGAACCACAAGATTCCACCTCTGACATAAACCAATCTTCCCAAGTTTCTCAACTTGCTCTGATACCACTCTAATGTAACACCCAACCTTGCTCTTCAAACCCCAAATTATCTTAGGGCTTCCTTAGGTATTTCACCTGACCAACTAGGACTTCTACACACCCTAGGCCTCCTAGGATCAAACTCAAGGGACCTTTCCTATTCAGTTGGGGCACATCACCAAAGTAGAACCATACTTTCTCTTTAGCTTCTCCAATCCTCACTAAGCCTCAGGTCCATCTAAGCCTCCAAAGGTGTTATCCTTTCATCTAGGGTTCCACTAGATCCCTACTGACGTCTAACAACTCAATCAACACTGCAATCATGATTAATTACAATCCACAAATGTAAATACACTAAAACTGTCAGACAAAGGCTACAAGGATTAACCCTCAATATGGAATTAAATTGAAATATCTTGAAAAACCCCTTAATAGTGCCACAAACTAATCACCAATATTGATACCCTTTTCAGAGAGCTTGGAGATTTCATCAGTTTTAAGCCCCCAACTTGTCCGTACAGTCAAAGCACAAATTTAGGCTTAAAAAGAGGGTTTCAAGGGTTTCAGTGCTGTCAGTGGTAAAGTTTTTTTTTTTTCCCTTGGGAACCTTTCTAGGACTTCTCCTTCATATTGGAGTTAGTCTAACCCTCCTCCTTTCTTTTCTCATGCTTGGATTGAGGCAAAAGTGCCCCCAATCCCCTCCATTTCCCGTTGTCTTCTCTGTGATCCCTAACCAAGTTGCACTTGACTTGCCTCAGGCATCACTTCAAAATTTCTTTCTCTACTTTTCCTGGGCCCTCCTATAGTGTAGATGGAGTACATGGATTCTAGTTCCAAATCCTAAGAGACCATAGGAATCTAATGGTGGGAAGTGGCACTGAGACCCCATCTTACACTTGCAGCCCTGTTCAGACCAGTGAAGTGGCAAAACCAAAATGAATTTCTAAAGTACTACAAAATGAAAGGAGAACTAAAAAAAAATCCACACAAAGGTTCACAACAACATTACAAAACTTGTCCAATACAAAATTCAAGCCATCTAATCCACTTCTTGATCAAACACTTAGTAAATCACAAAATTAACAAAGAGATGCTTATGCATAGTCCGTACATTGCATCTTCAAACTTGACCAACCTGATGAAAAGGTTGTTCTTGGCATTTTATACATTCCTACCTTGAGTTCTTAACTATTTAAGATAGTTAGAGCATTGTCAAAACACGAATGCAAAAAAGTTGCTCATGGCAAGAAAAGTTGTCAAGACAACATGACAACATTTTTAGCAACTTTTGCTCCAAATGGAGTTAGATTTCCAAACTTGTCCTAAAAACCTAATAAGAATGGAATATGAATAAAATGACCTTAGATAACCTATCTAAGGCCTTAGGAACCTTTCTAGACCAACTTACTCATTCTAGGACCTAAGTCACCTAGTTGACAACACATAGCAACTCTTAGCAACTTGGCCATTGTGGGCCTTTCCACTTTCCTAAACACACCAAAGGACCAAATGGTTCCTCTTATTGAACTATTGATGTGGCTAGGATCACTACAAGTCAAAATAATAAAGAAGCCCTAGGTCTCACACTAGCCTACCTAGGTGCTCCTGCACTAGTGTCTATGTCTTCCTATGTACTTTTCTCGATTTCAAACTTCTCTATAGCAGGGGTATCTTTGGCTTGGTTCTCAATTTTCTAAAGAACCTCTTCCACTAAGATCAAGTCAATGAACTCTCTTCTTTCTAGGATCTTTTTATTCTTGTTTTTACTCTAATATAAGGTTACATGAACATGGGAAGGCTCTATGGGAGAAGGTTTCTTCTTCTTAGGTGAACTTTTACCAAATTTACATGAACCTACAAAATCAAAGGTAACCGATTGGTTGGTGGTATTAATGGGGTTTTTGGAATGGATCCAACACATGCACCAATATAAGATGTTCCCTTTGGAACAAATTTTTTCTCCAATTTTCTCTCTATCAGCCAGTTTTGTGTCCTTTGAATTAAATTGAAGGTCCTGGTTTGAATATTATCTTCTGACTGTCTATTCCAATCTATCTCTACGATAGGTAATCCTTGGATTTTCTCAATGAACTTTTATTCCAGCACTTCTTCTCCTTCATCCTTGGTAATTCCTTTGATATTCATTTCCAACTTCATAGAAATAGCTACCCTAAGGTAAACCTCGACCATAATATTCTCCTAACTTAAAACTCATCTTTACAATCTTCCCAAAGTTCTTCCAATTGAAACTCATTGGAGAAACCATCTCCAATTTCCAAGTGAGACATCACCAAACCCTTGTTTTAAAACTAGAGCCTTGCCCGGTAAGTCGTGAGTTGAGTCCTTTGAATTCAATTTTTAGATTTAATGCATTAGAAACACTTTTGTAACTACTAAATCATAGTTCAACAAGAAAGGATATTCCATAATTTTTCTTTCATTTTAACCTCTCACTCACATGAGCTAATTGTCTAGCTACTTCTATTAAAAAATGACTATCAAGGGCGTACATAAGTAACCTAAAAGGTTTACCTTCAAATCCTCCAACCCTAATATATGTATATCATGGAAACTAGATGAAGTAGGTACCATTAATATTGACCATTTGAATTGCTTTTTCATACATTCTTTTGTTCATGTTTCCTTGCAATTCATGAATTAGTCTTGGTGCAAAAAAATCATTTACCCACCTAAACTCCTCAAGATTTATTCTCTATTGCAAATGTGGGTGATACTTGTATATCTTCATCCCCTAAACCCAAGGTTCCTATGGAAACCCATGTCATTCTCTTATACATGCCAAAATATGGAAAAGGCAAGAGGACATGTAGAACCTCTTCATACCTAAAAATTTGGCTAGGATTTCATGTAAATGTTTCGCAATTATCTCTGCCCAATCTAGAAATATATTCTCACTCAGCAATACTTGGATGAATAAATAGATCCAATCTTCCCAGTAATGTAATGAGAATTTCCTTTAACTCTGTTGAGTAACATTACAATATATATGACCTCATTGATCAGACACTCTCTACTTAAGGGCCTAGGTAAACAAGATCTTCCTTTCTACACCCTCAATAGATAGTTTTGAGCTATAACATTTCTATACACAGACTTGTCTTCTAAGAAGAAAGAGTAAGAAATCCCTTTTGACCAATCCTCATACGGCTCTTTATTAGGGATTCCCATTGCAACGATTATAGTGCCTCTAATAATTCTAGCCAGAATATATCCATTAGTGGTATGAATACACCTCTCCACAGAGTCATATTTGTTCATACACTCAAGCACCAATTCAGGGAAAGGCATTGCAGTAGGGAAAGTTTCTTCTTCATTTAACCCACTTTCAAAAATCTTATCAGCCATGAATCCTTCTTGAGGGTTCTTAAATCTTTCCAAATTTTTTCTCATCTATACTTGGATTAACGATGTATCACCCATTTCAAGAATTGAATTGATCAAGCAGGATGTTTTCCCCAATTTGGGAAAGGTGGGTCTTGAGAGAGCATGATTTTAACATAATCAATCCCAGAAAAACAAAATAATTCATGCCTAAATAGAAATTTGCAACCTATTCTTTAATCTGCAATTGGAATAATGAGCTTAAGAAGGATAAACTTAACTCATCAGTTGATTTTTGCAATGCTTGTTACTATAAAAATGAAGCTATGATAACCTTCATTATCTTCCATTTCTTTAGTTTTAATAACTTCTTAACTTGGAAATGACTTCAAAAGAACATAAATAAAGGTCATAGAAATCCCTTGTAGATTTTGCATGCTTGAGACAGCTAATTCTATCATGCGAAATTACTGTTGATTAGAAAAAAGTCTAACAACTCAATAATTATAAGTGTTTTCCATGTGATGAGCACAATTTCCAATGATTATTTTCCATTAATAAAATTTTAAATATTGAAATGCTTGGAATATTTTGTTCTCCGTAAAACCACTCTACATCACCTTCTTAAACGTGTTATATATAATCGCTTATGAGTTCCCAAAAACTCAAATAGGTAAAACTAGGGTGGGGATGACACCCACAGAATTCTCTTCTACTGCAGTAATAAAGTGTACCTGTTAAGGTTACAAATACATTTGATTACAAAATGTAATCTACCCTGTGAAAGGTCTACCCTGTTAAGAGCTTAAGATCATTACAATCTACCTTGTTAAAAGATTTCAACTTACAATGAAGTAAGCACTCTGTTAGGAGATAAAGAAAGGTCTGCTAGAACCACTCTTTTAAGAGATTTTCACCTGATACAATGATTAGAATGTCTCAAGTATTGATCCTTTGGTATGCACTTTGATGCAGATGACAAATCTCCTCTTTCTAGTACCTTTTATGATCTCATAATCTGATATAAATTTACTCTACTATTCACTGTGTGCTTGCGCTGCTTGATCTCTTCTTCTTAACAAAATAACCCTGTGTACATTTCACTTTTGAAAATGCAGTCGCCATGTACCATACATACTTTTTTGAATAGGGTTTAGAAGCAATCTAATATAATTGTTCAAATCTGATAGTGAGATCTAGATCAACGATCAAGATCTGATATCCATACCTTGATGGTAAAATAATTAATGCTTACAATGAGTCATGCATAGGATAAAAAAATTAAATGCATTACTAACTCCGTATAAGAATATTAAATGCATACATTAGTCATCCCAAAAAGCTTATCTAAGTCGGTCAGATCACTTATCCTTGAAGTTTGTATCATTCCAGACATATATAAAAAAACTATTCTACTCGGCACTTCACTGTCTGTTGCTCGACACTTAACATCACTGTATCCTTCTCGGCTTGGCAATGTAACTAGGAAAACCAAAAAACTACTCGGCAATGTTGCTTGGCCTTGCATAGTTTTAGCTCGGCCACAGTGATAGCGAACTAAAACTACCTAGATGAATGACTAAGTGTTGGTCACTAATCATCAATAGAACTTAGGGATTAACAATCTCTCCCTTTGATATTAGTGGCAAAAACACTTATCATTACTTCCATTCTTTTCATCAAAATATTGCCTAAGTATACAAAGTACTCGGACCCCTAGGAATATACTCAGAAATAATATACAAGTTTACATGCCTTCAAAAATTATATACAAGTGTACCTATACTGTACTTATGTATCATTCTATATCCTTTTAGACTTCCTTACTGATTTCCTTACTAACTTCCCCCTTGCTTTTGTCATTGATTTCTGGTGGGGTTAAGTTGTACTTATCCAAAAATTGTTTATGAAGCTACAAGGTGGATTCAAATGTAGTATCCTAGCTTTCCTTTGCAATCTTCATAACTACCAATTTGATTTCTAGCTTGGTAGCTAGACTCACTAAACTCTCTGTAGTTGATAGATTTGCACTGCTCTGTGATAACTCCTTTGCTTTTGAGAGTTCCTTCTATATTACCTCCAAGTGAGGCAACAGACTTGTATGAATAGTTATCAATTTGGCCCTTATTCGACCATCTTCAGTCATAAGCTCGGCTATTCTCCTTTGTGCATTTATCAACTTATTAAAATGTAAAGAACTAGAAGGAGTGTCTTTGCCCAAAGTAGTACCATTTGATCTCAAATCTAACTGTAGCTTCTCAACAAGCTGTAGATTATCCTTTGTGAAAAATTCAACATCACATAATTTCCTATACAAAGAATAAAAATTAGTTGTACAATGTTGACTAGCTGATCTATGATTGGAGCTTGAGGCATTTCATCCTCTAAGTCAAAATCCTTTCTAAACATGTCTTTGATGTCATGCAACACCTGCTTTTTCTTTTTTTCGATCTTCATGTCTTCTTGTCTCTTCTAATGTTACATCTAAAATCTGAGACTTCTTCTTCAAGATTTTCTTCTTCAATTCTGGAGAACTTATGCTTGGCAGCATAATATCTTTCCCTTTGACAGTGTCAACATCTATTGCCTCCTTTAATTTTGTCAAAATTGTCTGGGGGTTCGGCACATTCCCAGTTTTAGGACCTGTAGGAGTGGATGATGCAGAGTGTGGTAGATCAACCAACACTTGCATTGCCTCTTCTTCTTTAGGCTCATCAACATTATCCTTAATCCCTTCTCCACTATCTAAAACTATTTTCACAACCTCTAAAATAGGTGGATTTTGTGAAGTTACCTCTTGTTCATTTGTTTGTTGTTTCTCTTCACCTTTCTAATCTCTGCCAACTTAAATTATTTCCTCAGATGTTGTAGTCTTTCCTTCTTCTGTATCAGTTGCCTTAATAGGAGAGTCAGTGGCTTTACCACTCAACATCTCTTGTTCCTCGACATTCAAATTGCTTGGATCATCAACTATATAATCCAAAGAACTGTTTGTAGTCAGATCAAAAGATTTTATTGCATCTAATGTGTCTTTGGTCTTGTCCTGTTTAATGGCAATTTGATCTTTTGTTATATGTGGTTCAGGGGTAGTATTGACTTCAACTTATTTTGTCTTTTGCTTAGATGTCCCCTCACCAGATTTCTTATCTTTTGGAATGAGCAGACCAAAGATCTCTTTCCAAATTCTTGTGCTTTTCTATACTACACCTTCAATGTCATTTTTTAGAACAGCATAGCCTCTAAGTTTAGGGACAAATCTTCTCTTGTACTCATCAATAAATTTGACTCTTTGTTTTGAGGTGAGCTCAGGTATTACCTGGTCTAGTGTTCCTTCCCTAATCTGTCTTTTAGTGGACAGTGCAAATTCCCATTTTCTTAACAGAAAATCATAAAGTTCATCTGGCACATGATTTCCTATCTCTGTAGGAGTTAATTTGAAAGTACTCATCATGTCCATGAGTGCTTCCTGTACTTTGTGCCTATCTGCAGTTTTCAACTTTTCATACTTAATGAACTTAAATGTTGCTAACCCTGCTGAATTCCTCAAAGTGTCGCATACCTCATCAATGCTTGTTGGCTTCTTGAATTGAGCTATAGGTATGTTGTTGGGTTCATCAGTTTTTGTCTTCTCCTCATCACTATATGTTCCCAAATTTAGTCTCCTTCTTGGTCTTTTGGCTGGCTTATTCAGCTCACCCTTAGGAGCAACCTTTGCTTCCTTTCCAGAACTACTTTCTGCAACTGTTCTCTTGTTATACACTTTAGTTTGTACTTCTACTGGGGAAGTGACAGTAGATTCTCTAGTCCTCAGATGATTAGCTACAGGAGGTGTAATCTTAGGTTTGGCTTTACTCTTCTTGGTTACTATGACAATTGATGGTTTCTTTCCCTTAGCTTTCTTAGTAACCTCTTCTGATGCACTTACTTCCTCCTCTATAGAAATATCCTCACCTTGTCCAGTGGTTAGGCCTAAAGGTGCATCCTCAGGTTCTTCATCACTACCTAAGCCAACCATTTTCTTCAAGTTTTTCACAATCTTCTTTCTTTTCCTTTCCATAGTTCCTTCATTCAAACTTCTAGAAATTTTAGCCTTAGCTTCATCAAAATTTCCAAATCTCTCTATTGTAGTATCAATTGCCTTGGCTAGGAGTGCAATGATGGTAGCTGATCATGCTTGATCAACATTGATTTCATATGGGAAAGGTTCTGAGCATGTTACCCTAGGAGTCACTGCCTTGATATAGGTATTATTTGTATCAACTAGAAAATATATTTCCTCATAGTGCTTCTCCACTAGTGACTTAGGAATCCTAGTCCTTAATCTCATTCTTTTCTTGAATTCTACAAAATAGCTCCCCATAATGCTATTGAAGTTGCTTCCTAGTTTCTCTATACATTCACTAATCTGAACTGTTATGGGCCTATCCTTTTTCCAAACAATGTTTCCCAGTGTAGGAAATGTATCCTGAATGTAGAAAAATATACAGACTAGTAAAGAACCAAACTTACATGATGAGATCTTAGTCTTTCTGATTGATGCTAGGTTCTCGGCTAGTTGTGTCTGTTGTAGCTCAGCAAGATCATATATGTGACTCTTCTTCACAATTTTCCATGCCTGATCAACTACTATACACAGAACACTATCCAATCTGCTGGACTGATAGAACTTATGTGCTATAACCCTTACTCCAAAGTCAAGTTCTAGGTCAGTAATTGTAGAGATAGTCATGCCTCTATTATTCCATACTACTCCAGTGTTCAATGTAATTTCTTCTTTGTTATTATCCCTCATAGTCTATTTTCCATTTACTACAGGATATCCAGTCACTCGATGAATCATGATTTTGGTGATCTTGACTGGTCCATTATCTAACCACATACACATGTCATGAACTTGGCTAAGTATAACTTTAATCCATTCATCTTTGAAACCTTGGGGAAAATCTAGGGCATGAGTTAACCCTTTGTCAGCTAGATGTTTGAATTCTGCCTTCAGAACTCCATTTTCACATGATTTACTATAGGATTTCCTCAATTCACTATCTCCTAATTCACCAATCTTAACCATATAACACGATCGAACATCATGAATCATAAGTACCTTGGGTGGAATGGATGAGAGGACTCCCGTTAAATCACTCTGAATTGCACTTTATGGAATGGATTGAAAGTTGAGAGGTTCACATTAATCACTCCATATCAATTGAATTTGCTCTGGTTCTACCTCCATACTCTTAGTTGGTGTGGAAGAACTTGCAGCCATAATTTGAAATTAGGGTTCAAAGGATGTAAAATAGAGTACCTCGGCAAGTAGCTCTTTGCACTATTCACTGTTCACCTTAGGATTTCCAATGGCACACTGATGAAATCTTCGATGCTAAAACTCAGTTAAGATCAATTCTGCAAATTACTTCAATCGCTCTGTTAACCAGTAAAAATCAGAAGGTAAAAATGAGATGTCGACAGTTCACCCTTTATAAGCCTCAAAATGTCAAGGTAGGTGAGCATTGAATGTTCTACCCATTGAGTTAGTGCAAGCCAGCTTTCCTTGGCTTTCACACAACTTGCATCCCACTCAGCTCACTACGCTCGACCTTAACAAAATTTTACTATGCCAAAAAAACTCGGCACTCACTAAAGAACTTGGATTTAGTGTCCATGAGTAGTACTCGACACCTATTAGTTTAATTTTATCATCTCAGCATTTTGTCTTCAAAAAAATATATGTCCTGGTGCATCTTAACATATGCAAATATGGACTTTTGTACATTTCATGTTAGGAACTGATGTAAGATAAGAGTTTTAAAATATAGTTCCTTACATACCTCTTTCTCTTAGTTGGAGATGATGTGATCACCTGATCCATTGGATTGGGTGACCTCGGCTTCATTAGCTTCACTGCAGCATGGTTTAGACTTCTTAACCCATGTCTTGTTCATTTGTTCCCTTATTTGCTCAACAGTAGGAGCAGGTACTCTAGTCTTGCAATCTTTCCTTGTATGTCCATTTTTTAGACAACTATGACAAATTAGGCTTCCATTCATCCAACTTTTAGATTTACCTCTGAAATGTGTCCCTATGTAGTTTTCTGGAACTTGTCCATACTCACCACAGTAATAACAACTATGCCATGTATTGTAATCCCAATTGTGAGTATTGCCTTTTCTTGGTGATTTCTCTTGTACCTTTGATGTCCACTGTTGTTTACCTTTAGATCTGCAATCTTGTGCTCTATGACCATATTTTTGACAATTATAGCAATTACCACTGAGTCTAGATGTTTTTCTTGCCTTTGTCTTGCATTCATGTGCTTGATGTCCAAACTTATTACAGTTAAAATAATAACCATTAAATTTAGTTTTCAGATTGGACTTACCATTCTTGCTTTGGAAAATGTTTGTTGTATGACTTGGTTTCCCATAGTGATGAAAAATAGGTTTGTTGTTTCTCGGCTTTGCATGCCTTCTTTCACCTGTCTTATATGATTCTCCATCTTCAGTGGTTGCATGTTGTCTAGTGTGACCTAATCCAGAAGAATCCTTAGGTCTTCTTGATGCTTCCACTAGTTGTTCAAAGTAGATCATAGCAACACTCAGATCATTCACTCTATTATTAATCTCTTTCTCAGATCTCAATTCATCTTTCAATTAACTATTCTCAGATCTAAGATTAACAATCTCCAAGTCTTTCCTGCTAATCTCCTGGTTTGCAAGTAGTAGTTGATTTTCCGTGTCCACTTGATTGACCGTCATTGTTTGCACATCATGTGTTCTTTCATCAAGTCTGGTAGTTACCATTCTCTTGTCTTCTTCTGCCATAGCCTTGTCATCTTCAGCTTTCTCTTTCTGTTCAACAACTTCACAAATTCTTATTGATTGGGCTTCTTGTTCCTTTTTCAGATTTTTGACTTCTTCACATAGTGCACTATTCTTTTCTAGCAGATCTGCTATTGCTGCATTCCTTTCAGTAGAATCTCCATCCTGAAATAGATTTGTGGTATCCTCTTCCTGATAATGAGTGTCATTCATTTTTTTGGCTAAATATTTCCTTGCATCCAAGGACTTCTTTAATTCCTATCTTGCAGTCTCAAGCTGTTGTAGTGCTAGCTGAATATCAATCTTTTGATTCTCAATGACTTTACCCATCTTGTAGATCTCCATCTCAAGATTTGTATTCTCAAGCTGATTATACCTTTTTATCTCATTAAGATTTTATACCAATTTTTGGAAATACAATAATAGGAAAGCAAGATACTGAGAGGGGGGGTGAATCAGATCTTAAAAATTAAACACTTAAAATAAACTTGATCCACATTCATACATATATGAATCTAATGTAATCTTAGATAGCATCCACACAATGAAATAAGCAACACATGACACTATAACTTGGTAACCCAGAAACCCAAATAGGTAAAACTGGGGTGGGTATGACACCCACAAAATTCTCCACTACTACAGCAATAAAGTGTACCTATTAAGGTTACAAACATTTGATTACAAAATGTAATCTACCTTATGAAAGGTCTGCCCTATTAAGAGCTTAAGATCATTACAATCTATCTTTATAAAGGATTTCAACTTACAGTGAAGTAAGCACTCTGTTAGGAGATAAAGAAAGGTCTGCTAGAACCACTCTATTAAGAGATTTTCACCTGATACAATAATTAGAATGTCTCAAGTATTGATCCTTCATTATGCACTCTGATGTTGATGATGGATCTCCTCTTTCCAGTACCTTTTATGATCTCATAATCTGATATAACTTTACTATACTGTTCACTGTGTTCTTGCTCTGCTTGATCTCTACTTTTTTTAAAAATAACCCTCTATGCATTTCACTTTTGAAAATGCAGTCGCCATGTACCATACATATTTTTTTTTTGAATAGGGTTTAGAAGCAATCTAATATACTTGTTCAAATCTGATAGTGAGATCTAGATCAATGATTAAGATCTGATATCCATACCTTGATGGTAAAAAAATTAATGCTTACAATGAGTCATGCATAGGATAAAACAATTAAATGTATAACTAACTCCATATCTGAATATTAAATGCATACATTAGTCAGCCCAAAAAGATTATCTAAGTCGGCCGGATCACTTATCCTTGAAGTTTGTATCATTCTAGACCTATATACAAAAATTATTCTGCTCAGCACTTGATTGTCTGTCACTCGGCACTTAACATCCCTATATCCTTCTCGGCTCGACAGTGTAACTAGGCAAACCAAAAAACTGCTCGGCAATGTTGCTCGGCCTTGCATAGTTTTAGCTCGGCCACAATGATATCCAACTAAAACTGCCTAGATGAATGACTAAGTGTTGGTCACTAATCATCAACAGAACCTAGGGATTAACATAGGGGACAAAAGAATAGGACACATCGACAATAATAATATGAGGAAGATCAATTATTCTAATATTATGAGAGACATCCAAAGAGTTTCCAGACTTGCCAATACAATGTGTAGAGAATGTCAGAAAATAAAGTGAACAAAAAAACATTCAAGAACAAGAAGTATTCAACCACAAGACCTTTGGAGATGATACACAGTGATCTATGTGGACCTAAAATAACAAGAGTTCTCAGTACTGAAAGGTACTTCATATTTCTTATTGATGATTATACTAGAATGAAAAGGGTGACATTTTGAGACATAAACATAACCTCTAGATACATTTAAAATTTTTCAAAAGCTTGGGTGAAAATCAAATGGATACTTAGATTAAGTGTTTGAGATCTAATAGAGCAGGAGAATTCACACCATATGAATTAAATAGCTATTGTGAGAGATATGGAATTAGAAGGAAATTATCAAATACAGTAGTTTAAAAGAAAATAAAAGAAAAGAAAGGACTATTGTTCATATGGATAGGACAATGTGAAAGGATGCTAATTTTTAGATAATTAAAACAGATAATAACATGAAAGTACAATAAAAAAACACCATAACATCAGAATTAACGTGGAAACCCAAGATGGTAAACACTATGGAGAAACTAATTCTCATGAATTTACCACCATTTAAGGATTTTTTACAAAGGTTCACTACCAATTTTCTCATTTTAGGTAAGGCTCATAGCTAGTAAGGCTCACTGCTAGTTGGGATAATAGCCCTGAAGTAATATGGCTCACTATCAATACAAAAATGATTGATTATAAAGGTATTATAGAGAAAACATGAAGTGATAATGTTTCATGTATATATGCATGAAATATTTCTAGTTAATATCACAATAGAAATTATCTACAACAAATCTAATTTGAGATCTTTTTCCAACCTTCAACAATCTTCTACAAAACAAAATACTTCTTTTTCACTATAATTTCTCCTCCTTAACTATTATACTTGGAACTTATTACACTGTTCATAGAATTCACCACCAAGTGTTTATTCACATAACCATGCTTGAATGACATTACCTTTAGCATATATTCTTACATTCCTTTGAATCCAAAAAGGTGTTATATATTAAAAAATATCTTTTGAACCATAAACATATGTCGGCCTTGCGGAACATGTCGGGTTGAATACAAATAATATTTTCAAGTATACAATAAATATCAACATGCTAGTGCCAAACCTAAATATAAGTCATACATATGATAAATCCATATCAGGCTACCACGAGACACACATATAGACCATATATTATTCACCAAACCTTCTATCTATATCTGCACATACAACAACTCAGATTGCAATTTACCAACTCTTACTCTCTATTTTCCACCCTTATCTTTAAAGAAATCAAAATTCTTACCAATATCATTCATCTTAGACTCAATAATTTCAATCTTAGTTATGAAATTATCAATAACAATAGGCCACCTGAGACAATACTAGTAAATATCAAATATCTCTTTTAAGAATTCTCTTGTCTCACCAATATGTTTAGATAACTTTTGTTGCATTTGCACATTTTCTCTCAATCACATCCTTGAACTCACATCCTTGAACTCACATCTAGTAATACATTAGAAACAATAGAAACAATAGTATCTTTACTGAGAAAATGATTCATTGACAGATTATCATTTTCAATCCTAATATCTGAATAGAAGACACACCACATTTCTTCTTCTTCTTCTTCTTCTTCTTCTTCTTCTTCTTCTTCTTAGAGATAAGAAATAGCTCAAATTCATCTGTAGAGATAAGAAATAAGCTTTGCAAGAATCCTTTTTATTTTCCAAAAAATCCAAGTACCTATAAATCTATTTTCTGATATGGATGTCAGACCTTCATTCTATATTTTCTCTACCCAGTAATAACCTCAAAAATTAGAATACCAAGAACATAACCAGAGATCAAAACTTGAAGGCATAACCTTCAATTAATGGCATTCTCACATTTTTAGGAAAATTCTCCCATAGAAAACTACATAGATCAAATTACACACTTTCCTTTACCATCTTATGTGCCAAATATACAGCTATAGCAGATGTATAACCTTCACGATTACAAAAATAGATTTTATATGGAATACCATATGCAACATACCTCACAACTAGATCAAAAAGGGTATTTATCAATAGAGAACATGGGTCTTCTTTTATGCTAGTAAGCTCTTGCACTTCCTTATCTTACCAATTTATTGTGTCATGTGTTACTTATTTCATTGTGTGGATGCTATTTGGGATTACATTATATTCATATATGTATGAATGTGGATCAAGTTTATTTTAAGTGTTTAATTCTTAAGATCTGATTCACCCCCCGCCCACTCTCAGTATCTTGCTTTCCCATTATTGTATTTCCAACACCCTAGCCAACATTTATTTTTCAGTACCAAAGAGAAACTACCTTCATATTTCTTGTTAAGATAGTAAATATTTCCATTCCCTATTCCTTCAGCAACAAGCTTTTCATACCCATTCGCAATTTCAATTTTTTTTCAATGAAAAATGACTGTTAAACCTTAATTACACAACTAGTTGACACACAAAATATATTTTCTTAATCCATTCATGTAGTAGATATTGATACATTTATGTTTTTCCTTAATTTAAATAGTCCCCTTACTACATATAGCTACAAAACCCTTGTCAAAAAATGAGATTGATTGTCCATTGTAGTTCTCAAAATGCAAAAACACTTTTCTGCCAATGGTCATATGATTTGAGTAACTGAAATCAATGATCCAAGATTTGGATTCTTTTATCACATAATTAGAGTAGTATTATATCCTTTAGATATGATATTTTCTTCATCCTTGATGGCCAAAAATAACACATGGTCATTTGAGTCATTACCTTCCTCATCCTTTGATCAATGAGTCTCCATTGTGAAATAATGTTTCCTTTCCTTATCTTTATCATTTGATTTATCATTACTGCAATACTTTCTAATTTCTTTCTTTTCATCAACATCAAGTTTCTTTGTATGTTATCTAAAAGGGCATTTAGAAACATAGTGTCCTAATCTTCCACAATTGAAACATTCATACGGAAAATTACCTTTATATTTAATTTTCCCTCTTTATCTGAAACAAAATTATCTTCAATTTTTTCAATAGCCCTAAAAGAAAAATATTTCTTCTCATATTTATTCTCCTCAAGTTTTGATATCTGAAATACATTGACTACACCATATACCTCATCCAAAGTATACTTGTCTATATCCTTAATTTGTTTTATAAATATCAACAAGGTTTTTTTAATGTATTATTTATTTTCCTCATCACTTTTAGTACTACATCATTGTATTCAAGGATTCTACTACAGCCTCTAATGGACTGGACAACTTCATTTACTCTATTGAATAGTTAAAATACTAAGAGAATGGGTGAATCAATACTCCCTAATATCATACATTTATTCTTTTAATTTCATGAAAATGAAATATGTAATGGGTATGTGCAGGATCATGGTATGCCAAACTAGGCCTTAAGTGGCAATGAAAATTTAGAAAATCAGGGTTAGGAAAGTTGACGTAAAAATTTGGACAAGTTATCAATCTTATATCTAAAATGTGTAACAAGAGAATTTATAGAAAATTGAATCTAGTTTCTAAGCTATTGTCCGTTCTTTAAAAAAAAAAATTCTATATGGTGAAATTTCAAATTTCAATTCAGTAGTATGAAAATTTCAGGAAAAAGATAAGAAGAGGGTGTATGTCTGACCACCTTAAACACAATCAAATGATAATATTGTTTTACAAGATTCTAGATACAAGTAGTAGACTCATGTTTGGATGTGACGAATATTTTTTTGTTATTTTTTTCCAAGTAAATAATTAATTATGATTTTTTTACTACAACTTTTCTAGAATATTAAAAATCTCGTGTCTGACCACTTTAACATAGTCTAAAATTCAACAAATTGAGTTTTTTTTAGTTTTTAATTGTAGTAGGAAAAGCCTAGAATGTGACTTATGTTTTGTATTTCATAAATGTTATATCGTTTGAAAGTTATAGTTATTTTTCATCCAGTCTATCAATCAGGACTAAAAAGATAAGAAGTAGGCGTATGTCTGACCCCCTTAAACACAATCAAATGATAATATTGTTTTACTAGATTGTAGATATAAGTAGTAGATTAATGTCCGGATGTGATGCATATTTTTTTGTAATTTTTTTCCAAGTAAATAATTAATTATGATTTTTCTTCTACAACTTTTCCAGAATATAAAAATTCTCGTGTCAGACCACCTTAACTTAGTCTAAACTTCATCAAATTGAATTTTTTTTATTTTGTAGTAGGTGAAGCATAGAATGTGACACATGTTTCAGATTTAAAAAATGATATACCATTTGAAAATTATAGCTATTTTTCAATCAGTCTACCAATTAGGACTTCTTTTTGACATCGCCACTTTTTGGCATACCATGATCCTGCACAAACCCTAATAAAAAATAACAGAAGTGAAACCATCATTCCATCATCATACAAAAGTAAACACTACATTTTTATCATGGAAACCCTACTAAGGGAAAAACCATGGAGAGGGTTAACTCTCAATATAATATAACTAGTTATTATATATTACAAAAGTGCTCATTGCAAGAGTCACAACTACAAAGATCATTTACCAAGAGGTCAAGGGTCACTACCTAAAGGAGATAACTAAAAAAAATGAAGTTTTATAATTACATCTCACCTATGCATATATTTAGTTCCTTTAGGGCTCAGTAAATAGACTTCACACACCTCATCAATACTATAGTAACTCACATCTGATTCTTAGTTGCAATCATTTATTACCATATTATCTCATCAAAAACTATTTCTTCTCTTCTTCAGGGGATTATATAATATATATACATGCTAATCTATCTTTTCCTATGATGAATGTCAGCCATACATAGTTTAGCTAATAAATTGGCTCAAAAATATCATAGATGTTTTCTTTGAATACCTCATATGTTTTACCAATCCAAGTTGAAAAACATATATAAAAATTGAATAATAACTAGACATCACACATTACAGATAATTCTTAGACTTACCCATAAAATTCAAAACAACAAACCATCACCTAAAGAAATGGTGGCAATCTAATAAATTGTTCTAAACTAGGAGAAACATGGAAATGTATAGGATGCATTAACAAACCTTATATTTTGTGTTTTGTACATCCATACAACATTTCAACTTGAATATTGATTTATCTAGTAATAAACATCATGTTTTCTAAACCACACAATCATATCTATAACTATCTAGAGCAATGTGAACCCAAATACAAAGAGAAAGTTTACAAAATTGCCAAAGTAGTCACTGCATAAGTCAACAAGGGTATGTTGACATCAATGACAACAAATATAGAATATTTTAAAAAAATCCTCTTTGTAATATCATTAACAAAATAATCAAATAAAAAACTACAACGATATCTACCTCTGTCATTAATGGAAACTTGCCAATAAATTATTCTTAAAAATTATAGAACTACTCTCCCCCTTTGTCAAACCAATCTTACAACAACTAAAATATCCCAAAACTATTATCCATATTACTCTCCCCCATATTTTTTTCCTTCATCATTACTCTCCCCCTTTTCAACCATGGACAAAAGGCTATCAAAATGATACCTTCTCATTTTTCCCCCTATCACTAATAATGCAAAAGGAAATTGGAAACTCAGTTACCTTTATAGGGGAATATGTCCTTGTACTTCTCCTTAAGCTCTAGAAGAATGGATTCCAAAGAATATATAATATATAAAAACATTATATATTGACTATTACATGGAACTAAACATGTTAATATAATCCACCAAGTTATCCAACACCATCGGACTCAGCTCAACTTTCTCTACATCATTAAATAACCTATAAAAATGATTCATTTTTGCTTAGATTGACTCGTTGAATACCCAAAAGTGTCCCAAAAAAATATATATTTATATCTTCGCAATAAATATAGTTCTAAATTAAATGTGTTAATCTTCCTTCTTTTAACACAATCCTTATCTTTGAATATATCAAATTTTGAGAAAAATTGTTTAAATTTATCTCCGTTGACTCAATATTTTATTTGTGATTCTTAAATATAAAGGGAAATCTAAGAAGCAACATATTTTTTCATTTGAGTCTTTGTATCTTATCCTCAAAACTCATTACTTACTTTTCTATGGTTTTCATAATCAAGTTCTTATTCATATGCTCAAATAAAACATCCTTGAGTAGACCTTCAATAGCAGTAGGAACAAGATTGTTCCATAGAAAATAGATAAACAATGCTTCATCAATTCTTTTTTTTCATAACATCGTCATGATGACTATACATTTCCCATCTTTCTCACTTCATTAGGTTGCTCAAGTATTTTCAAAACTTTATTAGTTTCATAGGGATCATCATGTGAGGAACCAAATTGTCCTTAGGTTTATCTTCTTGTCCTGGAACAATATTGTTTTTCTTAACAAAAACTTCAATAGGTTTAGTATCATGAACATTAATTATCTTAGTATTTTTTTTTTGACTTTTTGTCTTCTTCATCATTAAAACGGGAAAGGGGACCTCAATAGATTTTATGTTCCTTTTACTTCTAGAATAAAATAATTCTAGAGGAACATGTTATATGCCATCTAATCCAATGAGTTTTTCATAAGTTCTAAACTCGGGAGAGGGGACCTCAATAGATTTTATGTTCCTTTTACTTCTAGAATGAAATAATTCTAGAGGAACATGTTATATGCCATATAATCCAATGAGTTTTTCATAAGTTCTAAACTTGTATTCAGTCAAATCTACCAGACATTTCAGAAGTTCTTATGTATACAACATGCATTCATTTGCACCGATTTCATATCCAATATTATTTAACCGGAAGTTTGGCGGAATTATAGCTTCTATGAAGAAATTTTTCCATATCAACTAGGGAGGTAATGTTATCTTTGTACTTCTCAACATAGTTTTTTGGAATCCTAAAGCTTGTAATCATATTCTTACAAAGCTTAATGAATTATTCTCTGCAAGAAATTTCCTTTTTATTCAACCTATCCAAGTACCTTTTGATCTATTTTCATACGTGTACATTCTCATCCTATACCAAATTCTCCTTCTAAGGTAATGAATACATGAAATAAAGTCAAGGAATGCTACCAATGATTCGGAGCACAAAGTATATCCTTCATTCTTAGCAAACATTATATTGTTCAAGATCTCTTATCTTAACAATTCAAATGGGTCATAGTATTTATTTTCCTTAGTCATTTGATAAGCACCATATAAAACAATAGCATATATATATCACTCTTTTTTATAAAAGAAAATTTTGTAGGTAATATCCATTGCAAAATATCTTACCAAAGGATCGGATACAATATTATATGAGGTGAAATGGTATTAAAAGGAGGGAAAATAAATAAATAGAAAAATTCAAATAATTAAATAAAATTAAGATATAAGATAAGAAATATGAAAAGAGAGAAAATAAGAATATACTATCAAGAAAATGAAAACCTCATAAAACTTATGAAGAGCTCCATTGTTGTGTAGATTTGTCCAAGCTTCTAGTTGATGTGTGTTATCACTAGTTGTGCTCAAGATTCAATATTTTGTGATGATTTCAGTGTTAGGATGGTTTGGATGATGATTATAGAACTCAAAATGGCATTATAAGTTTTCATGGAAGATGGATGATTTGTGAAGGAATAGGACCCTCAATTTACAAGCATGAGGGAACGCTAATGGATAGTCACGATTGAGGGGTGAGGTTTAGATGAGATGCATCCAAGAGAGAGAGCACATAAATTTTTCTTATGCATAGCATTGTGACAACTATCACAATGGAAGAGGATGAGGATACATTGGGGGTTGGAGTAGATTTTCCATAAAGCAATAACTTGTCTCATATTCCAAAGGTCAAGATTGGGAAATGTGGCCATTTTGGGGAGTGTGAAGAGAATTTTGGAGAATGTGAATGGATTTGAAGAAGTGGGAAGAAGGAATAAAATATTCCTTGAAGTGGACCAATGTGTAAGAGGGTGTAAGGTAATTTAAGGAAGACTTTATGATATGTAGTTGGGGATTGGAGTGTAATGGGACCAAAGTTGACTTTGGTTTCCTAAATGTTTTATTAGGCTTGTGAAAATGATAGAGGGAGGATCAAGCTTGGATATGTGGGGAAGTGGGGTTATTATGAGGATGTAATGGAATGAGAGAGAATGAGTGGATGGATTGATTAAGTAAATAAGTATATTTACCTAGTTAAGTAGATATTAGTGATGACATGTAACTGATTGAATGTTTGATAATGTTAAGTTGAAGATGATGCAAAACATTAAAACCATTAATGGTTTGTATTTTCATTGATGTCAACTTGATATTATCTATACAGTCATGTACATAATGTCAAAGAATTTAGAGAATCAATGGAACAGAGATTATGCTTTCAGCAATGCATAAAAGTCAAGTATTCACTAAGTGACAGAAAACACCGACATAGTGCACACCATCAGTAAAGGCAAAGAAAAAATCATAGTGATGCCCGACAAGAAGATGACAGTGTTTCCCGACGAAGCAAAATCCTATGATTCCCGACGAACGGAGATCCCGAACCTAACTGGAGTTGCACCGACAGAACTGGCAGTTGTCACTAACAACTAACTGCAGAGTTGACCGACAGTTCAAAGAGTTCAGAAAATGACAAAATATCTAGCTAGAAAAGCTTAAGGATAGACTTAACTAGTTTTTTTATTTCTTTTATTCACCTAGAGTTAAGTAAAGAATATTTGTACAGTTGGCAAGAAGATAACTACGAGATAAATCAGGAGTTAAAGCCATAAATCAGATTAGCTGGATTTTTTTTCACACCAAGAATCAAGAATTAAGGAATATCATGTCTATATAAGAGACAAGCATAATTCATTTTCGCAAGCAATCAAATACACGGGGAAAGAATAGAAAAAAGGATGCTGAAGAGAAACTGATGAAGGATAACTTCATACAGTCCTAATCAATCAAGCTGAAGAAGAGCTAAGGAATTTTGTGGATACCGATGAACAGTGAGGCACAACATCACAGAGAAGAAAGTGTGGAGCATAAAGAATTGAATTGATACATTGATCAGAGAGGTATTGTACTTAAATAGATCTGAAAATCTGCAATTCAAGTTGCATTAGAAACAAGTCATAATGTTTCAATTTAACCATTGAAGCATGAAGTCTCTTAATAGAGAAGGACTTAACCGTCTTCTATAATTGAGGTATATCCTAACAGATTTCCAAAAAGGTTGATTCATGAAAGTAGCATTGAATTTGCGTAAAGCCTATTGACAGCTTAAGAAGAAGATTGATTCAAGGATGGTAGCCAGATTTGCATAAAGCCTATTGTTAGTCTAAGAAGGAGGCTGATTCAAGGATGGTAGAAAAATAGATGCAAAATACTAAGTGACAACCTATGTATAAAATCTTCTAACAAGGTTGCACTTAACAGTGTGTTTGTAACCTTTAACAGGGTTGGCTCCTAACAGGGCTCACTTCAAAAGAGTGAAAATTTGGGGTACCGGTCCCAGTGGCTTTTCCCTTAACAGGGTTTCCACATTAAAATCCATGTGTTATGTGTGTATGATTTATTACTTTATTGTTTTACATCTCACATATGCATTTCTGGATTGACTGGTATACTCTGCATATTTACTGAGTATTGGTAAATAGTTTTTACTCCTTATCGGTTATCAAGAAGAATAAGGACAGACAAGGTAAACCAATAGACAATTTATTGTTTCAATTATCTCATGGCATGCATCTTGTAGGTAATTAATAATCTGAGGTGTATTTTTTGGTGGATTAAAGATTAATGGATAAATTTTTGAGGCCACTGATTCACCCCCCCCTCTCTTAGTTATTACTAACAATTAGTGTGTCCAAGTGGGTTGGGCTGAGTTGGAAGTCTTGGTTAAGTGGTTAGAGAGTGGTTTGGTAAGGTTTAAAGTTATGATCCATGTGCTTAAATGGAACTAAATAGATTATTCAATTCCAAGTGGGGAAAGGGGCTAAAATGAAATAATTTAAATAAATAAATATATTTATTTAAATCAATAGAGGAAGGGGGATTTAATTAATTAATTAGTTATGGGTTTCCATTATATTAATTGTACTATAGATAATTAATTAATTTAATTAAGCTAGAGGGTCAACATAATTTTATTATATAATTATTTAATTAATAATGTGTAGGAGACAACTAAATTTGATTAAGATTAGTTAAATAAATTCAGGTATTTACATTTATCAGTTCTCATAAATCTTTGATCCACAATTACATTTGTCAAACCTTCAACTTATTTGTTCCTTACAAATTTCATTATAGGTACAATTCTCTCTGAATATAATCCAGTTATTAGGTGGCTGTGAGAAGTTTAGTCCCACTTTTGGGCAAAGAGGGGAAGTTTTTTCCCTATTTTTCAAATTTTTTTTCTCAATTGATGCAAAATTTTTGAAGGCACTTAGAGGTTAAATCTAAAAATAATTCACTAATAGAAAATGTATTCCTCAGATTCTAGTTTTCAAATATGTAATTTATTTCAATACCAATATGGTAGATTGTTTTTTTAGTAGGCATGTTTAAAAATCACTTTTTCAAAATGCATGTTTCAGGACCATACCACACACGTGTACAACCACCATATTTTGACCTAAATAAATAATTTTTTGTGAATCCTTCTATTGAAAATACCTAAGACACTAAAGATTGATGAACATTAGGTTTTTATTGAATATGTTTTTTATTAATTTTGAATTGACTTTAAAGTATATTTTTGAAACCTCTAGTGTATGACCACCATAATTTGAAGAAAATTTCACATTTTTCAAAAAAACATTTCGCTTCAATAAAATTCTATGTAGAGTAATGTCATATAATTTATTTTCAAAAAAACATAAAAAAAAAAGTTATTAAATTTTTAGTGAACCTTCGTATTTCAAGTTTAGGTAACACTTTTGATTAATAAATATTGCAAAAATAGTTAAATTGATCATATCGCTATGAAATTTATATATTTGAAATGATGATAGTAAGAACTCTAATGGGTTTTTATTTCATCAAAAAAAATGATTAGGAAGGCCTTGAAAAAATTAAAGCAAGGTAGAAATTTGGTATTCCAGTGCCTTAGCCATTACTTTGGAGGTCCAAGAATAGGCTTGGTGGACCACGCCTATTCCTAACCGAAATCCAATGCAAAGGGTGGATTGAAAACTCAAGTTTTAAAAATGGGCACACGTTTAAAAATGCATAATCATTTCTTAAATATAATAAATCAACATGTAAAAATTAGTTTCTAGGAATAATTAAAAAAAAGAAATGGGTGCCCATTATGAAAAAATGGGCACCTATTTTGAAAAATGGGCACCCATTTTTTGAATTTTTGGATCGAGCGTCCGAGCCTTAATCGAGTGCCCATTTTTTTCAAAATGGGTGCATGTTTTTAGCAGCATTTTTCAAGTCCACAACACTTCCATCAAATTGGG
This sequence comes from Thuja plicata, assembly GCA_018584345.1. Taxonomy (NCBI): domain Eukaryota; kingdom Viridiplantae; phylum Streptophyta; class Pinopsida; order Cupressales; family Cupressaceae; genus Thuja; species Thuja plicata. The sequence continues at coordinate 872,394 of MU223083.1, forward strand.
ACCCAAATTCTTGCACCTACTATATTGCCTCAAGCGCTTCCTTAATAATATAATATGGCTGATCTAACCAAATACATTCACCATGAATTCTACTTAGAAAAATATTCACCCATTCTTCATTAACAAAAATATTTTATTCACTCCAGATGTTCAATCCCTTGAGCCCTAAGTTGGTAATTAAATGTGTACATTCTCCAAAGATATTATCTTTTAAACTCTTTATCTTCTCATTTCCTTATTCCTGAATTTGAACATTGATGATCTTTTGGATGTCTTCGACACATACTACTCTAATCGAAGGTGATGAAAATACACCAAGTGATTCATTTATCATTGCAACCTTCATAAATTTCTTAAATTATGGTCTAGGTTCATCTTTACAATAAAAAAAATAACTAGAATCCATAAGATAGGAATGAGTAAATGCCTTGATTCAACTGTTGACAACTTCTATGTTTTCTTTTGAATTTGTCAAATTCATCAAATTTGCAGATAACAATTTAAAATTTTAAAGTCATTATTTATTTCGTTAAACAAGCTAGGGTTCTTCTACCAGAACCATCATGTCATTCAAGGAGTTGCTGAAAACCTTTTTATCTATACTCACATTCAAATTCTGAAGCTTCACAATCTAGTGCATGATAACATTATATTCTATAATATTTTCTAGGAGATCAATTACATTTTTCCTCATATCATATCTTCATGCTATGACAACAAAATCAATATCTTTGGCTAGGGGATATGATTTTTTTTAAGATCAATTTGATTTTATACATACAAACTAATTTCTAAAAGACATTTCCTTTAATGGTTCATCAATCTTCTAACCAATTTCATTTCCTCTTACTAGAGTATCCTTCTTCATATTTCTATTTTTGCAAAAAATTTCCATATGTACAATCTTGTTGCAATTGTAGGATTTGATGTTCCTCTGTCATGTGTTTGTTTCAATCATTCTTGATTTTCATTGATTAGTTTTTTGTCCAAAACTATTTCAAGTATTACTATAGCCATGAAATGATTCATGTCTTCTATTACCATTCATAAATTGATTTTTCCATTTCCCATCCTTCAAAAAATTCCCTTGCGAGACAAAATTAAGTATTTTGATTTATTCTACTTACACATTCTATAACATTATTGTTATAGATTTGCCTTTGTGCAAATAGTTGACTATATGTTTGTCATTGATGAAAATATATAGTATACATCAGTGTACTATATTCACTTTTCAGTATAGATATGTTGAAGCCTTGTGCAGTTGCTTTTATGTTTCAGACATAGTTATGATACCCTATTCATACACACAGATTCAGGATTTCAGTTAGAGTTGAGTTATGTTACCCTATTTAGCAACCACAGTTTTAGAGGATTATTTTCAGAAAGCCGACAGTAATTTTATTGATTCTTCAGTTGTGCCTATCTATGGGATATGCGTGTTTAGATTCATGTTTAGTTATGAGTGAAAGATAATTAACAAAAGGCGCTCATTGTGTTTCATCTGAAGCATGATGTTTGGGTAATTTTGGTGGAGCCGACTATGTGAAGCAATGTGTCTATTGATTTTGAGTTGCGCAGTTCTAATTTTGTTGCGTGATTAGTTTAGCTGATGATCATATGTTTTGGAGAAGATACATATAGCAGTTCATTTGTGATCACTAAGTGTGAATGATTAGAAAAGAGACATAAAAAGAATAGAGAAGAATGCTGATTGTTTTGGGAAAGTAAAGCTATTTCATTCATCAGATAAAGATCTATGTGAAGAAGTAGAGAGTGCATACAATACATTGGAACTGATCAAGACAACAGGTCTACTCAAACATTTCATTATCAGATATAGTGTATATTTGTTTCACTAAAGGTTGTAGCCTTCATCATTTTAAGCAGGGTGCTTTTGGACTATGAGTCCTCTCCCCTAACAGGGTTATTTGTAAAAGACTCCTAACAGGGTCTGACCCTTAACCAAGTCACTATACTTATTGCATTGCAAAGATCAAATCCTAACATCCCGTTGTAAGATCTTCTAACAGGGATTATTATACTCAAGTACAGTTCTTTGTGGGTGCTAATTCCCACTGGGATTTTTAACTATTTTGGTTTCCCCATAACCAAAATTATGGTGTTCTATTTTGTGTGATCTGATTGTGTATATGCTTAATGATATTATGTACTTAATTAGAGAAAAGAATTAAAACTAGCTGATAACTGAGTCACACTCCCCCCCCCTCTCAGTTATCCCTTGGGACTATTCCAACAATTATGTCCAAATATATTGCATGATAAAAAGTAACCATAAAAGGAAGGGGAATTTTTTTAGATTTGTGATTTTTTTTTATGAAATTAATTGATTCTGAACCAGCTTCCTTTTATTTAACTCTTTAACCAACTGATAAGTTTATGTATTTTCTATAGGACCAACTTTGTCTGTGTCTTCAATGCTTGTATTTGAGCATTTTTCTATTTCAAAACCTCGTCCACTTTTGTTATTCAAAGTCTTTTTTATCAATTATTTCATCAAATATGACAATACTTTTCTTTTATTTATTTTATTGTTTCTTTTTCTTTCAAAATTAGATCTCAATTTTACCATCTCTTGGTCTAGTTTCTTGTATTCACCTATATCTTATAATTAATTATTCTATTCAAACTTTCATTAGTCTTTTTTTCTTCCTCAACTCGTACGTTCATCTCAACATTCAATTCATTTCCTTTATTTAATTATTCATTGACCTTCTCGTATATTTCTCTGAATTTTTTGATATGTTCCTTGAACTTTCTAATGTACTCATTTTCTTCCTTTATGTTTTTTTTTTATCATATCTTTGTTTTTACATTCAACATTTTCAAGATCTTTAATAGAAATCTGCAATTCTCCATCCATATAAATTTCTTCGTCATCTTTCTTTGATCCATATATTCAACATCCAAGATCACCTTAAAGTAGTTATGTTAAAATCAAGGGACCAAGCTCTGATATAAGTTTTTGAGTAGCGAGAATAATTAAAAGAGGGAAGGTTTGAATGATTATTCCCTAAAATATCATACATAAATATTATTTTTGCATATCCATATTAAATTTATTTAATTTTATTAGAAAGAAATATGTCATCAACAAAAAAACATAAGTTGGATTGTTGGATAGTTTGAGGAGGTTGGTTGTGATGATCTTTTGAGTGGGGGGTTTATTGAGATCCTAGCTCTCCTTCTCTCCTCTCTTATTTGGATGTTCCTTTTCCTATCAATTTCTCTCATTGCATTTGGTGTTGGATATTTTGTTGCAATGATTGTGGTGGTTTTGGTTTGTGGGAATTTTAAGTGGAGGATCATCAATGTTCTTACTTCCTTCTCTTCCTTTTTGTTGGGCTGGAGCTTCCTCTTTCGCAGTTGTTTCCTATTTTAGCTAATTTTAGTGTGGGTGGTGGTAGGTATTCCTATTAAGGTGGAATCTCATGTGGCCTTTATGATCTTGTTTCTCCTTTCAATAATTTGTTTGATACCTTTTATTGAGGAGTGGAGTGTTGCTTTTGATAATTTCATTAAAATCTCGGTTATGGTTTTTGGAGCTATGTCAAAACCCTATTATTATGTCATGGGAAGCATTTATATCCCTTTGGATCTCTTTTCATTTTATATCTACTCTATTATGTAAGGAATTGGCATCTTTGGAAACCAATACTTTTGATGACTTGTTTTTCTTGTCAGTTGTCTATTTGTTGGCTCTTGGCTAGTTTTGGGATGTTCTTCTCAAAATAATTTATATGTTGCAGTGTCTCATCTTAGTGGGGTTCCATATCCGCCTCAAAATGTATTTGTATTGGGTTTCTAGGCCCCATCAAAACCTTCTTTTCTCTTAATAATAAACAAAACAACAAAAGTGAAACTATCATTCATAGAAACATACACAAGAGAACACTAAAATTTTATTATGGAAACCCTATCAAGGGAAAACACACGAAGAAGATAAACTCTGAATATAATATAAGGGTAAGTGCACCAAGATAGTGTGCAAAAAAATAGGCCACCCACCCAAATACAAATTTCCCCTAACACAATTGATTTAGTTTAAATTCAAATAACCTAATTAGGCTTAGGTTTTGTAAATTTCAAAGCTAAGAATAAGGCTAGTTAATAGGCTTGGATAACAAGTTTTGGTCTTGGGAGCTTCATTTTCCTCAATTTCCCTCTATTTTCATGTGTTTTTCTCTTCGGCATAGGTTTCTCAACTTCCTTGTCATCATGTTTAAACATCATAAAGTGGATGTTTCTAAAATTGCCACCATAATTTCACACATCTTCTGAGATTTCTAATAATATAATTTTTTTTAAACTTTTGGACAACATTAGCATAGAAAAGTTAATTTTCTTTGCCAGTGTCTCTATAGTTCTGGGAGACATATGTCTACCATTTTATTAATAAAATTTTATCTACTTAACCAAATATCAAATAAATTAGATATTGTTCTAGACTTGATTCTATAGAGTTTTTTTAAATTATATTTTAAATTATTTTTATTCAAGTTATGTCCAACAATCAAAGGAACACTTCATTCTTAGGATGTGCCCACTTCAGAAAATCATTAGAAAAATACTCAACAGAAGATTACAAAAAAAAAAAAAAAATTTATTTAAGTTCTCAATCCTTCCTATTTTTCTACTAAACGGTTTTTCAAAATACTAAATCTACCTATATCTTTTTTTATGTGCACACCATACACTATGTTATCTTTTTTTGAAAAAATCAGGAATAGTTTTTAGTGCACAATGGATTTGACCCTCTTAGTCTTACCCATTTTTTTAAAAACATTAGTAGTTTATAAACTAGATTCAGAGATCTACAATTCCTTTTATTTGGACATATTTTAATTTTGAGTGAACAAATCAAATTTCTCTTTGAAGTTCAGGGTTTTAGAAGAAAAAAAAAGTTGCCACTTATACCCCCCTTTCGCACACCATCTTGGTGCACTTAGCCATAACTAGTTATAACATATTACAAAAGTGCTCACTACAAGGATAAATATCATAGGGATAACTACCCAAGAGTTAAAAGCTTACTGCTAGAGGTATCGCTACCCAAAGGAGATAAGTGAACATAATAATTTGTTATGGTCACATCTCACTTATGCATAGATTTAGTTCCTTTAAGGCTCAATAAATAGACTTTGTACACTTCATCAATACTACTATAACTCACATCCGATTCTTATTCAGAATCATGTACTATCATATCATCTCATCAAAAACATTTCCTTCTCTTCTCTAGGTGAGTATATCATATTTATATTCTAATATAACTTTGCATCAATTTGGCCATGCACGCTTCAAACAATAAGTTGGCTGCAAAACATCTTACACACTTCCTTCGAATCCTTCATACATTTCACCTAACCAAGTCATTAAAGATATATTAAAATTGAATAATAACTAAAAATCACATATTACATAAAATTCTTAGACTCACCCCAAAAATACAAGACCAAAAAATATTACGTAAACAAATCCATAAAATCTAATAAACTATTATGTTCTAAGAGAAACATGGAAACAAACCAATTTAACTAATAGAACTCATATTTTATATTCCATGTAGCCATACTACATGCAAACTTTAATATTGATATATCTTGTAATAAAAAAACATGTCCAAACCACACGTCCATATCTTCACAAATACAAAGAAACGAGGACACAAATAAAAAGAAACAAATCACATGGCTATTAGAGAAATCACTACACAAGTCAACACGAGTACGTTGACATTAATGAAATCCAATATAGACTATGCACAACATTATCTTTCTAATAAGATGAGAAAAATCATCAATGACGAACTCCAACATACCCAATGTAGATAACTTTCAATTTTGTCATAATTTGACGTCTTTAGTGTTTTAAACTTGTGATTCAACTTCTACATTTGGATCTGCTTGATATTTTTTTGTCTCCTTCATAAATACTAGAAATATTCTCTTCAAAATCAAATGTATATTTGTAACCCATGTCTATCAGTGATTATAAATCACATAAATTATAGATAATTGCATTTCTTGCATTTCCATTGTTCTCGTACACTTTGATCTCTTCTTGATTATTAAGAGTACTTAATACTAGAGGAACATATCATTTTATGATAGAATCAAGAACACAATATGGCATAGAGTCCAAATGTGACTCCATTCTCTCATTTTTAAATGTATAGTTTATTCCATAAAACTTAGGTACTTTGGTGCCTTGTTCACCAACTATTTCCAATTTGCCTCAAGCAATTAAGCTTATCTACAAGAACCTTTTTCTTATACCAATTATTAAACACTACTAGGTAATGAGAATGGGGTGGACTATCACAATAAAAATTCTTCACAATTATGTCACAAATCTCAATGATTAATTCTTAATCCAACAAACCATCAGTAAAAAATAAAGTAATGATAGGTCACACACATTAACACTAAATTTACATGGAAAACCTAAGATGAGAAAATACACAGTGACAAATATACTCACTATATACAAATATTTGATTACCATATTTTTAGCTAGAAACCAAGGAACTCATTATTGAAACTTCTAATTTTTTGTGGTGACCTTCCTGTTGAGTTTAGCAATTTGTACCTTAGTTCTACCTTGTTTGTAGAATTTTGCCTTTATAGTTGATCTTTCTAATTGCCTCACATGCACTCATGCTCATCTCATATTTTTCTAACAAAATATAAATATGTGTCCATCAGAAACATCAACAAGGTTAACCTTAAGATATAAGCATAAGTAATACAAACTCGGTCGCCTTACCTGTAAAAATCACCAATGTGGTCCACACGAAGAGATGAAAAGGACCCAAAACCATCATAAGGATTCTTAAAATAATATAATCCATCTATACACATAAAAACTTCCTCCAATCAAGTTCCCAAAGGTAAAATTTAAAAATGCATGAAAAATAGTTTCCTAGTAAGTCCAAAACACTCTCCAAAGTGTATAGCATGATTTTAAAAATGGTACACCATGGTAAAATCATCTTATGTCTTTTAGCACTTCACATAACCTATATCCAAAACAATAATTATTAAATAAATTAATTTGAAATAGACGAGTTTCCCAAAAGTCAACACAAATAGTTGAGTACCCTATGTGACAACACATTTTCTCTTATGGAGCAAACCATCAAAATATATTTGAAAAAAAACCACACAAAATATTTTACCAAGTATAGCAACCCACATGCCTTAAAATCCCATTTCAAATAAATGAAATCCATTATACAAGCCTATTCAAATACTTTTGATAGAGAACCTTACAGTCATCCAAATAGTGGGACCTAATTAGTTGGGAACCTATATACATCATAGTTCAATATTCACAAGAAGGCATCATCTCATGTAGAGGAATACAAATAATTCTACCATGAGGTCTTAATATACTCTCTCCTACATGTTATTTCCTGTCAAACTTCTATGTTCCTGATAAGTCACAAAATTCTTAAGTCATTACTCATCAAATTTTTTTCATCAATCAATGTCATAAACTCAACAACCTCTTCAAATATTCTTCATCATTCAATGTCATAGTCTTAGAAACCTCTTCAAATATTATTTCCCAATAAATATCATAGTTTCAACAACATTTTTCATAGTCTCAACAACCATCCATCTTCTCGACAACATTCCATCCTTAGAAAGTTGAGATTAATGCCACACTAGAATTTTACATTAATGACAACACAAATCATAATGATAAAAATTAGCCAATAGAAGGGATTTCAATAAGTTTGAAAAGAATGAATGATCAGTATTCCTATTTTTTGGTGAAGGATTTGCACCTATATATGATAGAGGGAACCATATATACTGATGTAAAACATAAAGCTAGTGATGTTTGTTTGTATCATCTTAAAAAGTAAGCACTTAGCTTATGCTCATTTTGGGAGCATTTTGTGCTTACTTTAGTGTGTTTCCCATGGTAGGAACTCATATTACAATTAAATTCATACTTAATTCAAATATGGGCCCTCCTTCTCCTTCAATCTTCCTTAAAATCGAGGTTCTCTCTAGAACTTCTATGCATGATTTCCCATTTTTCCATCCAACCACATAATTCACTTTCCACCTTGGACCTATGCATTTATTTTCATATTCTAGGATCTGCCTTGATCTCCTGGAAGACTGTAACTTTTACCAGCATTTATTATCCTTTTTCTGACATCCTTGAAAATTTTGACGTGATTTTACCTAGACCATGTTAACATGTTGACTTAGTCCTGGGTATTTAAGCCCAAATTTGGCCTGGAGCCCGATGGTGATATTTTCTTCTGAGGTGTGAAATTACAGTCAGCCTTGATGAAATTTGAGCCCCAAAATGTGTATAAAAGGAATCCACTCTCATTTTTGTAATCTACAATCAACAATTATAGCTCATGATCAAGAATGAAGCTATTATCCATTGTGTATTCAAGAGACTCAAGTGTAAAGGAAGCATCCATTGGTGAAAGCATACATTATTAACCATTCAAATGCAATGAAGCCATTAAACATTTCAAGTCTTCATTCCATCATCAATGCATTTTCTTCCATATATATAGTTTTGTTCCCCCATTGGATATCAAGCAAAGGAGTCCACAATCAAGGGAGGAGATCTACATTCATCCATCAACTCTTCTTGTTTTGTTTCTTCCCTAATATAACATTGTGGAAAATTATAACATCTACTACATGAGGTTTTTGCCTTACATGATTTCCTTTTTTATTTTTGTGTGATGTCAAATCTATTGCATCAACATACTTGATCACATTCTAAGAGACAATTGTATCTACATGGGATGATATAATTCATTGTTTACAATCTAATCTCTACTACATGACAACACTCTTTTCATTTATTTTATTTCCATTCATGGTTGATTCCTAAATAATGGTTTGACTAAGGAAAACCCCTCCCCTCAACCTTCTTCTCCTTCTTTCTATGTGTAGGAATAAGTTGTGGAGTTGTGGATGTGGATCTAGAAGGCACAAGAATAGTCATAGGCTATTGGAAATTTCAATCAGATTTGGATCTACTAGGAATAAGTCAAGATATAGACATAGTCCTCAAAAATTGACATAGTCTTGCACTTTTTGGCTGCGAATTGTCGAGTGGACAGTTATAGGCATCAGGTTCCCAGATCCAAAATTTCAGCTAATTTTGACATTCTGGTGATAATTAAATTCATATGTTAAGGCCAATCTTCCTCTTCTTATTTCAATGTGAGTTCATTTATCCTATTTTCTTCTTTCACTTACTTTCATAGATCAGATTTACATTTCCATCTCATTTCTACATAAGAAATTCAAAAGCCTACATTGTGTATATCTCACATTGACACCCTTACTCTCTTTATTGTGCTAATCATATTTTGTTTGTTGGAGGTTTTGTATTCTAATGTATGTAATATTTTAGATGTAGAAACTTTTATCATTGCATGGCATTTATTATTATACATTTTGGTATACCTGATACATTACAGTTCCATTTTGATTCGGTGTCTAGATCTCATTGTTTGTTTAATCATGTAACTTGCTAAATTGGACTGGTATGTGATAACCTATGTTGTTACATTTCTCCTTAATTATATATATCAAATGCATGTACTGAATCATAGTGTCTTTCATTTCATTATATTTTTATTCCTTCATGGTATTCTAACATATGACATTATAACGATAACCAACATATCTATCGCTTATACAAAATATTTCAATACCTAAGTTATCAATATTTCATGTGGTTTCATCATTCAAATATGAACAAAATATATGGATTATGTTGATGACCCTAAAGATAATTCTCTTAATCCTACTCATATATTTCTCACTAATATTCCTCAAGATCTATCTACTAGTGATCCTATGATAGCAAGATCTAGATATCATATTACTCAACCTATGTTAATTGATATTTTCAAAGAGGTTAGCAATTATTTTGACGGCCCTATGAACTTCTCTTCTTATCAGAACCTAATTCACAATCTGGATGATATGTTTCCTAGATAGTTTATCTTCAATAATCTTGGATAAACCTCCTTCTTTACAACCTATAAATTATATGAATGATTATCTCCCTAAAAAGAACATTCCTACCTCTATTCCTTATTATACTGCGCACTCTCACAAACCTCAAGATTAATCTCCTCCACCTTCTACAATCAATTCTACTTACAAAATGGGATATGACATCACTACCAAACACAGATATTGTAGTCTAGGACTTGGTATTAAGGTTCCTATCGATCCTTCTAAAAATTTTCACCAATGCAATCTACATTTCATATCTCAAGATATGACTTTTCCTGACTCATATCAACCAAAACCTACTCTTTATATTGTTTTACCCACTACATCTAATTACACATCACCTTTTGATGTTCTCTCAAAATTAGCAAAAATAATCTATTGGAAGATTAAAAATTATTCTAAATTTAAACTGGCTGATAAAATTTTTCCAAAAGACCAAAGTCCTATTAATGGTGAGTGTTTTTGTTTCTACCATCACACTAACAAAAATTATCTTCTTGACTATATTAATTCTAGAAAATGTGTTCAAAATTTGGTTGATAAATATCTTATTTATTTAATGCCAGATCTTTTACATTTCCTTTCTATTAAATAAATACCTCAGCATATATCCTTTTTATATTATGTCTCTCCATTATGAAAATTTGTTTGTGTAATAAGGACCTCATAATAGGGAACCCCTCTTGTTCCCTTAACCGGGGGGGTAAGGTATCATTATATCATATTTCTTCTTTCAAAAGAATCCATTATCTCTTTTTTTATCATCTCTTTTATATGTTGGTGCCCCACCATGTATGGATGTGTTGTTCAAGCATCTTTCTCCTTAATGAGATTGATATCCTTTTTACAATTTCTTCCTTTCTTGGAGGTGCATATCTTATATAAATGGGTTGACCACTAAGTAGGAATAATGTGGCATCCTTATGTATCCTTTTTATCATCTCTTCATGGAATTTTATGATTTTATGATGGTACATCATTTTTTGTATGAGTTAGTTTATTTTACACAATATACTATCATCTTTTATTAACAATATTTTTCATTCCGCAAAGGGAATGTGTTTAACTAAATAGTCATCCATGCCATTTATATTGTTCATCTCTTTCCTATATGATTTTCTTAATTTATAATGTGATATATTTTATAGCATAAATATATCTATTTTACGTTAGGATTTCTCTCTAGTTTGAAACTTATTTTCTTAGAATGGTGTACCTATTATGAGGTAACTATCATTAGGGATTTATCATATATTTTATCTTTCCTTCACAATTGAGGTGAAAGGTTTCACATTTGTTTTCCTCTCTCTTTTTCTAAGGATATAATTTCCTTAGCATAGTGACATTTTTTTGTCTTGTAAAATTATTTTCCTATAAAGAATTGTTCATTTTGATTCATGATTCTCTCTTATACAAGATGTGTGCATACTTTATCACAACCTCTAATTTATTTGTAAAAATATGTTCTTAATAATTAAATTTTCTTACTTTATGTTTGAAAGTATGTTATGCTTCTTCAAGAATACCTTTTCAGCTATCGATAGGTAGATAAAAGGATGCATTATTGTTCTCATCCCCTCTCTTTGTCTTGAAGATATTATCTTTTTTCAAGATCTCCTGTTAATGGTAGAAGTCTTCTAGCTAAGATCTATTTGTTTCACATGTATCTTCCCACAAGAATAATACCCTTTAACATTTGTCTATTTTCTTAGCTCATAAGAGTCAACCCTCTTAGCTGATTTTATGGCATACATTCTTTCTTTAAGGATATCTTCTTGAGGTTGGAAGTAGGTATCCTTGTTTCTCTTTACTTATGATGTCACCTAAGTTCCCATCATAAGGAGGGGCCATACATAGAACCTCCCCTGTATTATATATAAAAAATTTGTATTTTTATGTATCCACAAGACTAATCCCTAAGACACCCCATGGGAAATTTTTTTTAAAGTTGTCTCTATGCACAAAACATTTTTAAGCCTCGCCTGTGCAAAAACCATTTTCAAAGCCGCCACTGAGCGCAAATTTTTCAAGGTAGAGTTCACTAGAATAAAAAAGTTTGATATACCATAAACTCTCATTTCTCTCTTTCTCTTTGAGATGAGTGTAACTAATCATAACATAGTTTTATATGCTTCTACTTGTCTCCCTTTCTCTCCCCATAGATCACCTAATATAACACAATTTTCTAGCCTAATTGACTCTCTAATAAGTTTGTGTGTATAGAATCAAATTCACACTAAATTGGGGGCTAAACATAGAATAATAAATTGTATCTATTACAATTCCATGCTTTCCCAGTCCTATTTTTTACCATTTCTAGCATCATATTCTCTATCATGCTTTATTCTAGTCACATTAGCTTAAAATCATTTATCTCTACTATAATTGAGGCATGTAGTCCATGACCACACATACATCAAGAGGTCAAGGAATTCTATGGTGTAATTTTAATAATATAGGGTCATCTAGCAAAACCTTGACCTAGGAAATGATCACCCATGATGACCATGCCTTGATAAATAGGACTGAAATTCAAATAATCTAACAACTAGCACTTAGGAGTGGGAAATATCCTTTTTTATTTTCGTGCTTTAAAATTACAAACACATTTTATAGGGAGAAGTATAAAATAAATATTATCACCCGTCATTTACATAAGAAAAAATCCATGTAACCTTAAGCGTAAAGCACTCATGGTGATATTTTATCCCACTATATTCGTGAAAGATAGCATTGTGGCAAGTTGCAATAATCTCCATGCAATCATGTATCTATGATTGATTGTATTTTATGTCTTTTTAGGCCATGTTATTACATCAACACTTGTGATCACACTCATACATTATTTCAACTACAAGGTATAAGGTTGAATTTTTTTTTTTCAAATCTAGCATCTACTACATTGAAACACTCTTTTATTTCATGTACATTTCATTTTTATATCATGGTTAATAGAAAAATTAGAGTTTGACATTGGCGAACCCCCATCAACCCAAATTTATTTTTTAATGTATGCAGGTGATAGGTTACAAAGATATGAGCTCAAATTAAAATCAATTAGATAGAGACCTATAGATTGACATTTTGTACATTTGAAAATTCAAGGTCTACGCCACTCAAACTAAAATAGTTCTAAATAATTTTGATGAAACATTCAGGGAGAATTATGAGTAGCATCTTGATCCCAAATCTACTAGTTCTATTTGCATCTAGTGATCTAAAGTATAGACCTCACCATGACTGAAACATTCTTCTTCATTCTAACTAATATTTAATAGATAAGTTGCCCTCTACCTTTTATTCCCATATCCATCACTTTTGTTTTCATATTTGATTTGTTTAACTCTGTGTATGCCAAAAATATTTATTTTTCACCTTTAACCCTAGCTCTCACATCCAACCTACATAATGGAAAAATTATTTTGAGCTCCCCCATGAAGGAATGTTAAGTTCCAATTGTGCACAATCCCTTGAAAATTGGACCACTCTTCTTCCAAATTAATTAATGTAAAAATACGCTTAGTTTCCTAGTTTAGATATAGAAGCTAGTGAACTATATTGTGCTACATTATAGTATCTTTATATCTAAATAAAATATAAGAAAAATTATTTTTCTTATACAATTTTTTAGTAGTCTGTGAAATCTTTTTCTTTGGATTTATAGTTGAAGACTTTTGTACAATATCATTTTTTTTAAGGATCTCCATCTAAGGAGGATAATTTCGTAATGAAAGAACATTGTTAGGGGGAGTATATATAGTATTTTTTATTAATGTAAATAATATACCCTTCATCATTTCAAAGTGACATACACTACTTTGATACTGAGAAAACGAAGATAGTATGGATATATGCAGATGATTTTTTAATATGTACAAATATGGTGTTCCCATCAATGATAAAGGGGAAAATTGTTGGCAATATTTCTTATGATTGATGCCTACTTGATGTTTGACAATATGAATTTTCACTAGGGAGATGTAGATGAAATATTTTGTTTTGATATTTTCATGAATAAAGAATGAGAAATATTTTAGGATAATTGTGCCTCTATAAACTTTGTGTCATGAGATCAACAAAGAAGTTTTTTCAAAGGTTTTATAGTTATATCTATTGTAGAGCATTTCTCTAGGTGATGAAGTACATGGTATCATTCCACAAATATTTTACAATTTTTGTGTAGTTATGTTTGTTGTTGGATACATGTTTAAAGAATTATTTTAGTGATAACTAACTTCAATTTTGTGTTGGGTTGATTGAGATAATATATATAAATGTGAATAAAACTATTTTCACAAGAACACATGTTAGAAATTTATGGTCTAAATTTTATCTCATTTGATTCTCTAGTTATGCAGATTGGTTGGTATGCATTATTGTGGATCTAGAAATTTAGTCCAAGGTTTCAAGTTTCGATCAGTTTTACAACAAAATTTGTATGGTTTTATTCTCTAGATCATAGTTTGATTGTTAAACATGTCTCAGATCAATCATAAGAGTTGTTTGAATTATTTTGGAATGATTTGTTATCTTTTGAGGTTTTAGGAATATATTTTATATGGTGCAAGGTTTTAGTGAAATGAGTTTTAATTGATTCAACACTGCACAATATAATATTCTTCATGATTAAGTGTGCTACACTATTACAGTTATCTTATCTTTGTATGATTAGTGGATATAATTTCTCTTCTGATAGATTTTAGTGACTAATTCCTTTATAATATGATTGTACTGAGGTCATAGATGGTATTCAATATCTTTAACTCCATCCATATATTATTTTTGGTTTCATTCTAATATTTTGGAGATAAACAATCAATAATTTACCAAGTAATTTTTTGGGTTGAGAAAATGTGTTCCTTCATGTAAGGTAAAAAAGGACAAATTATATTTACTTAAAGGATGTGTTAAGATGTATTTGAGGTTTTCCTTTTCTATAGGTTGATAAACAACCCAATCTTGTTGTTCATACATATGATTGAAGCCAACCTACTCTAGGTTACATGATTCATTTTATAAGTCCTTTTTGAGCCAACCAAAATGATGTTTTTGGATGTTGAGAAGGATATATAAGGAAGGATGGATCATTCAATAAAGTGTGAGAATGATAGTATGACATTAATTGAGAAGTGTTTTTGATGTGATGTAAAAAATGTTCCAATAATATTATTGAGTATTAAGTGCACTAAATATGTATATTAGAATGATTGTAAAAAAAATAAGACTAAAAATTCAACATAAATTAGGTGATTCTTATACAATAATTTAAATTATAACATTTTTATTCTAATATTCATGTATCTTTCTCTAGTGAAGAAATATTTATTTTTCAAGTCCATTGTATCTTACCTCAGATAATGTGAAGATTTTGCAAAGCAGAATACATGATGATCTTTATTGGATTGGTGAGGTCCTTGTGCGCATCACTATAGACCTAATCCATGAATTAACTGGAATTCCCAAGATTGGACCAGTTTTTCCTACTGGCAAGGATGTCAAGAAGAAAATTGAACAAGTTTTCCTATCTAGAAGTGACAAGCGCAAAATGATAGTTGACCCTATAAAAAAAGATGACATAAAACTTCTAACTATGATACTTGGGTATAAGTTTCAACAAGCAAGCAGGTTAAACAATGTCTCTACAAAAACAGTCCTAGTAGCTATCAGAATGGTGAAGGATAACACTCAATACAACCTATGTGAGATCTTGCACAGTTAATTGATTGACAACATTTGAATCATCAAGCATGACATGAGAAAGACATTTAGGTTTGGATCTTTGATCATCTTTTTGTACTTCCATATTGTTGGAAAGGTTTCAAACCTTTACCTAGATAGGAGAAAACCCACAATGTCTCAGATTTCTCTTAAGGCCACTCTAGAGAGCAGTGTAAGGGACGCCATGGATATGGATATTAAGACATTTAGGATCAAAATGCAGAATAGGTTCAGATTATCTGAGAAGATAGTTTACAAATATAAGGATACCATATGTTTCATGGTAGAAATAGATTACACTTGCATGAAGGTAGTTGAACCTAGAACCAAATGGATTCATCCTCTTGGTTATGAAGTGCAAGAACATGTGTTAGAAGGATATGCAGAAGTTCTATTGTCTGTGCCCAAATATCCTAATGAGCCTAGGTGGGGCACTTACAGAGAGAAGACCAATGAAGTGGATACTATCTTACATAGTGCTGATAACAAAAGGAAGGCATCCAGAATTACATCTAGAATTTTAAAAGTTCATGGAGTCACTCAAGAAGATCTTGACAAAGCTAGAGATGCCAAGATAGAAAAAAAATCATGAGATGGCTGAACAGATCCAGAAGAAGAAGAAAGTAGAGAGCACCTCTGTGCCCTCTACCACCATTGACTTAGACTCATCTCCACTTTCTACACCAAGAAAGAATACTAGAGTAAGAAAATAGGTGCCCACAAATCACCCATCCTCAAGGAACACTCGGAGCAAAGAAAAGAATACTCAAGCTCCTCCTGAGGTAGCATTTAGACCTAGTCTAAATGTTTTGAAGAAAAAGATTGTAAATGAAGGGAGATTAGATACACTTTCTAAAGTCTATGACAAGTATCAAGAAATAGATAAGACTGAGATACATTCTATGATCATATCTCATATGATCAAGTTTAAGAAGACAGTTCTTGAACTCAAGACAGTGATACCGGATCAGTTATGGAACATATTGGAGATCATGAAAAGACATGCAATAGAGGAAGACATGAAGATCATAGAAGAAACATTGGATACTCTTCTCCCTGTATGCTTGCATGATGAGAAGGCTATATTATTAGATCTGGTAAAGCCTCATCTTAGAACCAAGACAAGGACTTTATAGATTATAAACAAAGAGTATGAACAGATAGGTAAAGAGATTGAAAAGGAATTTGCACAAGTGTTTATGGATGTTGAGAAGGATATATAAGGAAGGATGGATCATTCAATAAAGTGTGAGAATGATAGTATGACATTAATTGAGAAGTGTTTTTGATGTGATGTAAAAAATGTTCCAATAATATTATTGAGTAT
>MU223083.1:889531-908511 GCA_018584345.1 Thuja plicata
AGTGTGAGAATGATAGTATGACATTAATTGAGAAGTGTTTTTGATGTGATGTAAAAAATGTTCCAATAATATTATTGAGTATTAAGTGCACTAAATATGTATATTAGAATGATTGTAAAAAAAATAATACTAAAAATTCAACATAAATTAGATGATTCTTCTACAATAATTTAAATTATAACATTTTTATTCTAATATTCATGTATCTTTCTCTAGTGAAGCAATATTTATTTTTCAAGTCCATTGTATCTTACCTCAGATAATGTGCTTTAGCTTGAAAATCTATTCAGGGAGTAGTGAGCTCCCTTAGTAATGTGCCAAGAAAAATATTATAATATTAATTTAATATACTATGAGTTAATCCTCACCATAGTTTTCCCCTTATAGGGTTTTTCACATTAAAATCTTGGCATCCTTATATGATGCATCCTTTGTTTAGATTATTTAATTTTGTACATTTGATTTAATGTTTCAAAAATTAATAAATGATTATATTTTTGATAATGTGGAATTGCGAGTCTCGTTCCACCCCCCTAGCATTCAAGTATGTCCAACAATAGATTAATTTTAGTGGACAAAAAATATTTTTCCCGTCACACTCCCGTAAATGATATGCTAATTTACTTGTTTCAATTTTCATGGAGTTCTTAAGTAATCAAATGAATGTATTTTTAATATTACTAATAGATAAAAAACACTATAAAATATAACATCAAGAGTATATGAGACTAATCCTACATCAGCCCATCCTAGCTGATACAAAAACACAAAAAAAAATATATCAAGTTATAACAATTATATAATACATTTGATACTCCACAACAACATATTATAAAACTCATTAGTGTAGTTAAAATTCTAATAGGATTTAATAAACTTCAAAATAGCTTCATTATTAGTCAAATTCTTATATATAACTTTATATTTAATCTTAGTCAAGGTATTTCCATCAGGACATTTGAGATTATAGAGGTTTTATCCCTCTTATGTACTAGTTATTGGGAATTTGAGAATTTCACAAGCTTCTCCTTGGATGGAGTAAGTTCTCCTAATGGATTGTAGAATATTCTTGTTGGTCCTCAAAGTTACCCTGTCTGACAAATTACCATTATGAAGAATCTCATTAAAGGTTCTAATTCCATTTTCAACCCATTTTTTAGCATAACATCCATCTAATAGAGCTAGATTATTCCCTTGGTGTTCAATGTTCCACCAAATGGGTCTATTACCCACAAACTTAAAGTCATTAACCTTACAATTACTAGTATTAATTATGTTCTTTACAATCTCCCAAGCCTTCCATTAAATTTGAAAAAGTATAGACCCAATAATGATGAATTCCTATTTATTTAAAAGGATGTCACTAAATGAGAGCTACTTCTAATGATTTTCTTTCTTAGGAGTAGAAACTACTATATTACTATAGAAAAGAACCTTCAAGGGTTTCTCCCCTTTAAGAGCTTGGGAAATCCATTTTACTATGAAGGAAATGCCTTGCTTCCTTAGATCCCTTAACCCAAGGGCTCCCCACATCTTATGATAATCCTATAGGACACTATTTTTTCATTAGTATACAAAGGAAACAATTTATGAACTATCGGTAACATGATCACTGAAAGGAAGGTTTATAGTGAAACCCGACACAATAGTTCACAGAGGTCACCAAAACTGTTAAAGTGAAAGTGAACACCAAAACTAGTTTTCACTGACAGACAGTTTGCAATTTAAACTGACAACACAATTTAGAGAGAAAACTAATAGACAGTTCAAATACATCATCGATAGCATAGACTAAAAATAAAACCAAGTACCAGTCTACTAAGAAACAACTTTAATTCTAAGAAATGTTGATCTGAGTTACACCTCAGATAAAACACTTGAGTTTTATAATTAGCTTTAATGCTTATCTTTAAAACCATTTCTTGAGGGACAAGTAAAGAAAAATTAATTGTTTTAATCAGTCTAACTAATTGAAAACATGCAAAATAGGAGATCAAGGTCAAATTGTAAACCTTTGATGATAGAGTTATTATTGTATAGCATGAAACCTATATAGGTCAATATATTGTATAAATAGATGTAGAAATCAATCAGAAAATAATGATTGTAGCCACAATAGACATCTATGGATGAGACAAAGAGTTTAATGCAGAAGGAAAGAAAAAGATGAAATTAGTTATGGAGAATAAGATTCAAGCCTACTGAGAAGAACATAGGTATTAATCAATAACTATAGGTGATAGACATACATTTTTTCACTTAAAGGATTTGTACTCACCAATTCAGGATTGCATATAATCAGGTCAATAAGTATCTTTTACTACATTCTAACAAGTGTAGCAAATAGTAGAAATCCTTTAAGAAGGTGGATTTAACAATCCTTAGGTAAATCTATGAATTGAGTGTACACTTAACAGTGTTGCTGAATCTCTTAACTGAGTAGACCTAACTAGTCAAAAATGTTACTCCTAACAGGGTAAGATCATTAGAAGTGATTAGAATTATAGCCTTAACTGGAACCTTCCATTCTACAAATAGTGAAGATTTTTTGGTTTCATCCCCACCATAGTTTTTGCCTTCTAACAGGGGTTTTCTACATTACCAATTATTGTGTCATGTGTACTTACATTTCATGAATGTTTCTATGAATGTTTACATGCAATTAAGTTTATGTTTTGATATTACATGCTTAAGGTATAATAACATCAATGGTCGGTAAAGAAAGAACATAGTACTAATGTTTAATCGATAAATTTTTTTAAGGGTACAGATTCACCCCTCCCCTCTCAGTACACACAATTCCATTATTCCAACAATTGGTATCAGTGCTAGATCTCTTATTTTGAAAGGTATAAGCTTGACAAGAATACAATGGAAAGGTATAAGCATGACAAGAATGTTGAGAATTAGAGTTGCAGGTACATATCTTCAATGAGAAATACAAAGAAGAAAGAATCAAGATGAGAGAGCTATTGGATGAAAGAAAAGTTATGGCTTCTCACTGCAGTGAAACATACTATCATTAAGAAGAGATACCTAAATTTTTTGAGTCACCAGGATCAATATCTAGCAATACATCAGACACATCTCAAGGAAATATTGCAAGTCTAAATGTAATAAATAAAAATATAACAGAGAAAGTAAAGGTACTGCAAATCGGTGAAGAGACTAAAATGGTAAGGATGATTGATGTTATGAATAATGCTAGACAAATTGAACAAGAAAGAAAATTAGCTATTGATGAAAGGAGGAAGATCACTGAAAAGATACAAAAAAGAGAGGCTGAAATACAAAGACTTACTGAACATCATCATGAGATCGCCAATCAAATAGTTCTTATGAGTTATGAGGCAAACAAAGTGAACATAGAACTCAATGGGAAATTAGAAGCTATTGGTGAGCTAAGAGAAGAAAATGAGAGACTAAAGAATGAAGAAAGGATTCAACAAAAACACAATGATATGATCAAGAAAGCTAAACAGAGTAGAAAAATAATGGATGATTTTTTGAATGAACAAAGAAGAGTCAACAACAATACCAGTCTAGGGTTTACCGAGCATGGAGAATCATAAAAACAATCTGATAAAAAAGATGTCTACACAAATCAAAGAGAAAAGAATGATGTCATGCAATCATAGTGGAAAACCATGCCACACATAAAATTTTTGTAGGAGCAAAGCTAAAGGTATTCCTAAATTCATATCTACATTCATAGGTAAATTTTATAACTATAACAAGCATGGACACAAAGCACATAAATGCAAATCTAATGTGAAAAAACCAAAGAAGGAATCCTACATGGAAAAATATTGTTCCACTTGCAAAATGCATGGGCACACATCTCTTGAATGGAGGAAGAAGAAAAAGAAAGCATGGAAACAAAAAGCACAAGAAAATTCTTATCAATGGAGAAGAGTCGGTAACTCATATGCTTGGGATTACAACACATGGGAAAATTGCATAGTGTGTGGTAGATATTGACACATAGCTGCAAACTATATGAGGAAATGGAAAAGAAATTCTAGAAGATGGACTAACCCTAGAATGGCATACTTACACTATCATAGGGTCGGTCATCTAAGAAAGGACTGGAGAGACCGAGTGAAAAAGACAAGCACTTTTGCCAATGCAAATACCATTGAAGACATCAGGAAGATGAGAAATAAAATGTGGAGGAAAGATACAAGCACTAATGATGTTGGACCAAGAAATACAATTGGTGACACCTTATCTAATGGATCTGGTGATATCACCACCCCCACCTAAGGAGAACAAGTAATTATGGAAATGCACTATACAAAGCTATATTTTACATGAGTTCCAAGATACATTGATAACATGCCAAATTAGTATGAATGAAGATGCACTATGGAATTACTTGTTATGAATTTGTGAATCCAATCTTGTTAGTCAATTCATACCAAGAATCATCAGTGTAGATATAAAAGCTAAGTTGTTAATGTAAACCAAGCATCATCGATAATCATGTAAAAAGATAATGAAGTCTTCGCTACATACCAAGCACCATTGGTGAACATGTGAAGGGTCAATTGAGTTGACACTTACCCCGAGTATCACATTCTCACTGAGGATGAAGTTGGTATGTTCCTTGAGTGACTCTATCATTGACCATTGAGAAGTAGGTAAATCATTTATTACACCAATTAGGTCATCATATATAAAGTGGCAAAAAAAACACATTATTTCACAAAGCGGTCAAGAGCGAAGACCAGAGTGAAGAAGAGTGGCAGACAATGACCAGATTGCAGAGTGACTCACAAGCACATTCATGGCTACTCCGACAGATTCATAGTAGCTACAACAGATCAAGTGTGTATATAAGACTCACCAAGAAAATATATTATTTATGGAGTAAGCCCTAATTTCATAGAAACATGGCAACTACTTCACGAGTTTCTAAAATCAGAAATGTGAAGGATAAAAAGGTTAATTTGATAAAGATCTCTACATGTGAAGAGCCTAAGTATAAATTCTGCCCCGAGGTTGCTTGACAACCCGACGACGCTTGAGCGTTCTCAAGTATACCACGTAAGGTTTTGATAGTAAAGGATGTCTGAGCCTATATCCACTATAAGGTTGCAGAGATGGGAGATCTCAAAGTTGAAGAAGCTTACAAGAAGCTTTTCATAGATGGAAACATTAAAGATGAACATAAACACATTGAGGTAAAAGGGTTGAAAAATTCCCTAATATTCCCGAAGGAATTCAAAGCCAAGTGGATTCAGATAGTACTCAGCAGAGTACATGACAAGAAAATATGGTTAAATAAACCAAAACTAATCACCAAGGATGTAATACACATAGAAACTGATTATCTAGTAACTGGAAAGGTCAAAACACTCAAACATCCTCCTCTCCCTGATATAGAAAATATGATAGGTGCAGTATGGGATGGCAGAGGTTTAAAGCTTCTGTAAACTCCATCATTGATCCAGAATTGAAGTTTGATGCATGTGTACTGGGATACAAGGTAATCCAATCCAATAGACTAAATAGCATTCCATGTGGAGTAGTTGAAACTACCCATAAGATTGTGAAGAATGGATTACAATTGGATTTATCCAAGCTTCTACTGAAGCAACTAGAGGAAAACACAAGAACCATTATATCATAAAAATCTAATTCATGTAATTTCGGTTCACTCCTCATGTGTATATTATTCTACTT
Source organism: Thuja plicata (assembly GCA_018584345.1). NCBI lineage: Eukaryota > Viridiplantae > Streptophyta > Pinopsida > Cupressales > Cupressaceae > Thuja > Thuja plicata. The sequence continues at coordinate 895,220 of MU223083.1, forward strand.
TCAAGACTTTTTCCCCTCTGTCAATAATGTCACTTGGGACACTACCAGACCGATACCAACTCAAATTAGTGAACACATTAAGTCACTAGGGGATAATTTCACTTCAGTTATGGATGCATATTTCACTGGATTCAAAGATAGAATGCAGAAAAAGGATGAGGATACCTGAACAACTGGTGGAATAGTATAATGATGACATATGTTTCATAGTAGATACCGACACCACATTGATAAAAATAGTTTTACTGAGGACAATGTGGTTACCACCTCTAGATTATGATATCAACATTGATAAGGAAACAAATGCTATTGAAGAATTAATGAATGAGGCATTAGAAAAATCATTACCAACATTTGGAACCTATGAGTAAGCCAAGGCCAAAATCAAAACAGGCTTAGTAGTAAAGAAAATGGACCGAAAGAAGAAAAAAATCATCAAAACACTTGAGGAGAAACTTTCAATAGATGATAAAGATTTGGAACAAGATGTCACCAAGGGACAGTCACCTATTAGTGAAGGTGAACAATTGAGTAACTTTGAGTCCATAGAATATGATGTACCACCACCAAAGAAACAAAGGAATACTCTTGCATCAAGAACAAGGAGTCAGACTACCAAAGATGTAGATTCCTCACCAGTGAAGAAAGGTACTGTCAAAACCTATAAAAGAAAGCCTCAAATTGGGAAATAGGCACCGAGGCAAAGAAGAAAATACATCAGAGGGAAAGAGGAAAAAGATGACACTACACAAGATGATAGTAAACAAGGAGCTCAAGCTGAAAAGCACAATGTTCCTATGAAAATTATAGAGATTGCTGCATCAATCGTCAAGACATGTAGCTTATCAAATTCTAAGATAAGGCAATGGATAACCTTATCTCCCGAGGATCAGAAGAATAATTAAGAAGCCATCATTTATGCATTTATTGCATTCAAATATGTACCTGTATAGTTTAATAAGATGATGCCACAAGAACTGAATGACATAATTTCAAAAATATGGACATATGAACTCCATACTGAGAAGAAGTTAAGGGAAATATCCCTGGTTACAATTATGCCACCCAAATCAAAAGTTGAGGAGATTGATGAAATGATGAAGAAACATTCAAGGAAATTCTCAACTAAAATGAGAGCATAAAAGGTACTGGAGGGAAAATTAATAGAGCTAGATAAAGAAAGTGATAAAACATGGAATGAAACATTCAATCCACCCAAGGAGGATTCAACCCTTGAGCAGGTATTAAACCTAACTGAGACCCTCCATTATGAAGAGAAAGAAACCACACTGAGCCCAATCTTCATAAATGATACCGAGGACATCAATCTATTTGAGTTGACAACCTAGGAAAGCAAGGCTATGGATGATGTCCCTCAAATACTTCAATCATTAGTAGATTCAATAGAGGTCATCATCAAATATATAACACTTATTAATAATTTTGATGATGATCCCAAGAAAGATGAATATATAAATGCTACCATCGAGCAAGAAAAAGAAAAAGAAATGGATACCACAGCTGGTGCATAGGTAAACATACTAGGTGACATGAAACTATTGATACAAGCTATCAATATCATAACAGAGGAAAAGGAGAAGACACATGCACCTTAAGCAACCATATCAATGGACACTGGTGATGCTTAAGGGAAGTAGACATATACAATTGGAGAGAAGAAAGATCTGAGTGGAGAGGAGAAAATAGGTGTACCACAGACAAGAAAACAGAAGGTGAAAAGGATGCAAATACAGACAAGGTTGATGTGGAGACATCCACTACCAACCAACAGGTCAATACTGAGTAGAAAACAATAGACACAACACCTCCCACACAATCACCATAGTAAGAACAAGAGCATGAAATAGCCATAGGTCTACATTCTCCTGCTTCCAACACCATATCTAAGAAAAAGAAGAAGAAGAATAAGAATCCAGTCAAATTGGATGAAATCATTGACATACCAGACTGTGATCCTAGGACATTAGATCTAGAGTCACTTACAAATTATGGTCAACTTTGTAAAAGAAAGGAAATTTAGGACAAGCTCAAGAAGGAGCACAAGAAATTCCAAGTCCTAGAAATAACCAAAGATATACTCTTTCAGATTGTACCTGACACCAAAATTTATTAAAGTGCACCTATAATTGATCAATTAGCAGTTCTTACCAATGCCATCACATCACATAATGCATATGGAGACAATGCAATTGAAGAACATCCTAGAAAAAAGTTTCTATATAAGCTTACAAATAAAATCAACTAGGAAGTGGTAGAATACAATGTAAAACTTTCTGAATTAGTTCCTACTATAGAACTGATAATACCTGAAGTAGTAAACATAATTCAAAAGTTGTGCACATTGGAAATTGTCACTATCAAGCATAGTGACAAGTTGGCAAAAATTGATGAAGATCTTAAGGCAAGTGCACAAGGTCTCACAACCAATGAAAATGCATTCAAGTTGCATTATCAGATGTTTGTAAAATCTAAATGGTTGAGACTAGAGATTAAAGAAGCTAAATCCAAAATCTAAGATGATGTAATCAAGCTCCATGCTCTACTACTACCCAATCTCACATTACTGCAACAACATATGCCTTTGTCAAGAACATTGATTGCCACCCTGGAGATGTCTGTTATAGAGGGCATAAATGATATGCACACTAGACTTACCTTGGAAATAATGAACCTTGAGCACCTCAAAGAGAAATGGGAGAAGCAAATGGAGGACATTGAAAAATCCTATTCCCACATTTTTGACAAATTGTAAGCATTACACCTTTGTCATTATTTAAAAAAAAAGGGAAATGATATGATAAAGGGGAAATAATATGAAAGGTGAAATGATAAGGTAAAAGGGGGAATGATAAAAGGGGACATATATGTACAAAGGAAATGCGTCATGTATATACACTACACCAATGCATGCACATAGGGGGAGTCATATTGACAAGGTAAACATTTTGGTGTACATATTGAACATTTTAGTTTTGCACATATCAATTTTTTATACTAATGCAAAAGGGGAGATTGATAATCCTATAGGATAGTGTTTTGTCATTAGTATACAAAGGAAACAGTTTTTGAAATATCGGTAACATGACGACTGAAAGACAAGTTTATAGTGCAACCCAAGACAATAGTTCATAGAGGTCACCAAAAATGTTAAAGTGAAAGTGAACACCAAAACCATTTTTCACCGACATACATTTTATAGTGTTAACCGACAACACAGATTAAAGAGAAAACCAAGAGACAATTCAAAGACATCACCAAGAGCATAGACTATAGATAAACTGAAGTACCAGTCTATTGAGAGACAACATTAATTCTAAGAAATGTGGATCTATGTTATACGGAAGATAAAACACTTGAGGTTTATAATTAGCTTTAATGCTTATCTTTAAAACCATTTCTTGAGGGACAAGTAAAGCAAATGTAATTAATTTAATTAGTCAAACTGATTTAAAACATGCAAAATAGGGGATCAAGGTCAAGTTGTAAGCCTTTGATCATAGAGTTATCATTGTCTAGCGTGAAACCTAAACAGGTCAATGTATTGTATAAATAGATGTAGAAATCAATCAGACAATGATGATTATAGCTGCAATAGACATCTATGGATTAGAAAGAGAGTTTTATGTAGAAGGACAATAAAAGACGAAATCAGTTATGGAGAACAACATTCAAGGCTACCAAGAAGATAAAAGATATTAATCAATCACTATAGGTCATACACATACATTGTGAACATAAAGGATCTGTACTCAACAATTCAGGATTGCATATAATCAAGTGAATAAGTATTTTTGACAACATTCTAACAAGTGTAGAAAACAGAAGAAATCCTTAAAGAATGTGGATTTAACAATCCTTATGTAAATATCTTAATTAAGTCCACACTTATCAGTGCTACTAAATCTCTTAACCGAGTAGACCTAACCAATCTAAAATGTTACTCATAAGGATTGCATATAATCAGGCCAATAAGTATTTTTGACAACATTCTAACAAGTGTAGCAAATAGAAGAAATCCTTTAATAATGTGGATTTAACAATCCTTATGTAAATCTCTTAACTGAGTGCACACTTAATAGTGTTTCTAAATCTCTTAACCGAGTAGACCTAACCAGACTAAAATGTTACTCCTAACAGGGTAAGATCATGAGAAGTGATCAGACTTATAGCCTTAACTGACACCTTCTATTCTACAGATAGTGAAGCTTTGTGGGTTTCATCCGCACCATAGTTTTTACCTTCTAATAAGGGTTTTTTGCATTACCAATTCTTGTGTCATGTGTACTTACATTTCATGAATATTTTTATGAATGTTTACATGCAATTAAGTTGATGTTTTGATATTACATGCATAAGGTAGAATAGCATCAATGGTCGGTAAAGAAAGAACAAAGTACTAATGGTTAACTGATAAAAAGTTTTAAGGCAACTGATTCACCCCTCCCCTCTCAGTACACACCATTCCATTATTCCAACATCTTATCCATGCAAAATCACTCCTATTTTACCAAGAATTAATTTTTTTCCCTCTCCCATCAGAGAAAATAAAATATTTTATCTTCTATTGGATGTCAATAATGTGGTACTTGCTAAAAATACACACTAATTCATAGCATAGGATATAAGAGGAGGTTGGTTTTTGGCATACATGGAATCTACCACACAATGAGATGTAGTTTCTATCTCATTCATCAATCTTTGTGTCAATCTTTCTATTTATCCATAACCATATTTCTTTTAGGTTGGGAGAGATGGGAAAAAGATATCCCAGGGTACCTCACAAGATTGTTTGGTGCCCCCACTACAAGTCTACATTGTTTGAAAAAGTAGGGGGTTCTCTTACGTTCCTATAACATTAGATGAAATACTATAGATCCTAGCTTCATAGGATAGGAAAAAAAGATTTATATTTTCCACTAGCATGTCAATATTATCCTCGTAAAGTTTAGCAAAGAGTGTTTTATCATTAAAAAATCTATATTAATTTATTATTCTCCATTAGCGATGGTAATTACCTTAATATTGGGAGATATTTAACCACATCTTAATAAATATTGAAGATAATCACCTACAAACAAAAATATGGCAGGGGCCAAAGGGTATCCCTAATTGATATATCTTTCTAGGGGAAAATATTGTGTGAGAGTGTCATTTACATCAACTTGGGCCAATACATCCTTGAGAAGGGTGACCATCATACAAAAAATATCCTTGAAAACCAAATACTTTATGGGAAATCAATACAAAAATCCCATTCTAATATATCATAAGCCTTCTCAAAATCCAAAAAAATATAGTAGTCCTATGACTAAACCTCCTGGCCCAGGCCATTGCCTCCCAGTGAGTGAATCTACTTTGGGTATAGTTAATCAACTTGGGAGGGATAATTTCAACTCTTCTTGAAATCATTCTTAAAAAATATTATATAGGAGACATTTATGAGAGTTATTGGCCTCTAGTTTTTAAGGATGGTCTTATCCCCTTCTTTAGGGATCAACTTAATGACACCTTGTTTACCTTGATTCCCAATCAACCTCTATCAATTTCTTCATTGTATAGATCAAGGCAATCATAGTTAATCCATTTAATATTAGTTTAGGAAAACTCAATAGGGATAGCATCTTCTCCATGAGACTTATCATTATGGAGGGAATTTATATTCTCCCTGATCTCCTTAACTGTAATCTCTTTAGCCAACAAATGGAAATCAACATCCTCAATTTTATTGGGAATCATATTTGAATCTATCTCCTAGTCTTATCATCATTTTCAAGAATAGCCTCTTCTATTAATACATCCATATAAATCAAGAATAATTATTGTCTAATCTTCTGTTGGTCAGTTAAGTGACATTTTTCTTGCCAATGGTCTAAAATTCTATTTTCCACTCTTTGATATTATTCTTCCACTTTTCCACTTAACAATGATTTTTACGTAGTGATTTTTTGATCTCCCTGCAGGTGAAAATGACATATTTATAGTCCTCACCTACTAATTTAAAGGTGCTCAAAATAAACAAGTTTTTACAAAGAACCCTCCTCCCATAAAAATTATCCAAGCCAATAGTTATTCTAATATGATGATGGTTCGAAAGGTATATGGTTAAATACCTCCACCGAATCACCATCCCTATTAGACACTAATAATTTAAACAAATATTTTTTGGCATACTAGTGTAGGAGCACCCTAAGGTCTTAGGAAGATCTTTGGTCATTTTGGATTGTAGGTTGGTTTGGCCAACCAGCCATGAATAAGAACTAATCTATAAATTCCCTAGTGTGTTTTGAGGTGTGATTAGTATTATGAAAGATTAGGGTTTGTCTATTGATTGAGTCTAGTTGATTCTAGGGGTCTAGAACCTAGAAGTTAACTCAAAAGTCAAAGGGTTGACCAAAGTTGAAAAGTGGGAATATTTTTAAGTTTTCAATGTTATTAAGCCATTTTAGGTCATTTTGTAAGGTTTGGAACTGATTAGGACCCTCAAAGTTGAGAAAGTGACATTTTGACAAAAGTTGTCAAAGTTGTCATGACAACTTTTAAAAGTCATCATCACAACATTTCCTAGATTTTAGGAATCGACTCTTATGAAACCCAAATCTCAAATAGAGGGTCTAGCTAGGTGGGATGGAAGTATATAAGGTTATTTCAACCCTAATCTTATAGTTTTTTTCATATTGTACGGACTGGTGTTTGCAAAGAACCAATTTGCAGTGTAATTAAGCTACAGAGTCATCATCCATCAATTTATTGGATTGAATGGATTGAATGAAAGCATGGAGGGTGTTTGAAATTTAATTTATTAGTTCTTTGTGGTATTATATTATTCAATTGTTCTTTATGGTTAGCTTTTGTTTAATTTCTTGCATTCTGTGAGTTCACTAGCCAGTTTTGGTCCAGTCATGTAAAAGATGGATTTTCTTGGTGTTCGCGCGGTTCAAACACCATGAAAACTTGGAATCCATTAGAGACTTGTATATAATTTGTAGATATGTCTTGTGGAGTGTGTGTGTAGGGGAATCTTAAGAAAAGATAGGCCCTAGGTGACTACTAGCTATTCTGCTAGGGTGACTGAGTAGTGCAACAACAATGGTGGTTGTAAGTTGATTGGTATGTGCCAATCAGTGATAGTGGAGTGTAGGGGCATGAGGTGGAGAAAATTTTATGGAAGGAGGAGTTTAGAGGAGCTCATTAGATCGATGGAAGAAGTTCAAGAAACCAAACCAGCCATCATGCCCTATAAACCCTTTTTTGTAGGGCTTTGGTGAAAGTCCATTGTATGGACAAGATTGGAATCAGAGACCTAGAAAATATTAAAGGGGGTGACAAAACTGCAAAGAATATGAAATTTTTCTCTAGGGGTGTTAATGGGTTTTAGGAGAAACATCACCTTTTCAGAGATTAGGAGGGCTAATAGGCCTAAAATGGCTACAAGGGAAAAAAGACTAACACTTTGGAACCTGATTGGAAAATGGGTGAACAATCCACAAAATTGAATCCATAGAGGTTGGATTAGACCTAAGGGGATTTAAGAAACCAATCCTTAGGAAGTTAACACCATTGGAGTGGTAGAAGGCTAGTTGAGCCATGGATGCAAGAAGGCTATGGAGGAGAGATTAGTGAATATGTTGAAGCTGGTGAAGAGCTCCTAGTGAAATTGGGGATTAGAGAGGAATTCTCTAGTTAGGGTAGAGATAGAGACCCTAAAGAAGACCAAGAGAAGGCCTTAGAGAGAGCTAGAAGGATCTAGGAGAAGATCTCCACACCAAATTTCTATTAGATCCATTGAAATGCTTGGGAGTGAAATAGTGCATGTTAGAGTGGAGTGAATCCATAGGTGAGAACATCATGGTGACCAATGCAGAGTTGGCCAAGGATTTGTTAGAGAAACAAATAAAGAATAGGCTTCTTGAAGAAGTAATGGAGGAAATAAAGATCAAGATGGTAGAGGTGGTAGAGACTTCAATCAAGTTGAGAGAAGAAATACATGAAGGGATAGACAAAGGAAAGAAACCAATAGAAGAGGAGGTAGAACCAGAGCCTGACCCTCCTCTACCTGAGGAACCATTCCTCAAAGCACTCAAGGCATTGAGTGGGAATTATCTAGAAGGAATACCAGTATTCTTTGGTAAGATGGACACTAAAATGGTTATGGAATGGCTTGAAGGGATGGAGAATCACTTCAAGTGTGATGGGATTACAGAAGCCCAAAAGGTGAAGATATCCAAGTCAATGCTAAGAGGGCAAGCACTCACATGGTGGAAGTTCTCATAGGAAGAAAGAGATAAAGAAGGAAAGAAGCCCATAACAAATTGGAAGACAATGGTTGCAAAGGTGAAGGAGAATTACCTTCCAGAATATTATGGCATTCAACTACATAAGAAGAGACAAAACCTTAGGCACAAAGACATAGATGTGTCAGCCTATACCAAAGAATTTCAAAAAAATTGTCTTAGATCAAGAATCCAAGAGATAGAGAGTATCAAAGCTACAAGATAGCTTAATGGATTAAGGTCGAACATTCAAGAGGAACTTAGTCTCTTTACCTTGACTTTCATACATAGTTGTTTTAAAATGTCTTTGAAAGTGGAAGAGAAACTCAAGAAGAGGCAGGATTCTAGCTCCAGAGGTATAGGAAGGGGTAAAGACAATAGAGGTATCAATAGAGGAGGTTCAAGTGGAAGAGGTAGTGACAGTAGAGGACAAAGTGACTCCAAATATTTAGAGCAAGGACAAGAAACAAGTAGTAGAGGTGGATACAATAACAGAGGAAGAAGTTCCTATAATAGTGGCAGAGGAAGACCAGGAGGTTTTGGGAGAAGCTCTCACTTTTCTTCTATGAAATTCTACAATTATGGACAGTTGGGGAATCCTACTTATAGGTGTCCAGATAAACAAACATCCTCACAAGGGGAGAAGAAGATAAATTATGTCCAAGAAGAAGATTGATCTAAACAATCAGAGGTGAGTCTAGATTCAGAGAAGGGAGAACACCCTATGTTGAGAAGAATCCTAATCAAGACACTAACCAAAGATGAGCACAAGCAGAGGAGGGCTCTTTTCAGAGTGAAGTGAAAGATATTGGGAAAGGTGTGCAAGGTAATCATTAATTTGGGGTCACTAGATAATGTTATATCTAAGGAGGTAGTAGAGAAGTTAAAGCTCACCAAATTCCCACGTGTGTCATTATAAATTTACATGGTTGAATAAGGGTCAAAACATCTTGGTGAATGAATAAGTGTGGGTAGAATTTTCCATTGGAAAGTATCAAGATATGATATTATGTGATGTGTTGCCAATGGATGCTTTCCATCTATTGCTTGGCAGACCATGGCAGTATGACAGAGAAGTTATCCATAATGGGAAAGATAACAAGTACTCATTCAACAAAAATGGGGTAACTTTAAAAATATAGTCTTTAATAGAAGAGGACATATTCGAGAAGGAATAATCCAGTGCCATGTTGATGAATGGAAAATAATTCCTAAGGGATATGAAAGATGAAGAAGTTGGCTATACAATCTTATTAAAGCCAAAGGAGGAGGAGACTCATAAGCAAGCACCTATGCCAAAAGAGGTGAGAGAACTGTTGGATCAGTTCAAGGATATAATTTGTGAAGGTAAAAAAAATTCACTACCACGAAAGAGGGAGGTAACTCATCAAATTGACTTCATACCAGGAGTATCCTATCCAAACAAAGCTACATACAAGATGACACCAGAGAAAAACAAGGAGATAGCCAGGTAGGTGCAAGAGTTGTTGGATCAAGGATTGATTAGGAAAAGCATCAACCCTTGTGTTGTCCTAGTGGTGTTGGATCCTAAGAAGGGAGGCAAGTGGAGGATGTGTACATATTCTAGGGAAATAAATAGTATAACTATCAAGTATAGATTTCCAATTCCTAGAATAGAAAACTTGATGGATTGCTTGGGGGCTGCTAGGTACTTCTCTAAAATTGACTTGAAGAGTGGGTACTATCAAATTAGGATGAAGGAAGATGATGAGTGGAATTCAGCATTTAAGACTACAAAGGGGTTGTATGAATGGTTAGTTACACCCCTTGGGCTTACCAATGCACCAAGAACCTTAATGAGGGTGATGAATGAGGTATTGAAGGACTATATAGGATTTTTTGTAGTTGTCTATTTATATGACATCCTCATATTCAATAAAACCAAGGAGGATCATATGAAACACTTGGAGTTAGTGTTGAAGAAGTTGCAACAGGAGAAACTCACCATAAACCTTGAGAAGAGTGAGTTCATGAAAGAAGAACTAGTCTACCTTGGCTTTGTAGTTTCCAAGGGTGATTTAAAAATGGAAAAAGAGAAAGTAGAGGCCATATTGAACTGGCTTACTCCTAAGATAGGAAATGAAGTTAGGAGCTTCCATGGGCTAGCCCAATTCTATAGGAATTTTATTAGAAGATTGAAAACAAAGGAGGATTGAAACAAAGTTTGTGTGTACCAAGGCAGCTAATGAGGGGTTTGAGAGGTTCAAGAAGGAAGAGTATACTCAGCCTATAATGTTGTTACCTAGCTTTGATAAACCATTCATTATGGAGTGTGATGCAAGCATTATTGCAGTAGGAGCTATCCTAAGCCAAGAAGGCAGGCTTGTGCCCTTTTTCAGTGAATGAATAAATGAGGCTAAGTATAGGTACTCTTCCTATGAATTAGAGATATATGCTCTTGTGCAAGCCTTAAAGAAGTGGAGGCATTAGCTATTTCCTAAAGAGTTTGTTGTCTTTACATATAACCAAGCATTGAGTTACACAAACACTCAAGACAAGCTTAGCTTGAGGCACATAAAATGAATAGAGTTCCTACAGTCATATACATTAACTATAAAACATAAGAAGGGGCTGCAAAATAAATGCAAATGCCCTTAGTAGGAGACTACTTACTGGATCCAAGAGATTTAGTTGAAAAGTACAGGAGTTGAAGATTTTAAAGACCTATATGAGGGAGATCTAGATTTCTTATATATTTACAAAGTGTGCAAAGATTTTGAGAATCACTTTCATAGTGAGTTTACAGAGTATACATTGCATAATGGGTTGCTATTCAAAGGAAATCAACTTTGTGTTCCAAAAGACTCAATGAGGGAGAACCTCATTTAGGAGAAACATAATGGGAGCCTAAGTGGACACTTTGGAACAAATAAAACATTGGACTTAGTGGAAAGGTTCTATTGGTGGCCAAAGATGTAGAAGGAAGTAAGAAGATACATGGAGCAGTGTGGCATATGTCAGAAGGCTAAAGGAACTTCATCAAATGCAGGACTTTACCAGCCATTACCCATCTGAAGTAGGCCCTAGGAGTGCATAAGTATGGACTTCATAGTGGGGTTACCTAGGACTTCAACCGGTTTAGGCAGTGTGTTTGTAGTGGTAGACATGTTTAGTAAGATGAGCCACTTCATACCATGCAAAACAACACATGATTCCAACAATATTTCTTACTTGTTCTTCAAGGAAATAGTGAGGATTCAAGGCCTACCAATGAGCATTGTTGCAGACAGGGATGTGAAGTTCATGGGGCACTTTTGGAAGACCGTATGGAAGAGACTAGGTACAAACTTATCTTATGGGTCTGCCTATCATTCTCAAATGGATGGGCAGACTGAAGTAATCAATAGAGTTCTTGGGAACTTTTTTAGATGTATGAAAAAGGATTATGGGAAAGGATGGGAGAAAGTTATCCCACAGGCTGAATTTGCCTATAATGATAGTACAAATAGGACTACAGGGAAAGGTACATTTGAAATTGTGTATGGGGCACATCCAAGGGGTGTGATGGAACTCAGAGACCTCAAAGGATATGAGGGAGTTAGTGGAAATGATGATGACTTAACCCAATCAATGAGGGAAGTCCATGAACAGGTAAAGAAGACATTAATGGAAGCCAATCAGAAGTTGAAGGAAAAAAGAGATGAGGGAAGAAGAGATTTTTAGTTTAAAGTGGGTGAGTTAGTAATGGTGTTCTTGAATAAGGAAAGACTACAAAAGGGGATACCTAGTAAGCTAAAGATGAAAAGAATTGGACCTTGCAAGATATTTCATAAGTATGGACCTAATGCTTATAAGGTGGAGTTGCCCAAGGAGATGCCAATTTATCCAATCTTCAATGTGAAGGATTTGATCAAGTATAAGGGGCCAAATATGGATGAGTTGCAGTATAGTATAGAGGAACAAGTCAAGCCACAAGTGGAAATGATATTGGATTCAAGAGTAAAGAAGAAAACAAGACAAAAATTCTATATGGAGCATCTACTGAAGTGGAGATAGCAACCAAAGTCAGAAGTCACTTGGATAGCTAAGAGCGACTTCAAAAAGCACGGAATCAATGAGGGGTTCCTGACACTAGAGGTACCTTAACTTTCTTGTTGTAGGGGGAGGATGGTGCAAGAGCACGCTAAGGTCTTATGAAGATCTTTATTCATTTTGGCTTGTAATTTGGTTTGGCCAACCATCCATGAATAAGGACCAATCTATAAATTCCCTAGTGTGTTTTGAGGTGTGACTAATGTTAGGAAAGATTAGGGTTTGTGTATTGATTGAGTCTAGTTGATTCAAGGGGTCTAGAACCTAGAACTCAACTCAAAAGTCAAAGGGCTGACTAAAGTTTGAATATTTTTAAGTTTTCAATGTTATTAAGTCACTTGAGGTCATTTTTAAGGTTTGGAACCAATTAGGACCCTCAAAGTTGAGAAAGTGACATTTTGACAAAAGTTGTCAAAGTTGTCATGACAACTTTTAAAAGTTGTCATGACAACATTTCCTAGATTTTAGGAATCGTCTCTTATGATGCCCGAATCCAAACCAAAGGGTCTAGATAGGTGGTATGGAATTATATAAGGTTATTTCAACCCTAAATTGACATTTTTTTTTTCATATTTTACGAACTAGTCTTTGCAATACACCAATTTGTAGTGTAATTGTTATACACTGAATTTGCGCCTCTGATCTCAAGCTCTCTTGGTCTTGATAATCCAGTATAACAAGGGAATCATCTCCAGGTTGTGGGACCTATGCTAACTAAGATGAGACCTCCAGATTCTAGGCTGGTTCCTCTTGGATAATCACCTTAATTTGCTTCTTAAACAGGAAAGTAAATCTTTTGACGGAAAGGGATAGAAGGAGTACTTGAAAGGGAAATGACTGAAAGAAAACTACCTACTAGGTGATGCACCGAAATTGGCATGAAAACATAACACACACAGGATAAACCCCTGGGTCAACTAACTCTGAATTGCAAGTAGAACACAAGTC
>MU223083.1:916025-930556 GCA_018584345.1 Thuja plicata
GTCCCGTTCATTTTTAAAAGGTCACAATATGATATCAAGCGACAACCCGACTAAGAGGAAATCGCTAAGTCTCGAGACATAGAAGGAATATTCTATTTCTTACCAAGACTACGCGACATGAGGAAGGCACAGAGTCGGGAGAAGGAAAGGAATACCCTCTGAGGTTGAAGCGATCAGGCGACCAAAGACTTGGGACCCACCTTCCACCAAGGCTTATGACATTATCTGGCAATCATGCGACTAAAGAGAGGTAGCCAAGTCGAGAGACATCTGGGAATATTCCAAAGTGTTTTCAAGACTACGTGACAAAGCTTAGGCGTAGGGTTGGGGAAAGAACAGGAATATTCACCCAGGCTGAAGCGATCAGGCGACTTGGATAATAAGCACATGCTCTAAGTGATTTAAAAAGGTAACCTCGAAACATAACAGCCAAGGGTCTAGGGGTTTATTACTTCTTTTGCATGAAAGACTGATGGTTTAAGGGTTTAAGCAGAGAAGACATGAACCCTGGGAAACAAGACAGATGAAGCAAGACAGGACAAACCAGGCCAATTTGCACAAAGGAAAATTTGGGCAACAGTAATTAAGATAGAGAGTCATCATCCATACTTTTATTGGATTGAATGGATTGAATGAAATAATGTAGAGTGTTTGAAATGTAATTTATTAGTTCTTTGTGGCATTATATTAGTTAGGTGTTCTTTCTGGTTAGCTTTTGTTTAATTTCTTGTGGCCAGTTTTGGTCCAGTCATGTAAAAGATGGATTTTCTTGGTGTTCCCGTGGTTCAAAATCCATGACCACTTGTAATCCATTATAGACTTGTATATACTTTGTAGATATGGATTTTGGAGTGTGTTTTTGTGTGTAGGGGAAGCTTGAGAACATTCAGGCCCTAGGCTAGTACTAGTTATTCTTGCTAGGGTGACTGAGTAGTGCAGTAGCAATGGTGATTGTTAGTTGATTGGTATGTGCCAATCAGTGATAGTGGAGTGTAGGGGCATGATGTGTAGACCATTTTATGGAAGGATGATTCTAGAGTATCTCATTAGATCGGTGGAAGAAGTTCAAGAAATCAAACCAACCATCATGCCCTATAAACCCTTATTTTTAGGGGTTTGGTGTGAGTCCATTGTACAGACAAGATTGGAATCAGAGACCTATAAAATATTAAAGGGGAGGAAAAACTAACAAAGAATATGAAATTTTTTTCTAGGGGTGTTAAGGGGTTTTAGGAGAAACATCACCTTTTCAGTGATTAGGAGGGATAATAGGCCTAAAAAGGCTACAAGGCCTAAAAGACTAACAATTTGGAACCTGATTGGAAAATGGGTGAAGGATCAACAAAATTGAATCCATAGAGGTTAGATTAGACCTAAGGGGATTTAAGAAACCAATCCTCAGGAATTTGATACCATTGGAGTGGTTGGATGCTAGTTGATCCATGGATGCAAGAAGGCTATGGAGGAGAGATTAGTGAAGAGGTTGAAGTTGGTGGAGAGCTCGTAGTGAAATTGGGGATCAGAGAGGAATCCTCTACTTAGGGTAGAGATAGAGCCCCTAAATAAGACCAAGAGAAGGTCTTAGAGAGAGCTAGAAGGCTCTAGGAGAGGAGCTCTCCACACACTCATGACTCTATATAGCCTACAATATATTGTCCTACCCCCTTTTTGGGTATTTCACCAAGTGAACCAAATATTTGTAAACTCATGCTTCTTGCCTTGCACAGAGTAAAATAATCTATTCTTTGATTCAAATCTAGACAAAATTATTATTAATTTCCTTTTCATTCCATATCAGCGACTCCATACTTATCACCACAATCCTCAATCATACTGAAATTGCCTACTAAAATCAAGGGGGAATTAGGGATGTTACATAGCCAGCTCTATAGAGTACTCTTATCTTTGTCATTATCAGGTGCACAAATAGAGAACATCCCAAAAGTGAAAGAGTTATAGGAGATAATACACTACACTACATATTTCAAAATTAATTTTTGGTTGTTATTGTTGGAATTAATAGGTACTGAGAGGGGGGTGAATCAGTCCAAAAAAATAGTAAACAAATTCAACCACTGACCTAAATAAATGTTAAAATACTTTCCAAACTATAAATCATATAACTGATGCAAATACATAAAAGAAAGTAATATCAAGCATAAAAAAATCATAAGACATTGTAAAAATATTTTCATGCGAAAACCCTTATAAGAGGGTAAAAACCATGGTGGGGATGAAATCCACAAGCTCAATACTATAGTAAATGAGTTTTCCCTGGTAGGAGCTACAAATAACCTTTCTGAGGATTCACCCTGTTAGGAGTGACTAGTATACTATTAGGAGTACAATAAGATCAGATATTATTTATTGTGCTATAGGATTTCAAACCTCAATAAAGAAGTTACCTTGTTAAATGATTTATAAAAAGAAATTTTTAGATTTCACCCGGTTAAGGGATTTTTCTCGTTGCAAGTTATAGGGAACAACAAGATTAGTGAGCTATATGTGGCATTGATTTCTTGTCAGATCCAATAAGTTCTCTGTACTCTTTAACTACTCTCTTCTCTCTTCTATTATTTTTATGATCACAACCTCAAATTGAAATCAGAAAACCCTAATCATCCATAACAACTCTTACAACTCTTTCTCTCAACAACAAACCACTTTTCAATATGAGCAGTACTTATATATAAACAACTTCCACTGACTTACCAATGAACATAAAATTACTTCCCCATAAAATCACCATGATTCAAATTGATAATATTGATCATACAAATGATTTATCACGACTGCATTAGGTCAAGATAAGATCTACAAGTTACATCTCCAGAGTAGTCAAATATGTTTTGACTTCTCGAATGCAACACCTCAAATTTGTCTTATATGTTTGTATCAATCTCATAACTATCAAAACATTGAATTTATAACCTTTATTCCATGTAATCATATCATTATAAATTATTTCACATACTTAACCACTCAGTAATATGTGATCTACCAACTGGTACTCAAGAACATAAGCGTTCTACTCAACTTGATGAATGTGACAATAAAAACTATCTCACAGCTCAGCTAAATGAGTTGTGGTTGGAACCAAATTGCAATATAAACTTGTTGAAGTTGTATCTGTGACCTCTCCTCATAATTCCTCTTCTACCATGATCGCTACAAAGTTGATATTCTCACTATCTACCGATCTTCTAGACTTAACAAATTTTTGGTATTACCTTCTTACAGATTGTATCTTCACTACACTTATAGTGTATGATGACTGTACTCACTTAATTGCACTTTACTAACTTATTTACCACTTAGTTTCCATCAATGAAAACCAAATAAGTTACTCCTTATGACTGCACCTGAATATTAAACAATCTCCCAACATAATACCAACAAAGTCCCCCTTTGTCATTGATGAAAACATATGTTACCAAACACATGCTAACTACTTACAATCGTGCAATCATAACATCATATTATGAATCCCTATACACATACTCTCCACACATTCATATACTTTCTCATACATATACAATCCATGTATATATATCATGTATTTAGTCCCCTTTTGAAAACAATGACAAAGGTACAAAAACTAACATGTATGTATACAGAAACAAAATCTTATTTAAATCCTATCAAAGATCATCTTGTAGTTTATATTTGTTTAATCCAAGGATATTTCCCATACCTTCTACAAGTAATGCATAACAATAATTTTCTCAATCAAAATAGAAGAAAAATCTTCCATGCTATCTAGTGTGCTCATGTCAGGTAAGGTAGTTATGTGTTTTTCCTTCTTCATATTCAGTTGCATCACCTCTACTTTAGGGGATAAGGATGATTGAAGTTCGAGTAGAGTGATCATTCTCTTCTCTTGCTCATTCTGAATCTTCTTCACCTTGTGTGAAATTTTCTTTACCTGACTACTTAAATTAGTTACTGAACTTGATAATGGGTCAAGCTTACCACATAAGTTCTCCAACTTCTTTTATGATTTATCTATGCTTTGTTCCAAATCTTGAACAAAATCAAGATACCTTGGTACTTTGGTAAATAATTAACCTATGTTTGTCAATTTAGTCTTAACTTCCTTTATCAAATCTGAGAGTTTGATCCTATATGTGGTAATAATCTCCATCAAACTACCCATCATATTCTTCTCTAAGTTCTCCCATGCGTTCTTTACAATAGCTGACTTTAAATATGGACCTTGATCTAGAATTTCTATTATAAGAGTATCTATCTAATCAGTAGGATTATCAACTTCATCATATTATACCTTAGGAACTAAATCACCTAGGATATCTCTAGCTTTCCTTAATACTCTTCAATTCTTATTTTTTATCACCTCCTCTCCTACAACTTTTGTTCTCAATTGTTCTAAAAATTTAATCAATTCCTTAAAGGTTTAAATTTGGATATATCGACTAGTGTGATCGATAATTCTTCTTCATTAACTTCCTCTTCTTCCTCTTCTGCAATAGTCACTGGTTTCTACCTCTTCCTTATACTTGTCTCTTCAAGACGTAATCTCCTTTTAGTTTGAGGCTTTTCTTTAATATTTTTATGATTCTCAACCTCCTTACTCTCTACTTCTTTCTCCTCTTCCTTCTCAGAATTCATTTTCTTTGTATGTTGCATAGGCAATGCTAAGGATGAATCTTCTTTTCATGTTATGTCTACCATTTCAATCTCATCACCACATTTTTGTGATAGACTCATAGTTTGTGTTCCAATGTTCTTCACCAAGTTAGGAATTTCAAGGACAACATTCCTAATTACTTGATCTACAAAACATGTATCATTGCCCTACATTCATTCATTGAATTCTTCTTGAACCTATTCTTCTTGTGATACTACCTCCTTAATCTATAGTAGCTTCTTCCATGTTTCAAGAGTTTCATTGTGTACACCCTGTGTGCCATCAATTAAAAGTCTAGTTGATATGCTCTTAATTTTGAATGTATGCTTGTGAGCATTAATAATTATCTTAGCTTCTTCAACACACAACTTAGGTTTCACTTGGATTAGTTCTCTTTCCATAATCTCTTTATCCAACTATAATGAAGCGCTCCATCTAGCATCAATCAGCTAATATAACTCATCAAGGATGCAAGAATGGATCTCTAAAGGTGTTCTATATAATTTTCACAAAATAATACATAATTGCATATTCTATCTTCTTCTTGTCATCATCACTGCCAAGATTGTAGCCCCTCCCAATAGTACCAAGTCTACCATTTTCCATAATAACTTTTACAATATAATCAATAGAAGGGGATTTTTTGTTTCAATACTCTTCTTTAGTGCAGAGGCATCCTTGTGTGATTCTTTCCTTTCTTCATTAGTTTCCTTCTGAACATCCTTTGCCACTATGAATTTTCTATTTCTCTTTTAATTTTTCTTGGGAGTAGAAATATCTCGACTTTCTCCCTTGATGATTCAACTCGAGAGGTAAATTTACTAGTTGTTGGGTTTCTCTCTTTTCCCTTAGATTCAGTTTTGTTTGTAGGAGTACAAGATGTTCCTACATCACTACTTCCAAACTTATGCTCTAGGCTAGATATCATTCTCCTATTTTTCCTTTCAATGATTGGTTTCTTCAATTCCTTCTAGATTTTGGAAACTACTTCATCATAAGTTCAAAATCTTTGTGCTTGTTTTTCTAAGTGTTTTGACAACAAATCATCAACATGCAAAGTTAATAAATCACCCTCAAATTCATAACCCATAGGAGGAATCCAATATGTCCTACGCTCCACAAATAGTACAATACAAGAATCAGAGTCTACTAGAAAAAAACTATCATTGGAGTACTTCTCTATAATGCTACTTGGGATCTTTTCTCGTTTATCCATTTTAGAATGGAAATATTTGAAATAACCCCACATGATATTATTGAATTTATTACCTACTTTCTTTATGAATTCACTTATTTAAATTACTATTGGTTTTTCCTTTGACCATACAACATTTCTTCTATCAGGGAATAATTTTGAACATAGAAAAATATACATACCAATAGGGCTTTATACTTGAATGATTTTTGTTTATCTCTCTTTATCCTTTCCATGTTTGTCAAGAACTCTCTTTTGATCATCTCACATAGATCATATGATGAATCATCATTAACAATCTGATACACAACATGAATAGAAGCACCAGGCACACTGTTAAATTTAATCGACTAGTAAACTCTGTGTTGGTTGTATTCTTGGTTTTGTTGGTTTGCCCCAAAATTTTGTGTCTTCATGCCATTTCTATAGAAAATTAGAAGATATGTCTCATTTTTCAAAAGGCCCTGTGAAATTTTTGTGTTGTTAGGTCAAAATCCATTTGAATAGTCCAAAAACCTAAAACCCTAAGCCATCTTCTAAATCAAAATGTAAAAAGGCCCTAAAATGTCAATCGAGTTTCTAATTTTGCATTACATTTTTGAGAAACTTAAGTCATGTGTGTTTTTCAATGGTCACCTAATCGCTTGATCCTAGAAGCATATTCCATTTTTTTCAGAGACTTGGCAATTAACTATTGTTCGGATGTCTCAGAAAGAAACAAAATATTTCTTATTTTTTATGAGACTTGGCGAAACCCTTCAGTCGCAATGTCTCCCAATGCAGAAATACATCATCAGGCATTACTTAAGCAAGCAGTCAAGTCACGGTGTTGTGTAAAGTATCATGGAGTTAGTGATTTTTTAGGAGACTTAGCGATTGCTTCAATCAAAGGGTCTCCAAATTAGAATGAAGTTAAGTGACATGTTAAAGGCTTAAGTCGCAGAGTCTCCAAGCAAAATGACAGTTAAGTGAAAGATGTTGAGACTTCATGATAAACCACGAGGTTTAGAGTATATGGCAGTTGGGTTATCGTTGGATTAAGATGATAATTCAATGTTTAATCAATGATTCAGAGACAAACAGTTAAAGGAGACACATGTCCAAAATGAGTAGAATGAGGGCTAGTTGCGTGGTCTCCCAAAAGGAAAAAGTCATTTGGCGATTAAGAGACTAAAAGATATAAAGTTATATATTGTCGCGTAGTCTCAAAATGATTTAAATCTTTTAAAATATACTTAGTGACTTAACGCAGCCATCAGATGTTAAGTGTGATAAGATCAATGGTGGTCGCTAAGTCTCCATCAAATCTACATGAGAGTAAAAAGTGCTCGCGAAAAAGAGATAACCTTTAGTCGCATAGTCTCTGAATTAAGATCAAAAGGTAAAGGTTGTCACATAGTCTCTGAAAGAAATATCATATATCATTTTTAATCAGTGATTGGGAAACTAAGGTTAGTCACAAGGTCTTGTAATGGGAAATAAACACTCAGCGACTTGGTGATAACAGTTAGAGCTAAAGATAAATTTTCAGTCATGGGGTCTCCAAATAAACTCTGAGTTAAGCATTTCATCTAGCAAATTTGATTCATATAGTCACGTGATCGCCAGAAGTGAACTATGGTTAGCCAAGTAAAGGAAATCACTCAGTCACTAGATCTCCATGAGAATTGGGAGTTAATAAATTTTCTCAGTGAAAATGAGACACTACATAGTCACATGAATGTTGAATATGAAAAATCATA
This sequence comes from Thuja plicata, assembly GCA_018584345.1. Lineage (NCBI taxonomy): Eukaryota > Viridiplantae > Streptophyta > Pinopsida > Cupressales > Cupressaceae > Thuja > Thuja plicata. The sequence goes on from MU223083.1 coordinate 923,611, forward strand.
AAAGGTGGCAGTTACTGATATGACAATGTGGAGATTCAGTGTCCAATGAGAATCCAAGAAATTAATTGTTGTATGAAAAGGGGTAGTTGAGATGTCTGATGAGGAACCAATCATATGAAGACATGTCATCTTATTCAAATTTTATAAGGGTTTTTCTTAAGACACACTTATATGAATTTGATTTCCTATCACACTCATGAACTATGGCTAGGATTTCAATCAATTCCACAGCATGTTAACTTGAAATAAAAATTGATTGTCTTCTCAATGATGAGCTATGTAATTGGAAGAGTTTCCATAAAGAGTTGTTCATAGATCCATTTTCACTTATCATACATCCAGAATTGCAGAGTGAAGAATTGCTAGGTCTTTGTGTTCAAGAGGCATAAATTGGTCATTTGTAGGATAATTCTCTGATTGACAAGCTTTTTGAATTGCTAGTCGTGCACAGAGAAGAGTAGTGCGTTCTAAGAGGAGATTTGTTTCAATATCGATAAAAGAGTAGGAGAAAACAAAGCAAGATGAGTAAAGAATTCAGTGTGGCTTCTACCAACAAAAAAAGTGATGAAGTCAATGATGATGCTAAAGGGAAGAGGAATTTCTCTGATGAATTCTTGAAGCTGTTGTCAGGGTCCACCCAAAACAAGAGGGAAAATGCAAATTTTCTGGCAGATGACTACTGTGAGATCAGAGATGCTTGTACTCCAGGATCCACAAGTTTTTCTCTATACAATTATTTTTATAATAATTCTGATAAGGCCATCCCAGTGTCAAACCCTTGGACTTGTGGTCTTCCTAGGTTAATTTTCCCTGATGTCTATATAGATGTAGACTTGTTTCTAGGTCTTGCCAGCCACTATGATGTCTAGGAAAATTAAGAAAAATGATTGTACTATCCTATTAATGTTAAATAGGAATTCATTCATGCAAGCCTTTGGCTTGTAGAGTACCATGTCTACCAAGATAAATATTACTAAGCAAGAAGAGAGATATAGGTTGAAACCCGGTGTTTCTAGGGGTCAATTGTAGAAGCATACGCTTAAGAAGGTTAGGAACCATCTTACTCCTATGCCTGGTACTGCACCCTACTGCTTTAAAGACTTACATTTCTATATTAATTATATTGCTTATGCTTTATGTAGAGTATTAGGAATAGATGGAGGAGCAGAGAAAATAAATGCTAGAATTTTGATGATGGTACTAGATTTGCAAGAGGTGCATTCTAGTACCAGTTATGACTACATACAGTACATTATTGACAAAATGTATGAGGGATTTATAGCTGTGCAGAAAAAGATGAAGGATCCCAAAGAGAAGGAAACTAGGTTCTTTCATTATTCAATCCTGATGCATTTGTTATTGCATTTTAACTATGGGATTATGAATGTGAACAACTTGAATCCTCAAAGGATTTTCTAGGATAGACCTAATCCTATTCAGTTTTGGGTTAGGATATGGAATTATACATCCAAGGATTGTGAATTTCATGGATTTGAAAATTGGATTGTATATCCATTAATGCAGAGCATGGGTATCAGAAAAACAAGACTCCCAGTGAAGGTGCTACAGTTGTTGAGACCTTGTGAGTATGTGGATAAATGGGAGGGTGATCATAACTGGGGAGATTTATTTTTAGAATAAAATTTTACCATGATTAGGGTATATGGATGCACACATCCACATCATGTCCTACCCTATCATGTGTCATCCAGAGTTGCTGCCATGGAGTTCATATGGCAACTATTATTGATAGATAATGAACATTTTGCATCACATAGGAAGGGGACCTTAACCCCTGGATAGTTTAAAATCTTTAACTTTACCATTGGAAAAGGTGCTATTGATCAAGTTAGTGCATGGTTGGAGAGCTGCAAGATGAGGGCAGAATTATATAGGTATATTGAACAAGAGGGATTGATTACAGAAGCTAGGAAACTTCTGACTCCTACCATCCCCAATACAAATGTGCATGGTTTTTGTGTGGAAGAGGATGCTACAAGAAGTCTCCCCGATGAAGATGAGATAAGGACAAAAAGAGAAAGAATTTAGGAGTTACTCAATTTGGAAAAGAAAATAAGGAGAAATGGATTATCATTTGGAGGGTTTTACCCTAACTTACCTTATTTTGACAAGATCAAAGCCATGCTTGACACTTTTTATATACTCTGTGAGTAGTTGGATAATGTTTTAGATAAGAAAGGAGCCTAAATATTTAGAATCAGAATATGAGAGTGATAGTGATGGTGATTATGCCCGTCCACCTCAATTTGATCAACCTCAACAAGATGTTACAGAGGCAACACAGGTACAAGGAGAACATGGCCACATCACTGAACTAGCTAAAGTGTCACAGCCAGATGATGTAGAAGAGCCTACTACAAAGAGGAAAAAAGTTGACCCTGGTAAGAGTTCCTCTGTTAGGAAAGAGAAGAAAGGAGATAGAACAAGTGCCCTCATTTTAGGAAATAGATTATATGATCATAATCTAAGGAAGATAATTAGACAGGGGAAGAGGCAACAGCTTGATGATGAAGAAAATATAGAGTTGCCTCTTAAGGCATGCATTGATGAGAGGTTATTACATCAACAACAATTTCTAAGTGATGATAACTTTATCAAGACTGATGAATTTAAAGACTTTTTAAGGTGCCATAAGAAAGAAAAAATTAGGGCATAGTTGAAGATAGATGGAGAGGAAATAGTTACAAATGAGGCTTTGCTAGCTTTGCAAGCCTATGATCCTGATAGTGAGGATGTCTCTCCAGATGAGGCAAGAAAAATGGTTCTGAGCAGTGGCATTTTTCTTGCTGAGGGCTGGGACTTAGCCTCAGCTTTCATTATTGATCAGATTAGGAAGCGGCCAGACCTAAAATTGGCTAGTGAAATTCAAATGGGCGACATGATAAAGGGATTTCGATATAGTCCAAAGTCACAAGCCTTTTCTATGTGGAGCTTATGTCCCAAGGACCAGAAGCCTCAACTAGTAAATATTCAAGAGAGCATAGTGGGGAACCAAATGGTCTGGACTGTACAGAACACTGGAGATCTTGAAATTGTTCAGATCATGACTCATTGGGCACACTTGAATGAAGAAAATACAAAACAATTGTTTGAGAAGTGTAGAATTTTGATTGAGGAAACCAGTGCCCTAGAAAAGGATAGGGAATTGTGCCACATAAAGATACATCAGCAAGATAAGGTAATTTTTGAGTTGCTAAAGAAACTAGAAGAAAAACCTGAAGTAGTTTATGTGCCTCCAGAACAACCTTTACAGATAGAGGAAAAGGTAGAATCAGAGGAAGTGGCTGAGGTAGAAGATATGGGCAAAAAGAAAAATGAGATAGCCCTAAATGCATTAAGATGCATTCTACAACATAGGATTTATATACACAAGGACAAAATAGATGTCATCCTTAATGCTTACAATAAATTACCCACCTTGCACACAGAAGTGACGGGGTAATTTCCATTTTAAACCCTTATTTTTTTAATTGGTCTCCTAGGGTCCAATTATTTGAAAAGCTTTCCTACTTGTAGCCTCTTAGGCCGGATTTGCCTGAAATTGTGACAGAGGTGGAAGATGAAATTAAGAAGGTTAATATAGCCTTATCTTTCTTTAAAGGAAAGCTAAATCAGATTGAGGCTAAGTTGAGCTTGTTTTCTCTAGAGTTTAATAGATTTGTTCCTCCATTGAAAGGAGAAGATGATCAAGTTAAAGCCTTGGAGGAATGAATTTGATAGCAGAATGCCAAGCAATGAGGCATTTATTTCAGGATCTAATTTAGATTTGGAAGGATTCAATGAGATATTGGATGAAGCATTCAAGGTAGAAACTAACATGAATAAGTTCTTAATAGATTTTAAAAGCATCACAGATGTCAGATGGGAAAGACAGAAGGTGCAACAATAGAGTACATAGAACTTTAAATGGCCTACAGAGGATGAAGTGATAGCATGGGACTTGTTGACCAAGCCTAAGAAGAAGTCTGTGGTGGTAGAGGAGGAAATCTTGGATGAAGAATGAAGGGAAACACTTGGCGCCTGATCATTGAGCACAGGGAGGTTAGTTATTACTGAAGATTAGTGTAAATTAGCCTGTAATGGTGGTCACTTAGTTTCATAATGAATATTAGATGCTATCCTAAATACTGTCAAACAAAGGCACCAGATTCTAGAAGCAGACAAAGAATATCAGATTTCATCCTCTATTTTTGTCTCGCCACCGCTTCTACATTCTCTTTCTTTGTCCTTTCTGTACTTTTAGGGTTAGGTTCCTTAAACCATCTGAACCTTGTTGCATCCTAATATTAAGGATTTCAAGATGGTTAAGGACCTATAAATAGATAAATTTTTTAATTGTAAGAGAGATGAAAATATATTGAGAATCAAACTTTCTAGATTTGTGTATGTGTCTTCAAGCTTTTTAAGCTTTTTATGTATTGAAGCAGAAACATTTGAATAAAATACAGTGCAACTTTATCTTATTGTTGTCTCTTTATTTTTTGTGTATGATCTCTTATGTTTAAATATGTAAGGCATTTTTAAGCATATTGGTTACAAGGTAGCTATTAAATTGCTTGCAAGTTTCTTTCAACGAAAGAACTAAGTTTTGTGAGTAATTTCAGGGAGCATAATAATATTTAAGGATTTGATACAATAATATAGAGGTGATAGGATAGCTTGTAAGACATTTTATGTGAGTTGTATTTAGGTTGTAAGGCAGCTTACAGTATTTTGTTTTGTTTTTCTGTGGATCTTCATTTATTGATCTGATAAGCCCAAGGATAGGCACTAGTCTAGGAATTGTTTTGGTAATCTATCATCATCCAAATATTCAATATCATTTAAACCAATTACTTTCAGAATATTTGTGTAAAATCAATTGTACTCATATGAGATTACAGTTGAAGTTTGTTGATTTATTAAAGAGTAAATCAATAGGTTATACCTCCTAGATTCATAAGAATTATAAAAGGAAAGAAAGATGAAATTCCCTATTATGCTGCTATCTGCTATCACTAAGATATTGATTTGGATTGTCAAGATTTTTCTCAGAATTGTCATAGTTATCTAGATTTTTATATACATGTCCATATAAAAATAGAGCATTCAACACATAAGTAAAATCCTCTCTAAAGATATTGTTAAGTCAGTAGTCAGTCATATGTAAGACCTGCTTGAGTCAGTGGATCTCAAAAAAGAAGGAGGTGATAATAGGTATCCCCAGTGTTATCAAAATACCTCGTCAATTAGTGTTTTCTCTTGCTTGAGTCAGATTATCAAAAGCATTGGGAGTCATAGGGTTTTTTAAGTATTCAAGCATATTTAGAGGCCCTACAAGAAAAAACCCTAACAAATTGGCGACTGTGCTGGGGAAAGAGATTGTAAAGTATTGTTGAAGTATTTAGAAATCTCTGGTGTTCTAAAAGTTTAAAAAAAGATTTCATTACAGTTGAGTTTTTCCCATCTGAGTGTGATTACAGATAATTCCAGTTGTAGTTGTCAAGATTGATCTTTGATAAGTATTCATTCATCCCAAATCATTGGGTGGTGACTCTAAAATGGAATCTCTGAGATTAGTGCACATTTAGTAAATATCTCTCAGAATGAATACTAGGTCAAGGATGAGAAAATATCTTGAGAAGGTTTTATATGGTGGAATCCCATCATCCTCAAGGATGGAAATGTCTTGGAGAAAAAAGAGTAACCAAGTTAGCATGGATGAAACTTCTCCAAGAGGTGAAGAGGGTACTATTAGGAGAACCATGAACAACAATCAAAATTCTCATGATGGAAATACTTCAGAGTATGAAGAGGCTACTGAAAGAGTTTTAGAAACACCTATAGCCACTTCTACTTCAAATGAGAGAGAAGAGACAAGTACATCTAGTTCAGATTCTGAAGATGCTCCCTCAGATGTGCTAGGAAACGAGGAAAAGTTCATCATGAAACAACTTGCCCTAGTTTAACAAATGAAAAGGGAGAGGGAAATGACAAAGAAAAACTTGAGCATAAGGATGTTGGTAAGAGAAAAATAAGATCTTGAAGACATCAAAATATGAAAGATACAGAGAGGTCTCAAAAGGACCAAGAAATACTACTCTCTCATAAGGCTTCTACTTCATATAAGGACAAAGGTAAACAAAAGATGAGTGAACACAGAGATCAAGAACCTAAGTTTTAGAAGCCTTTAATAGAGAAAATGTCCAAGTTGGATATTGACTTGGAAAAGTTGAGAATTGAAAAAAAAACCATGGAGAAAATATTTGAAAAAGCACAAATGGAAGCTACAATAGTTGAAATGAAGAAAAAGATAGATTTCTTGCAGTCTTCAAAGTATTCTCATGCGGGACCAGAGAATACTACTACTTCTAAAGCAAAAACCATGACTTTCAAGGAAGATGATAGTTTTCAAAGAAAACCATTACATACTAAAAGCTACAAACAATTTAATTTTGTTGGTATCCCTGGATATCCTAATGCTTTCCATAAAGATGAAGGTGATATAGCAGAAAAACTCCCAAAGTTTGCAGGTAACAATGTTATTTCTTGTGAAACACATTTAAGAAAGTTCATTGATTTTGTTGATGATTTAAATATTACACATGAAGATGTATTAATGAAATTATTTGTTTAGTCTTTAGTAGAAGATGCAAGAGAATGGTTTAGGAGCCTGTCTAATGGATCTATTTTTTCTATGGATGAGTTGATTGAATTATTTAAGGATCAGTATGGAGATAAAACAAATAAAGGCTTTTTGTTGAATGAGTTCAATAATATAAAGAAGAATTACAATGAAGAGGCTACAAAGTTTAATACAAGGTTTCAAAGAGCTATGCACAAGCTATTTAAAAAGATAAGGCTGGATGAAGAGGTATGTCTTGCAACTTATTTGAATGCCTTTGATTCTAAAATGGGATATGCTCTTAGAGATAAAAACCCTAGA
>MU223083.1:930606-954638 GCA_018584345.1 Thuja plicata
ATGTCTTGCAACTTATTTGAATGCCTTTGATTCTAAAATGGGATATGCTCTTAGAGATAAAAACCCTAGAACTCTTACTGATGCTTATAAAATAGCAGTCAATATTGAAATGAATAGAAGAGTATCTAGCAAGTTGAATAGGAGGGATGACTCAAGGTTTAGTACGAGCAATTTAAAAGAACCAGAGTATAAGGAATATAGGGTTCCTCAGAACAATAGGCATTCTTATAGTACTACATATAATCCGCAAAATAGAATGCAGAACCATCCTTATGGAACTCAGTTCAAAGATGGGAAGCCTGTTATTTTACCTATAAAAGAAAAGACAGATAACATAACTCCAGACCCTCTACATAAAAATGTTGTCCATTTTTGCAATGATGATCCTTGGTGTGAGGCTTGTGAAGCCCCTCATAACCTTGATTTTTGTATCATTTCCTTAGATTTGAGAGTAAGTGAAGAACAGGGAAATGATGAGGGTGAACAATTTGATCATAGTATGACAAATACTTACTCATGCCATGATATAGATTCAGATAGTGAAAATGAAAATCACGACTCTTGTATTTCACAAAGGAGGGTAGAAAATCATCATCAACAGATCTTATCTGATAGTGAAACTAAGGGAACTGATGATCATATAAGATTTTATTCTCAAGATAATAAGGATGTTCCATTTATTAGAAAAGCTTCAAATGAAGAGAAAGCTAGGATAACTGCAGATTTAGTAAACAAGGCTAGAAGCAACTATCATTTGAGAAATAGAGTAGTAGGTGGTACTGGCAGTCAACCATCAGGTGTCTTTATAAAAGAAAATAAAATAGACACTAAGTATGTGCAAAAAAAGGAAGGACCTGGTGAAAATGTACATAAACATAAGGTCAAAATCACTACAAAAGCCCTAGAACCAAATGTTGTACAAGAGGGAGAACTGAAAAAGAAAGAAACAAGTACTCCTGTTCAAAAGATAGAGAATAAAAAATTAAAAGAACAAGATCTGAATGAACATACTAAGGAAAGTGATATCACTACTGATAAATCAAATTCTTCAGATGTAAAATATACTCTAGTAGATATGGGTCAATGTTTGTCCCAAATGACAGTTAAAGTACCATTTCTAGAAATGATGAGAATTAAAGAACACAAGGAAAATGTAATGTCATTGTTAAATAGTGTGCCCATAATAAAGGTCCAAACTCGAAAAAATGTTGGCAAGAAACCAATTAAAAAAGGGAAGGAAGTTGAGGTGTTAACATCTAAGATTCCTCAAGTTTTCTTAAATGCAACTTCTTCCCCAAAGATTGTTGACCCATTTTTTCTCTCATTGATAATTAATGGAAATATGCTAAAAAATTGTATGATTGATTCAGGAGCATCTAATACTGTTATGGTAGTGGAAATCATGAGGGAAATGGGATTACAGGTTGATACTCCTCCTGGGAGATGTCAAGCCATGGACTCTAGAGAGGTCCCTGTGATTGGTGCCATTGAGGCTATGCCTTACAAATTAGCAGCCTGCCCTGATGTAATAATGACTATGAATGTTCTTATGTTTGACATACCACCACATTATGGCATGTTGCTATCCAGGAAGTGGAGTGCTTCGATGGGAGGTATTATACAAAGTGATTTATCATATGCTACTTTTAACATTGCTGGAGAAAATGTTAAGGTCTTAAGAGAGAGTAGAACTCCTCACATGATAGAAATATTTGAGGATACTGACATTAATTTTTACATTGACATGGACATGGAGAATTTCAGAGTACAAAAAAATGAACTTTATGAAGAGGTTGACCCTCTGAACAGAGAGTTAATTATGCATGGAGATGGATTGTGGAAGATGTACTTTGATGGTGCTTTCTCAAAAGAAGGATCAGGGGCAGGTGTATTGTTGATATCTCCATCAGGTACAACTTTTAAGTATTCATTTCTATTAGCCTTCCAGTGTACAAACAATACTGCAGAATATGAGGCTTTGTTTTTAGGACTGGAAATGGCTATCAAACATGGTATAAAGTGTTTAAAGGTTTATGGTGATTCTGAGTTGGTATTAGCTCAAGTTAGATCCAAATATGTTGTAAAGAATGACAGATTGAAAATGTATAAGTATGCTATTTGGGATCAAATTGAAATGTTTGATTCCTTTGACATAAGTTGGTTAGAAAGGTCAAAAAATATAATGGCTGATTTTATAGCAAATGTTGCTTTAAAAAATGATGATTTGACCTTACATGGGGTGTCAATACTAGAAGTCAAAACAAGATCAGTTGTTCTAGACAACATATACAACTCACAGGTTTTCCAAGATGATCAGGATATTCTAAGATTCATACAATGTCTAGACCATTATGAGAACTAGAGTATAGATTGTACTACTTTACTAGAAAATAATTATGGAAAAGACTACATTTTGGGAAACAAGGTTGTCTAGTTAAGCTCTAATCAGATTTCTAGGGGTTTGGTTGAGCTTGAAGCATTGTTTAGTAGTCAACAAAATGATTCATCAAAGCTAAGCAATGCAAAAGTTGAGGATTTAGAAGAAATAAATTTAGGATCTGAAAGTAGTCCTAAAATAGTTTATATTGGAAAGGGTTTGGACTCTCATATAAGAATAAATCTGATCAAATTGTTGAGAAAATATAAACATGTCTTTTCTTGGTCATATCAGGACTTGAAAGCATATAGAAAGGACCTTTGTCAACATGAAATCCCATTAAAATTAGATGTGAAACCATTTAGGCAAAAATAGAGGCCTATTAACCCCTTGTTGGCTCCTAAAATGCAACAAGAATTAATGAAGCTAAAAGATGTTGGGATAATCTAGCCAATCAAACATTCAACTTGGGTATCAAATTTAGTGCCACTCAGAAAGAAAAATGGTGATATCAGACTGTGTGTGGATTTCAAAAATCTAAATATTGCGTCATTGAAGGATAATTATTCCTTACCTAATATGGAAGCAATGTTGCATAAGGTGACTGGTTGTGACTTACTGTCTATGATGGATGGTTTCTCAGGATACAACCAGGTCCTAGTTAAAGAATTAGAGTAGTACAAAACTGTATTTACTACTCCATGGGGGACTTATGTGTATATCAAAATGCCTTTTGGATTGATAAATGCAGGGACAACTTTTCAAAGGGCTATGGATGTTGCGTTCAAAGAATTCATGGATTTATTCATGGTCATTTATTAGGATGATTTGACTGCATATTATAAAAGAGTAGTAGATCACTGTGATCACTTGGGTAATATTTTCAAGAAGGCATTGGAATATGGTGTCTCACTAAATCCCAAGAAGTGTCATTTTGTAGTAAAAGAGGGAAAGTTGCTTGGACATATAGTATCTAGGGAAGGGGTAAGAATAGACCCTGAGAGAGTGGAGGCAATTCAAAGGGTGACTGCTCCAAAGAACTTAAAAGGTGTACAATATTTCTTAGGAAAGATTAACTTTGTCAGAAGGTTCATAGCAAATTTTGCAGAGATTGTTAAACCCATTATAAAATTGCTAAAGAAAGATGCCAAATTTGTTTGGAATGAAGAAGCCCAACAAGCATTTGAAAAAATAAAAAAAGTAGTACAAGAGGCTCCAGTTTTGAAGTCTCCAAATTATATGAAGCCTTATTCTTTGTTTTCATTTTCATCATTTCATACAATTGCTGCTATTTTGTTACAAAAAGATGAACAAGGATTTGAACATCCAATTGCTTTTTATAGTAAATCCTTGCAAGCTGTAGAGCTTAATTATGAAACAATGGAAAAGCAGGCTTATGCCTTGGTAAAAGCTGTGAAATATTTTAGGCCATACTTGGGTTTTGCTAAGATACAAGCTTATGTTCCTCATTCAGCAATGAAAGATATCCTTATACAGTCAGAGGTAACTGGTAAGAGATGTAAACGTATCACCAAAATTCAAGAATTTAACCTTGAGATCCATATTACAAAATTGATAAGAGGACAAAGTCTGGAAAAGATTATGACAGAAGAAAACTTGGATATAGTACAGATAAATCAGATAGAAGTGCATGATCAAATTATCACAAGCATAGAAATGCAGTCATCTATACTAATATTATTTTCTTTCTCAAAAATGCTAAGTGTCCTGATCATATGTCAGAATATCAGAAAAGAAGTATGAAATTGCAAACTCAAAGATACGCTTTGATCTAGGGTGACTTGTTTTGGAAAGATAAGAATGGTGTATTGTTGTTATGTCTTGACAAATACCAAGCTGAGAAAGTTCTGAGTGAAATGCATGAAGGAGAGTGTGGGGGTCATTTTTCTGCCAAGACTACTGCCCACAAGATTTTAAGGGCTGGGTATTATTGGCCTACCTTATTCAAGGATACTTATGAACATGTCAGGAAGTGTGAACCTTGTCAAATGTTTTCCAATAAACTAAAGTTTTTAGGTTCTCTTTCGCTAAATCTAGTAAGTATCAAAGCTCCTTTTACTATGTAGGGAATTGATTTTATTAGTGAATTTCAAGAGAAATCTAGTGGAGGACACAGTTGGATATTAGTTGCCACAAATTGTTTTACTAAGTGGATTGAAGCCATACCTACAAATAAAGAAACAAGTAGGGTAGTTACTGAATTTCTCATGGAAAATATTATAATCAGATTTGGTTTACCTACTAAGTTAGTAATGGACAATGCCATGAGTTTCAGATCAGAAGAAATGACAAGTTTCTGTGAAAAATATGGGATTACAATATCATATTCATCCCCATATCATCCATAGGCTAATGGACAAGTTGAGTCTAGTAATAAGAGTATATTGAAAACACTAAAAAGGACTTTGGAAAAGAATAAAAGAACATGGCATAATAAATTGAAACTAGCACTTTGGGTTGACAGAATAACAGTTTAAAAAGCAACTCGTAAGTCTCCATTTGAGCTGGTGTATAGTTTACATGCAAGATTGACCATTAACAATTTATTGCCAATATGTCAATTTATACAAGAAGAACATTTAGATGTTTCTGATAGTATGCAGAATAGAATGATTCAGTTAATAGAATTGGATGAAGAAAGGAGAAATAGTCAAAAGGAAAACATAAAGTTGCAGCAAAAAATGAAGTATCTTTTCGATAAAAGGGCTACTGAGAGAAAATTCCAATCTGGTGACCTAGTTCTCCAATGGAATGCAAGAGTAGAAGATAAAGGCAAACATAAGAAGTTTGAGTCTTTGTGACTAGGGCCATTTATTGTTTCAAATTTTTTTGGAAAAGACTCTTACTTATTGCAGAACATGGAGGGAGAAAACTGTGAGTTGCCTATGCATAGGCAATTCCTGAAACCCTTTTTCAATTGAAAATAAAAATTTTATGCAAAAGTAAGTATGTATCATACCGTCAATACTTTTTTGTAAATGTTGTAAATAGTTCCCCTTTTGTTTTAGGTTAGTTGGCATTCTCGTCATTTTTTGAAAGGTCTGCAACTAGAGATTCTGTGGTTCTTTTCCATAAACTATGTTTAGTCAATCCTCAGGTAGAGCCACTATTGGTTGTATTCCTAGTTTTGTTGGTTTGCCCCAAAATTTTGTCTTCATGCCATTTCTATAGAAAATCAGAAGATATGTCTCATTTTTGAGAAGGCCCTATGAAATTTTTGTGTTGTTAGCTCAAAATCCATTTGAATAGTGCAAAAACCTAAAACCTTAAGCCATCTTCTAAGTCAAAATACAAAAAGGCCCTAAAATGTCAATCGAGTTTCTAATTTTGCATTACCTTTTTGAGAAACTTAACTCATGTGCATTTTTCAATGGTCCCCTAATCGCTTGATCCTAGAAGCATATTCCATTTTGTTCAGAGACTTGGCAATTAACTGTTGTCAGGATGTCTCAGAAAGAAATAGAATATTCCTTATTTGTTATGAGACTTGGTTAAACCCTTCAGTCGCAATGTCTCCCAATGCAGAAATACATCATCAGGCATTACTTAAGCAAGCAGTCAAGTCATGGTGTTGTGCAAAGTATCATGTAGTTAGTGATTTTTCATGAGACTTAGTGATTGCTTCAGTCATGGGGTCTCCAAATAAGAATGCAGTAAAGTGACATGTTAAAGGCTTAAGTCACGGAGTCTCCAAGTAAAATAACAGTTAAGTGGAAGATGCTGAGACTTCGAGACAAACCACGAGGTTTAGAGTATATGGTAGTCAGGTTGTCACTGGATTAAGATGCTAAGTCAGTGTTTAATCAGTGATTCAGAGACAAATAGTTAAAGGAGACACGTGTCCAAAATGAACAGAATCAAGACTAGTCGCGTAGTCTCCCAAAAGGAAAAATTTATTTGGCGATTAAGAGACTAAAAAGTATAAAGTTATATATTGTCGCGTAGTCTCCAAATGATTTAAAGATTTTAGAATATACTCAGTGACTTAGCACAGCCGTTAGATGTTAAGTGTGATAAGATCAATGGTGGTCACTAAGTCTCCATCAAATCTGCATGAGAGTAAAAAGTGCTCGCGACAAAGAGATAACCTTTAGTCGCATAGTCTTTGAATTAAAGTCAAAAGGTAAAGGTTGTTGCGTAGTCGCTGAAAGAAATATCAGATAGCATTTTTAATCAGCAATTGGGAGAATAAGGTTAGTTGAGAGGTCTCGTAATGGGAAATAAACACTCAGCTACTTGACAATAACATTAGAGGTAAAGATAAACTTTCAGTCGTGGGGTCTCGAAATAAAATCAGAGTTAAGCATTTCATCTAGCGACTTTGATTCATATAGTCACATGATCACCAGAAGTGAACTATGGTTAGCCAAGTAAAGGAAATCACTTAGTCACTAGATCTCTAGGTGAATTGGGAGTGAAGAAATTTTCTCAGCGACAATGAGACATTGCGCAGTCGCGTGGTCGTTGAATATGAAAAATGATAAAAGGCGACAGTTACTAATATGAAAACGTGGAGATTCAGTGTCCAATGAGAATCCAGGAAATTAATTGTTGTATGAAAAGGGGTAGCTGAGATGTCTAACGAGGAACCAATCATATGAAGACATGTCATCTTATTCAAATTTTATAAGGGTTTTTTGAAGACACACTTATATGAATTTGATTTCCTGTCACACTCATGAACTATGGCTAGGATTTCAATCAATTCCACAGTATGTTAACTTCAAAGAAAAATTGATTGTCTTCTCAATGATGAGTTATATACTTGGAAGAGTTTCCATAAAGAGTTGTTCGTAGATTCATTTTCACTTATCATACATCCAGAATTGTACAGCGAAGAATTTCTAGGTCTTTGTGTTCAAGAGGCAAAAATTGGTCATTTGCATGATAATTCTCTGATTGACAAGCTTTTTGAATTGCTAGTTGTGCACAGAGAAGAGTAGTGAGTTCTGAGAGGAGATTTGTTTCAATATTGGTAAAAGAGTAGGAGAAAATAGAGAAAGATGAGTAAAGCAGTCAGTGTGGCTTGTATCAGTGGAAAAAGTGATGAAGTCGATGATGATGCTAAAGGGAAGAGGAATTTCTCTGATGAATTCTTGAAGGTGTTGCCAGGGTCCACCCAGAACAAGAGGGTAAATGCAAATTTGCTGGCAGATGACTACTGTGAGATCAGAGATGCTCACACTCCAGGATCCATAGGTTTTTCTCTGTACAATTATTTTTATAATAATTCTACTAAGGCCATCATAATGTCAAACCCTTGGACTTGTGGTCTTGCTAGGTTAATTGTCCCTGATGTCTATATAGATGTAGACTTGTTTCTAGGTCTTTCCAGCCACTATGTTGCTCTATCTAGGACAATTAAGAAAAATGATGGTACTGCCCTATTGATGTTAAATAGGAATTCATTCATGCAAGCCTTTGGCCTGTAGAGTACCATTTCTACCAAGATAAATATTACTAAGCAAGAAGAGAGATATAGGTTGAAACCCGGTGTTGGTAGGGGTGAATTGCAGAAGCATATGCTTAAGGAGGTTAGGAACCATCTTACTCCTATACCTAGGATTGCACCCTACTACTTTAAAAACTTACATTTCTATATCAAGTACATTTATTATGCTTTATGTAGAGTGTTAGGAATAGATGGAGGAGCAGAGAAAATAAATAATGGAATTTTGATGATGGTACTAGATTTGCAAGAGGTGCATTCTAGCATCAGTTTTGACTGCATATAGTACATTATTGAAAAAATGTATGAGGGATTTATAGTTGTGCAGAAAAATATTAAGGATCCCAAAGAGAAGGAACCTAGGTTCTTTCATTATTCAATCCTGATGCATTTGTTATTGCATTTTAACTATGGGATTATGAATGTGAACAACTTGAATCCTCAGAGGATTTTCCAGGAAAGACCTAATCCTATTCAGTTTTGGGTTATGATATGGAATTATACATCTAAGGATTGTGACTTTTATGGATTTGAAAATTGAATTGTATATCCATTAATGCAGAGCATGGGTATCAGAAAAACTAGACTCCCAGTGAAGGTGCTGTAGTTGTTGAGACCTTGTGAGTATGTGGATAAATGGGAGGGTGATCATAACTGGGGAGATTTATTTTTAGAAGAAAATCTTACCATGATGATGGTATATGTATGCACACATCCACCTCATTTCCTACCCTATCATGTGCCATCTAGAGTTGCTTCCATGGAGGTCATCTGGTAACTATTATTGATAGACAATGAATATTTTGCACCACATAGGAAGGGGACCTTAAACCCTAGACAATTTAAAATCTTTAACTTTACCATTGGAAAGGGTGCTATTGATCAAGTGAGTGCATGGTTGGAGAGCTGCAAGATGAGGGCAGCATTATACAGGTATATTAACCAAGAGGGATTCATTGCAGAAGCTAGGAAACTTATGACTCCTACCATCCCCAATACAAATGTTCATGGTTTTTGTGTGGAAGAGGGTGCTACAAGAAATCTCCTTGATGAATATGAGATAAGGACAAGAAGAGAAAGAATTCAGGAGTTACTGAATTTGGAAAAGAAAATAAGGAGAAATGGATTATCATTTGGAGGGTTTTACCCTAACTTACCTTATTTTGACAAGATCAAAGCCATGCTTGACAATTTTTATATACTCTGTGAGAAGTTGGGTAATGTTTTAGATAAGAAAGGAGGAAAGGAGCCTAAATATTCAGAATCAGAATACGAGAGTGATTGTGATGGTGATTATGCCCCTCCACCTCAATTTGATCAACCTCAATAGGATGTTGCAGAGGCAGCACATGTACAAGGAGAATAGGGCCACATCATTGACCTAACTGAAGTGTCATAGCCAGATGATGTAGAAGAGCCTGCTACAAAGAGGCAAAAAGTTGACCCTGGTCAGACTTCCTCTGTTAGGAAAGAGAATAAAGGAGATAGAACAAGTGCCCTCATTCCTTGAAATGGATTATATCATCATAATCTAAGGAAGATAATTAGACAGGGGAAGAGGCAACAACTTGATGAGGAAGAAAATATATAGTTTCCTCTTAAGGCATGCATTGATGAGAGGTTATTACATCAACAACAATTTCTAAGTGATGATAAGTTTATCAAGACTGATGAATTTAAAGACTTTTTAAGGTGGCATAAGAAAGAATAAATTAGGGCACAGTTAAAGACAGATGGAGAGGGAACACTTACAAATGAGGCTTTTGTAGCTTTGCAAGCCTATGATCCTGATAGTGAGGATGTCTCTCCAGATGAGGCAAGAAAAATGGTTCTAAGAAGTGGCATTTTTCTTGCTGAGGGATGGGATTTAGCCTCAGCTTTCATTATTGATCAGATTAGGAGGTAGCCAGACCTCAAATTGGCCAGTGAAATTCAAATGGGTGACATGATAAAGGGATTTGGATATAGTCCAAAGTCACAAGCCTTTTCCATGTGGAGCTTATGTCCCAAGGACCAGAAGTCTCAACTAGTAAATATTCAAGAGAGCATGGTGGGGAACCAAATGGTCTAGACTATACAAAACACTGGAGATCTTGAAATTTTTCAGATCATGACTCATTGGGCATACTTTAATGAAGACAAGACAAAACAATTATTTGAGAAGTGTAGCATTTTGATTGAGGAAACCAATGCCCTAGAAAAGGATAGGAAATTGTGCCACATAAAGATACATCAGCAAGATAAGGTAATCACTGAGTTGCTAAAGCAACTAGAAGAAAAACCTGCAGTAGTTTATGTGCCTCCAGAACAACCTTTATAGATGGAGGAAAAGGAAGAATCAGAGGAAGTGGCTGAGGTAGAAGATATGGGCAAAAAGAAAAATGAGATAGCCCTAAATGCATTAAGATGCATTCTACATCATAGGATTGATATACTCAAGGACAAAATAGATGTCATCCTAAATGCTTACAATAAATTGTCCACCTTGCACACAGAAGTGACAGGGTACATTGCCATTTTAAACCCTTATTTTGTTAATTGGTCTCCTAGGGTCCAATTATTTGACAAGCTTTCCTACTTGCAGACTCTTAGGTCAAATTTTCCTGAAATTGTGATAGAGGTGGAAGATGAAATTAAGAAGCTTATTATAGCCTTATCTTTCTTTAAAGGCAAGCTAAATCAGATTGAGGCTATGTTGAGCCTATTTTCTCCAGACTTTAATAGATTTGTTCCTCCATTGAAAGGAGAAGATCATCAAGTTAAAGCCTTGGAGGAATGAATTTGATAGCAGAATGCCAAGCAATGAGGCATTTATTTCAGGATCTAATTTAGATTTGGAAGGATTCAATAAGATCTTGGATGAAGCATTCAAGGTAGAAACTAACATGAATAAGTTCTTAATGGATGTTAAAAGCATCACATATATCAGATGGGAAAGACAGAAGGTGCAACTTCAGAGTACACAGAACTTTAAATGGCCTACAGAGGATGAAGTGACAGCATGGGACTTGTTAACCAAGCCTAAGAAGAAGAAGTCTATGGTGGTAGAGGAGGAAATCCTAGATGAAGAATGAAGGGAAACACTTGGCGACTGATCATTAAGCACGAGGAGGTTATTTATTACTGAAGATAAGTGTAAATTATCCTATAATGACGGTCACTTAGTATCATAATGAATATCAAATGCTATCCTGAAAACTGTCAGACAAACGTGCCAGATTCCAGAAGTAGACAAAGAATATCAGATTTCATCCTCTTTTTTTGTCTCTCCACTACTTCTACATTCTCTTTCTTTGTCTTTTTTGTACTTTTAGGTTTATGTTCCTTAAGCCATCTGAAGCTTGTTTCATCCTTATGTGAAGGATTCCAATATGGTTAAGGACCTATAAATAGATAAATTTTTGTAATTGTAAGAGAGATCAAAATATATTAAGAATCAAACTTTCTAGATTTGTGTCTGTGTCTTCAAGCTTTTTAAGCTTTTTATGTATTGAAGCAGAAACATTTGAATAAAATACAGTGCAACTTTACTCTATCTTATTATTGTCTCTTTATTTTGTTGTGTATGCTCTTTTATGTTTAAATCTGTAAGGCATTTTTAAGCATATTGGTTACAAGGTAGCTATTAAATTGATTGCAATTTTCTTTCAAGTAAAGAACTAAGTTTTGTGAGTAATTTCAAGGAGCATAACAATATTTAAGGATTTGATACAATATTATAGAGGTGACAGGTTAGCTTGTAAGGCATTTTATCTGAGTTGCATTTAGGTTGTAAGGTAGCTTACAATTTTTTTTTTTTTGTGTGGATCTTCATTTATTGATCTGATAACCCCAAGGATAGGCACTGGTCTAGGAATTGTTTTTGTAATCTATCATCATCCAATTATTCAATATCATTTAAACCAATTACTTTCAGAATATTTGTGTAAAATCAATTGTACTCATATGAGATTATAGTTGAAGTTTGTTGATTTCTTAAAGAGTAAATCAATAGGTTATTCCTCCTAGATTCATAAGAATTATAAAAGGAAAGAAAGCTGAAATTCCCTATTATGCTACTGTCTATTATCACTAAGATATTGATTTGGATTGTCAAGCTTTTTCTCAGAATTGTCATAGTTATCTGCATTGTTATATACATGTCCATATAAAAATAGAGCATTGAGCACATAAGTAAAATCCACTCTAAAGATATTGTTAAGTCAGTAATCAGTCATAGGTAAGACCTGCTTGAGTCAATGGATCTCAAAAAACAAGGACGGCATAATAGGTATCCCTAGTGTTATCAAAATACCTCATCAATTAGTTTTTTCTCTTGCTTGAGTCATAGTATCAAAAGCATTGGGAGTCATAGGGTTGTTTAAGTATTCAAGCATCTTTAAAGGCCCTACAAGAAAAAACCCTAACACTCTGTAACCTATCACTGTGGACACAAAATGAACTTCCTTATCTATAATATGATCGACTGTCATTTATCTTACATCTTGTTTGGACATGGTTAGTTCACTAATCAAATGAGTAGCCACAATTCTCAATGTGCATTCCAAACCTTTTCCTCGAAATCCAGTAAGCCTATGAATCATTGTCTTTGAAATCTTGTGTGGTCTATCCATCAATATGAATTGATCATGCACTTTGCTTATCACATAATGAATCCAATTGGGATTGAATTCAATGGTAATTCCCACTTCTTAATTTAAACCCTTATCCTATAGATGTTTGTGCTCATCTTTCAATACTCTATTGATACACATATCCTTGTATTCATTTTTTATTCATTTAGCTCCCAATTCTTTGATTCTACAATGGATATAAGACCAAACATATTCAATCAACATCGTGCCATGAGGAATAGTGGATAGGCCACAAGACATCAATATCAACCACTTTGAAAGGATATAGTTTGAATACGGCTCAAGGCTCCTTGTAAATGTTTACTAGGACTGGTGTATCAATGTTCTTTTCCATAATGACCAATTGTAATAACACACAAATCTAACAACACACTATACTAATAACTTGCAATAGATAGGTTAGAGTTTCACAAAAAATCATGATGCAGTCAAGCTCAGAGGATGCAATGAAGGATTGTCCAAACTTCTAGCCAATAACCATAATAGTGGAAACAACCAAATACACAAAAACATAATCACTATTCAGCTTTATATTATCATAGATAATCAATTACATCCAACATGTTGGGCTGTAAGGCCTTCCCGGTTATGGCCAAATACAAATATAAAAATCAAGATCTACTAGAGATTTTCTATAAGTATCAAGCCATTTACCTTCTGCCAAGACCTACAACTCACGATCCAGATCCTCAGACCCTACACTCAAATTCACTCCCCAAACTGATCCCCAAAGCTAAGAACATAGTACAAATTAAATACAAAAGGAAACCAATAGGTCGGCATACAAAAATCAAACATTGGAGAAACCCCTGACCCATATTTAGGTCCACACAATCCTCAAAGAGAGATCCACCATTAATTTCATGATCCAAATTAAATGCAAGAGTCGACCTAGTGAGTTGAGCTACAAATATAACAAAGTAAACCCAGTCGGTGAAATAGACCACCAAGCTATAGAAACCTACTTAGTGAAATTACTGAGAAACCAACACTGAAACCCATTAGTGACACCAAGCACCAAGGCACCATACTAACTGAGTCACCAACAGTGACCGAGTACTGATAAACTACTACCAAACAGAATACCACCAAGTTTAGTCACCAAGTTGACCAACCACCGATCAAATGGAAACTGAGCAACTGAATACTCAACCCAGAACTCCTCTAAGCTACCAAACTCCAAAAGAAATTTTTTTTTGTTTGATATAGGATTTCCAAGAATCCTAGGATGCTCCTGCATCAAACACCCCAGGTAAAGAAGATGCTCCCATAAAGGAAATCATGAACATCTTAAGGGAATCAGAACAAGTATTCCATACTTTTTCTTAACCCATAGCTCCTCTTGTCCTTTGTTCCATGTTGTCTTCATTCTTCCCATTGTCTCATTTGATAAGTTCATTAGTCCTATATTTTTCTCATATCTTTTGTTTTCAACCGACAGTAACTAACTTCGACCCTCCTCTACAATTTTTGTATCATCAGCATTTTTGTGAACCCCATTCTAATCTGACCTACTAACCAGCTTAGTATCATCTGAACCTCTCTATGTCAGTAGTGTCAACATTTTCAGCACCATCTCATCCAAAAATTTCATTTGCTTCTTAATCTCTCAAAGTTCCTTAGAGATGTCATTCTCTTTTCCCTTCAAATTTTACTTCCTTTCACCCATAGGAATAGGTTCATAAACTCTCTTCTCCTCATGTTTTTCACTATCACTCAGAAAATATCTAATAACTCCAAATCCCTTTGTCCCTAATCCCTGCAAAGGTATCAGTTTATTCTTGGATCCACCCTGCCTCACAACAAAGGTATTTGCATGACCATCAAACATAACATGTTAATCATATTGCCAAGGTCTACCAAGAAATAGATGACAAGCATCCATAGGAAACACATCACATAATATCTTATCATAATGAGATCCAATCTTAAGATCAACAAGACATTGCTCCTCCACCCTAACGTTAGACAAATCTTGTATCCAACTAATCTGATAAGGATTAGGATGTTTCCTCCTTTCCAAATTCAACTTATTCACCATTTCATCTGAAACAAAGCTCTCAAAACTACCGCCATCCATTATGACATTACATACCTTATCCTTACACTTACATATGGTTTTGAACAAATTTCTTCTCTGCACCTGTTCATTAATACATGGAGCTAACCTTCTAGTGATCATAACTTCACCTTCTTCTGCAACATTCACCAAAATTTCCTCGGTAGTCAGGGTGAAATTATTTTGAGGACATGACCAGGCCTTATTTCCCTTCTCACCACACTGAAAATAAGTACTGATGAAGTCACTTCCTCCACTTTTTCCATACCCATGATTGTAATCCTTAGTGGTTTGACTACAGCTAGATCCTACCTTGGTTTTCTTAGGATTCTCTACCACCTTACACTCAGTAGTTGTGTCATCAGTTTTACCACCTTAGTTTTTTTTATTTTGTATGCTCTCAAACTTCTTGTTCCTCTTCTCCTCAATCTTCAATGCCATCTGCTAAGAATATCCTATGGTTTTCATCCAAATAGTATGTACCTCTTCATAAATACTAGGTCTCAAGCCATAGATATACTTATCAAATTTCTCCTTGTTACTTTATGAATAACCAGTCCTAATCAAAATCCTATAGAACTCCTCAGTATACTCTTGTACCAATTTTTTTTGTATGCCTCAAACCTTGCATCTTCTTGAACATCTCCAATTCATATATCATTGGAATGAATTGGTTCTTCAACTTTTCAACCATTCAGTTCCATCTGATGATCTTGTCTTTACCTCTCTAACTTATTTCTAATTGAACTTATCTCTGCCATATTTTTGCATGACCTTTTATCTTTGTCTTTGCAAACTGAACTCTATCAAGATCTTCTACTTCTTCATACTCAAATTATTCATCCATCTCACTAATCCAATCGATCAACTCTTCTGGCATAAGGCTTCTAGAAAATTTAAAAACTTTTATCTTAGGTCTTTTCCCAATTTTAGACATAGGTCTCAAAAATCTATCCTCTTCTGGATCTCAGACATCTTCTATAGCTTCTTCAAAATGATATTCTTCTTCACAATCTTCACCATCATCTCGGTGTTCTCTAGACACATTATTTCTTTGCAAATCCTCTTGCAGATCTTGTCCTTGCTTCTACAAAGCTCTGAAATCTTCCAGATTCAACTCCTCCTTAAGTTCTTCCTCTATAATGTAATGAGTTTTCTTTTGAGGCATCTTCGCTCCACAAATATCTAGCAATTGGAAATATAACTCCTTCTCTAGCGGTTTA
This sequence comes from Thuja plicata, assembly GCA_018584345.1. Lineage (NCBI taxonomy): Eukaryota > Viridiplantae > Streptophyta > Pinopsida > Cupressales > Cupressaceae > Thuja > Thuja plicata. The sequence goes on from MU223083.1 coordinate 946,370, forward strand.
AACTGAGCTCTCATACCACCTGATGCAGTCAAGCTCGGAGGATCCAATGAAGGATTTTCCAATCTTACAACCAATAACCATAATAGCGGAAACAACCAAATACATAAAAATATAATCACCATTTAAATTTCTATTATCATAGATAATCAATTACATTAAACATGTTGGGTTGTAAGGCCTTCCCAGTTTCGACTAAATACAAAGATAAAACTCAAGATCTATGAAAGATCTTTCACAAGCATTAGGACATTTACCTTTTTCCATGACCTACAACTCACGATCCAAATCCTCAGACCCAACACTCAAATTCACTCCCAAATATGATTCCCAAACGCTAAGAATAGATTACAACTTAAATAAAAAAATCCAACCAATAGGTTGGCCTACAATAATCAAACATTGGATAAATAATTAACCCGATTTAGGTCCACATAATCGCTAAGGAGAGATCCACCATTAATTTCATGATCTAGATTAATTTTAAGAGTTGGCCAGTAAGTCAGCACGCAAATGTAACAAAGTAAACCTAGTCGATGAAACAGACCACCAAGCAACATACACCTACTCAGTGAAGTTACCAAGAAAAGAACATTGAAACCCATCGGTGACACCAAGAACTCAGCCACCATAGTAACTGAGTAACCAAAAGAAACCGAGTACTTATAAACTACTACCAAGAAGAACACTACTCAGCTTAGTCATTGAGTTGACCAACCACCAATCAACAGGATACCGAGCAATCGAATACTAAACCAAGGACTCCTCCAAGCTACCAAACTCCAAAAGAAAATATTTTTTTTTATACAATATTGCCAAGAATCCTAGGATGCTCCTGCATCATCTTGGTATCAAATTTTCTCAAAATATCATTAAGAAAATAAATCGCTACACACAATAGCTTAAAATAGCTCTCGAATGTTCAAATGAAAGTAAAGGTGTGAAAATAAGTTACTTTCCCTCTATATAATGTTACAAAACTAAACATTGCATACTTCAATGGTAGGAATAGTGTCATATCACTGGTGAACACATATCCACCAATTGGTACTCAACCAACAATAATAACTACTATCAAATAGATATCAACCATAAAATCTCAGTTCGGTCTACACATAATCTCAAAAACTTAAATCATAGAAAATTACACCATAATGTGCATGTAGAAATTTACTGGTCTTGAATCTAGGTGATCGGTAATGGATTTGTCTTTAAGTGCTCCCCCTAAGAAAATAATATGATTAGTTCACTGATGGAACCTCCACACTTCTTGAACTTGTGGAGTTCTCACTTAAGTTTGAAGAATTCAGTTCACCTTTATTTACCCATGTCTTCTTCATATCACTTTTGACTTCATCAACATTAGTAATCTACTTTCCTTTCCTATCGTCTCACCAATTAGGAAATTTGTTCCTAAACCATCAGTATCTAGCTAGATGACCTATCATATAATAGAAAAAATATGCCAATATCGATTGACTTCCAAGGACCATCATTACCTCTAAGAGTTCTCATTTTACAATTTACTACTAAGTGTCCATAGTTACCACGTACAAAACATGTAGTGTTGAATTGTATTTCACTTCTAATGGTATTCATCGATGTGACAGGTGACCTAGGTGTATAAAATCTTGACCTAAAATCTTCATATTTGTGTCCATATTTGTTGCATGTAAAAAAATATCCATTAAAGTTACTACAACTAGATCTACTACTAGCAGTATGACCATACTTGTGATAATTGTAGAAATAAAAATTAAAAGAGTAAGGTTTGTTCACCAGTTTGCTCCTATACACATTTGTAGTACGACCAAGCTTTCCATAGTTATAATATGTAGGTTTGTTAGGTTTCTTACTTTATTTGATTGGATCTACCTTGTGATCTTTTTGTGTCGCCTTAGGTTTAGATAGAGGACTCATTGATTTCAAATGTTCCTTCACCTAAATAACCTAGACCAGTTTTGTCTCTGTGTCTTCTTTGGCTATGCAGTTGTTCATCAAGCTTTTTTGAGCTTTCATTGTATTGTTTAACCTTTGCATTTTCTTCTTTCTCAATTTTCAAATCTTCCTTTAATGACTCATTCATCTCTCTAAGCCTTTCATTCTTAGCTATTACTTGAAGATACAAGAAGAAAGTGATAGTAAATAATACAGGTGCTAATAGTCTAAGGAGTTGATCAATAGTAGAACCAAGAAATTATTAGCACAAACAATCAAAACCATATCATAATGCTGATAATGGTGATGCTTGATAGGTCCACTCTAACTTTGTATCACTAAGAAGAAGCTGAGGGAAAGGCCCATGCAGAAAGAGCATGACCTTTTCCTATCTGTGATGAAGAAGACTTGGGAGATGAAATATGATGTTTCTTCATAGCATCCTCTATAGCCTCTAGTCTCTTCGAACACCTTTTAACTGGATGTCCTAGCTCATTAAAAAAATTGCAAGGGTCACCTCACTTCATCTACTTTGTGTTGGAGGAAGACTCATCAGATTGAGAAGATGAATAAGTAGATAGACTGGAATTTTCCATATTGAATATCTGCAAGAGAAACCCCCAACCACAAGATATACAAACCCTCATGCAACTGGATAGTCATGAAATCTGAAAATATATGTATCAATGTATACCTAATCAAAACTCTACAAAAGAAGACCAAATATAGATATAGAAGATTCTGAGAGCTTTCCAACAATGTGTGGAAGTTGAAACATGAAGTCAGTTTTCTCAAGTTTTGGTCCCAAAAGTTTAAAAAAGAACATTGACTTTAGAGGCCTGGTATATAAAAATAGTACATTATTTAATCAAACAACCACTAGATTGAGATTTCCACGCGAATCAATTTTTTGGAGGATATTTTTTTTGCCTAATTTTGAGCTCGTATGACAAAGTTATGGCCAAAAAATGGATTGCCTCTCTTTATGACGACCATCAACTTGTCACAGAATATTCTAAAAATATTCCCTTGTTGGAAAAATAATCTACTTGCCAGAAAATTTTTATTTCATCGGATATGTCGTTGACTCTATCAAGTATTCTCTCAGAATCTCTGCTAAAGTTGGTAGTGCTGGATAAATTTAGCAGTGGTACTAAATATAATGGATGACACTAAAAAAGCTGACGAGGATGCTGACATCAGAAGTAGGTATGCTACATGTGAAGATCTATATATACTATAAGTAGTATGTACCTTTGGCCTTTTAAAAAAAGTTTTGTTATCTAAAACTTATAAAATATTCTAATAAAGATTTTAGGAAACAAGTTTGGTAACCAAATTTACTTTTTGTAACAAATTTCTTTTTTCCAAAAAAACATTTTTGAAAAGTGTATTTTTTTTCCCCTACATTAGTGTTGATGCCACCACTGTACTTTTCTTTTTATGTGTGCTAGCCACAATTGCTTTTCAAAAATTGCCAATTTCAAAAATTGACAAATTATGTATCAATTTAGGGTTTTTTGGGTATTTTATGCTCAGCCAAAAAGAATAAAGAAAACAAAATTCTTAGACTTTGACAAAATGATAATGGATCTTAAGGTTTTGGCATGCTGCGTACATGATCGTGAGGTCCGTGAAGCTCCAAAACATAGGAAAATAGTAGGAAAATCTAAATTAACACAAAAAGACAAACTTGGAGACTACAACACTCTTGACAAAAGAAACCCTCAAATCTTGAGAAGGGGTTTCTTGAATCCACACTCTGATACCATGCTGAAGTTTGCAACACATGCACTTAAGATCAAATAAAAAATGAAAATGCCTTCCACAAGCAAGGGTAGTAATAAAATAATTTCTATATTCATCAAAAGAAAACGGATTACAATATGAAAAACCACATAATTGTTGAATGAATTACAATGAAGGGATTAATTTCTTTTATAGAAAGAAATAGATAAAAACCTAGAAAAGGTAACTAAAACTAAAATTTGCAAGCTAAAGATAAGATATGCAAACTAGAAGTGCATGACATGCACAATGTGCAAACTAGATCCTAACTAAAATTATACTAGGCTAAATTTATACTTACTAAGTGAACTTAAGCTAGAGCATGAATGTGCAAAAATGTGCTTTAATTATGCATAATAATAATATGCATAACAATATTCTCTTGGATGTGCATAATTAATTAAAGAAAAATATGTAAGTGTGCCTAAAGAAAATAATATGCATTCTCTAACATAATTTACTATTGAATTCAAGTCTTTCGGAGTTGGGTTCCCCAATAATAAAACTATAATTTTTCCGCTTACTATCTCTAGGTTTACCATCTTTACCTCTCCCCATGGGGAAAAATTTATCTCCCTTTTCAGAGCTCAAATTCTTGATCTCTTGATTGTGTTGAGGTACATCCTCATTAGTGATACCATCGTTAATGGTATGTATTGCATGCTCACTAGGGCTAAGGGGCTTCCAAACCTCAAGGAATTGTAGGGGGACTTGTCTAGCCAAGCCATATCCTACTGATTGAGGGGCTTGTATATATGCCATAGTGACAACTAGATCAACTAGCTCCATAGCGTAAGAAAGATATGGTGTATCCCTATTTTCAAGTTCAGCCTTTTGTCCTAAAGGTTTGAAAGGATTAGTGCTAGAAGGATTCTAATAAAAGACAAAATCAAGTGTGATCTACACCCCATTCACAATAGGCCCACCTAATGCTTACCTCGCCACATTGGAAGTATCCTCCTTGGAGGAGTCATCATAGAAAACCATCAATTTATCTGGGTCCTACTTGGATGATTCATCATAGACAACCACTAGACCTTTGTGGATAGGGGGTTGATAATAATCACCGCCATCTTTTCCCATTAGACTAAAATAATTATTTGCTTCAAACTCTTAGATCAAGGACATCACTTTGGAATAAGGAGAAATAAATTTAGGAATAATAAACTTGCTAAATCCATAAGACCTTTTGTAATACCATCATTAAGAATATTGTCTGGGGGCCCATCACTAGTGTGTTTTTTGTTATGTCCTTTTCCAATATTGTCCCAAATTTGCCTCATTCTTAGTTTCGGAGCATTCAAGGCTTCTTGATTAGGGGTATATTGTTGCATCTTTCTCGCTAGGGGATAAGATGATATCAAACCAGCATGAGGGTCCTTCTCTTTTTAATATGGGATTTCATTAGGTTGCATTTCAAAATAAACATATCTCACTTCTAGATCAACTATGATGGGTTGGAAAGAAACATCACTCTTATCACCATTATCAAACCTTCCTTGACTACTATCATTACTCCTCACATGGCCTTCTCTCTGACAAAGAAAGCATGCATTAATGTATCTTAGGACTTCTAGGTGACAATCGTGAATACCATCTTTTATGAAAATTCTCAACACATCCCAAAGTTTCACACTAGGTTTAAGGGAAATAAAACTCTAGCATCCATATGTGGAAGAGTGGTCCTAGTACCATCCACCCTTATCACATTGAAAAAATGGGATAGGATCTAAGAAATAAAGGAAAAATGTACATCATGAACATTGTTTTCTATCTACCACCGAGGGTAGGAGAAGGCGAGCATCTCCTTGGATATGGAATTAGAGAATTTGATAGTCCTACAGGTATTCCTACCGACAAACCATCATTTTTTATCCAATAATTTCATTTGACATTAATGATTGCTAAAGGAGAAAAAAATAATCTCTTTCTAAATCATCCGACAGACATTAATGCTAATCCCTAATTTCTTAAACTAATTATTAGAGATCCAATCTCAAAATTTCCTTGAGGGAACCCTCACGGGGTCAGTGAAAATAAAAAAAATACCATAGCTAAATTAATCTTCCTACTTCCTACTATATGGCTAAAGCCATGTAATTTTTAGGCTCAATACAAAGTGTATTAACACATGAGGAAGAATTCTTACCTTGGTGATCTCCTCTTGTAAGCCCTTTCCTGACACCTTTTTTATACTTCATAACTGCAAACCTAGCTTGTGCAAAGGTTTCCTCCTTTGGACTAGATAAGGCCTTGACAAAAGATTTAGTGGTTTTAGTGTTAAAACATATTTCTTTCCCCTATCCCAGATTAGCGTCCAATGGCACAATATAATGCTTTTCCATTTAATTTACCTGTGCTTGTGAAATAATCTACAAAGGTCACTGACAAAGGACCAAGCACCAAAGAAATATAGAGAAAGAATACAAAGAAATGGAAGGCAAGGAAGTGGAGAACTGAAAAATGGTCTGAGAGGATGCTTACATTGTCTTCCCACCTTTTCCTACCTTATGCAAGTTGTCTCATTTGCAATAAGGTCTTGAAAATCATGCCCTAGCAAGAAGAGGTTGAAATAATCATTCATCTCAAATGAGTTGCAGAGCCCATTGAGCCTGTTAGCACTGCATTGGTAAATTTTGAATTTCTTGGTTTTTTGCTTTTCCCGGGCTTTCTTTTTTCAAAATCCTGTGCTTTGCCGTGCAAAAGAGGTCAAAACCCTATTTGAAGTCATCTTTTGGTTTTCTCTCTCTGTCGCATCGGTCTTGTTAACATGTCTTTAAGTTGCGCGAGTGGGCGATGAGCTGTCATTGAAAGAGAATCGCGCAATCGCGATCTGTTTATGTCTAGTTTTGATCTGTGTGCAAGTGAGCGGGTTTAATGTTTTAAAAGGGTAAATCGCGCAGTCACGATGTCTCATGAAGGTCAAGCTACAAGTTAGTGAGTCGGTGACGAGTTAAAAGTATGCATGTCGCACAGTCGCTCTAAAGTCATATTGTCTACCTCATGCTCCGTGACCAAGCGAGTCCTGTTTAAATTTGAAGCAGTCGCATACTCGCGAGTCAAACTTTTATGTCAAAAGAAGGTCAGCGACTGCGTGACAAGCTTATGTCCTGAAGGTTTCCCACTTTCTTACATTCTAACTCAGTTGTGTTTTGCAATGCGAGTGCGCGGTGAAGGCATGATCTACCAATGTGAAGACTCATCGCTCAGTCACGCAAGCTGTTTTCAAGATCTTAAAAGTCCGCGACCGAGTGACTAAGAGATCATTCGACACCTCGCTCACTCGTTGATTCTTTGAGGTGATCAAAAATCAAGTCGAGAGTGTGCGACATGTTAAAGGTGAAAGAAAGCATCGTTCACTCGCCAATCAACAAAGATGAAAGGAAAAGAGCTCGCAAGTAGGCGACTAAAGAAAGAAGAGGCACTATCGCGCACTCGTAGTCAGTAATGAAGTGAAATTTTTTAGCTTGCGAGTTTGTGACTGAGAAAAGAATAGCTACCATCGCTCACTCACGCATAAGATGAGAGCTGGAATATTAAGTGGCGCGAGTATGCGATCAGACAGAGTTTGCGGTAAAGAAATGAATGTCGCTCAGTCGCCCAAATCCAAAAGTTGCAGTTTAAACAACCAGCGAGTGTGTGATGATGAAATAGCTGAAAGGTAAGATGCACGGTCGCTCAGTCGCCAAGACTCAGGTGACATAAAAAGTTAACTCGCGAGGGTGCGACATGTTAAAGGTGAAAGAAATCATCCCTCACTCGCATAAACCCAAAAGAAAAGCATAAAAGAGAGCGAGCATGCGACAGACATAAAATGAGGTTCAAGAGGTAGGTCATCGCTCACTCACAGAAGGTAAAAAATAAAGTGAGGATGGATGGTGAGTATGCGACTGAATGAATGAAAGGGATGCGTCGCTCACTCGCAAAGACATTTCTAAAAGTGAATAAAGTGCAGTGTGTTGGCAAGTTTCAGGCTGACAAGTGCCAGATGGAAAAAAGCGTACAATCTCTCTTCCAGCTAGGATCAAATAGTGCGAGTTGATCCCAGCATTAATGACAGAATGAAATCTTTGTGACAGTTCAAGTGCAGGAATTCGGCCTTCAAGTTGACAAGACATAGTCCTTAAATGGCTATAAGTGTAAATGATTGAGTTGGATTCTGTACATCTCTCATTTCTGCATTCTGAGTTTCTGCAAAGAGTAAGGAGATTATTTGTCTGGAGTTTTGTGTCTGAAACAGTAGAATTCAAAAGAAGCAAGATGAGTCAAGCTATCATTCCTACCACCTCACAAGAGTCTGGAAAGAAGAAGGAAGTCACACCAAAGAAGTATACTGAAGAATTTGTTGAATTGCTGCCTGGGACTCTGAATACCAACAACGTAGATTGGGAAGAATGGAGCGACAAGTGGTCGCAATGAAGAAATCCGGTAACCCCAGACTACTCTGGTAGTACTCTATTTCATTATTTTTGGAACAATAGGGTTAAGCCAGTCCCAATTTGCAATCCATGGGATTTAAATATGGCTAAATTAATTGTGCCTGACG
>MU223083.1:970208-998087 GCA_018584345.1 Thuja plicata
CTCAAAGTGTAGGAGGTCTCAAGACCTTGTTTCTGTTGTTCTACTCTGTGCTTGGTCAGTGTCAGGGATAAATAGAGTGAACCCTCTGAGGAGTATTTTTATGTCAGCAAGAAAAGGGAACAACAGAGCCCTCATTTCTTGTCGAATCAAATGCATTAAAATACAAAGGGGTGATAATAAATCATACAAATATATATTTAGTTAATACAAGAAATGAAAGGAATAGGTAGAACCTAAATAAAATTTAAATTTGAGTTTTAAAGTTTCAAGGATTAGATTTGCAAATGTAATGTTACTGCTATATATCAGATTGGGGTGTGACAAAAGGTTGTAGAATCAAAGGGGAAAACAAATATTTATAACAAGCACTTGGATGGGTATGATAGTTAGGAATATATGAAATTATGACCAAATATAGACCATAAAGGTGAGAAAGTTGTTTACATTAAATGAATAACAATAGAAAGAAATAAATTACATTTAGCATCTGCAATTTTTGTTTTAATATCCATATATCTAAATCATTCTCTTAATATAAATATAAAACTAAATAAAAATCTACATAAATATTCAACTCAACCATTAATAAAATGTGAGAATTAACCTTATATTTAAATGAATATTGACTCACTTGGTAGTCCCACTGTTGGGTTACGCCACTATTCTAACTCCAGTTTTTCGTTGGTTTTTAATGAACGTGTCTTTATGCTGGGTAAGTTGGAGTGTACAATGCGTAGTTCTCCACTAGATAATAGGTCTTGATGAAATGTCTTGAAATGTACAAGTCATGAAAAGCAACTTTCATTTAAGCTTAGAAATTTAAGAACTTTTACGAATAAAATAATTCATATTGTCAATGGGCCCTTAGTCTACTGGTGAAGTTAAATGGCTCACAACAAGCCCACCAGGGATGAAGTCTTGCTGAGTGCAAGACTCTCACATCATAAGGAATGAAGCTCCAATCGTGCCCCGGGCAAATTTGGCGGCGTGGATGCCCCTGTCTCTAATCCGAAGAGGTTTCAAGCACGAGTGGGCCTGTATCAGGTTCCTAAAATGTCAAATGGTGGCCTTCGCTGATTAGCAGCTCGGAGGCTTAGATCCTCGCTGGACTGTCTCACAGATCTGAACCCTCCATTAAAAAAAAAATTAAAAAAAAATCCATATCTACTCCCCAGCTTGATATGGCACCAGTCCAGTGATGCCCATCATCAAATAGATTTGATATACGTAGCAAATTCTATGGGACCGCGACAAGCATCAGTCATTTTTAAATAAAGAGATGAAAACAAAACCATCATCAGTAATGTATTTTATTCCCATACCTAAAGACCCATCTGGTCGGTGATGCAAAGTCAAAGAAAAATCACGCGGAATGTATTTTATTCCCAAACCTAACAATTTATCTGGTCAGTGATGCAAATTCAATGAGAACTCACGTTCATACCACACTGCTATCCAATCCTAACATATCAATTACAAAATGGAAATCAATGCCCACGACTTTATCTCTTTTCGAACTGATTGCCCTTTGCGAAAAGCCTGCGCCAACTCTGACTTGACTTCAGTTGTCATTTTGGAAATTTAGATGATGATGACGACCTGAGTATGAAAGTCACAGAAGTATGTATCAAGATTCATACAACATGCACGCCATATACAACAAAGGTTCAAGACATAGTCGTATGCTGAGTAGTAGCACTACAATGTTCAATTTTAATCTTAGGTTCGACTCACTGATTTAGCAGGTAAAGTTTAAGAGGTGGCTGTAACATTGGGCTAAAACGCATTCTTTCTAGGGTTTACACTGTCTCCTACGTTCTTTCAGAATTGTTGTTTGTGTTTTAAATTACAAATGTCAATTTCTATTTAGTTTTTACATTCATTTTGATGCAATAGTTTATAACATTTGATTCTATTAGAAAGTGAAGTGTGAGGCTTATTTTGTTAGAAATCAATTTGTTTCATTTTGATGCAACATTTGATTCTTTTCGAAAGTAGAAATTTGATTCTTTTAGAAACTGAAAAGTAAAGTGTGAGGTTAATTTTGTTAGAAATTAATTTATTCATTTTGATGGAATAGTTTATAACTTTTAATTCTTTTAGAAAGTGAGGTGTGAGGTTAATTCTATTCGAAGTCAATTTTGGATAAATAATTAGTTATATCAATAGAAAAGAGATAAAAGTGAGAGATAAATAAAAGTCATAGTAAGATGGTTGACTAAGTTTAAAATCAACAATCAAAGAATGTAAATATAGTAAAAAATAGAACATACCTAATAAAATTAGCACAAAGATTTGGCAAACTAGATTAGAGGTAATGATTCTTCTAGAAAGTGAAGTGTGAGGTTAACTGTGTTAGAAGTCAATTTCAGGTAGCATGGCTCCAAAGAAGAATTTATGGGTTGTAATGATGGTAATTTGGATGACCATTCTTGGATGAATATTGGATTATATCAATAGAAAAGTGATAAAAGTAGGAGATAAATAAATGACACAATAAGATTATTAGCCAAGATTAAAAATCAACAATGCATTAAGTATATGCAGTAAAACATAAAGCATATTTAATAAAATTAGCCCACATATGTGACAAAATAAATAGAGACAATGACTCTTCTAGAGAATGAAGTATGAAGTTAATTTTGATAGAAGTCAATCTTAGAAAAAGTGAGTCTAGAAGAATACATTAGTTAGAAAGTGTGTCATTTGGATGATCATTCCTACATAAATATTCATTTATATTAATGAAAAATATATAAAAGTAGAAGATAAAATGTTGTGTGACAAGATTGTTACCCGTGATTGAAAATCGACTCTTAGACAAGAAATATAGTATAATATAGAGCATTCATAGTAAAATTAGCATGTAGATGTGACAATTCATATTAGTGACAACATAAAGCATATTACAGGCAGTTAACATAACAATCATAAAAAGAACAAAAATACTAAAATGTATGAGAAAAATATTTAAAACTAACTACAAGTATTGCTAACTCGAGCAAAGACACCAAAGTAAATATGGTTTGTAAAAAAGGTATATGCTAAAGATACTAAGAATAAGAATGATATATATTTTTTTTAAGTTATGTAATAAACAAGGAGTTGAACCTAAAAAAAAAATCCCTAATGATGAGTGAAATAGGCTCTCAACAAGCCATTAAAAGCACAACAAGTAACACTCAAATTTTTGCAAAAATGTAGAAAATCTGAAACCATAAAACAATTAGAGATTAAAATACACTAAGACAAGAGCTATCCTCAATCTTTTAGTAAGAAACTTTTGGAGGTTGTCATACTTGGTGCTAGTACTAGTAGTTGAATCGATTCCATGTCATTTGAGCTCCATGTCCTATAACATATTGTATAGTGGGAAATGGGAGAAGCAAGATGTAAGCTACTATATCCCAAATCCTACACACATTGGAATACAAAACTACCACAAAGAGAATTTGATTAGCACAACGAAAAGAAGGATGGGTGCCAATGCAAGATATATGCTCAATGGGGTTTGTATATTCCTTAATAGAAATTTAATTTGATAAAGTATAAAGATTAGATATGATGTAATAAAGTAAGTGCCAATGAGAAAGAGGTAGGAACAAGTGCACCTAGAAACAAGATGGAGAAGGTAAGACTTTGAATCTAAATTTGACTATCCTTGGAACCTCAGATTCAGCTGTAACTTCAAATCTAGAAGGCAAAGACCTGTATCTTTACACTTGAAATATAAATGAAAAATGGCAGGGAGAAGTCAACTTTTTGGGAACAAGTTGACTAGACTGTTGAAACTTTCAAAGGGTCTTCAAATGCGCTTGTATTGTCGAGATTGAGAATCTCATCTCTGGAACCAATTCCTACACATAGAAAAATGGGGACAAAGGTTGAAGAAAGGGGTTTTCCTTAGTCAAGCCCCTATGTAGGAATCAAACTTGAAATAAAATGAAATAGAGGGAAAGTGTATTATCATGTAACAGAGGATAGATCTAGATAATGAAGTATATCATACCTTGTAGATGTAATTATTTCTTTAGACATGATCAAGTATGTTGATTCAATAGCTTTGACTAAACACAAAAACCCAAAAGGAAATCATGCTAGACAAAACCTTATGAAATATATTTTGGAATTCACCACAATGTTTGATTGGGGAAGAGAGAGAATAATGAAGATTAATGGTTGAATGTGGATCTCTTTCCTTGATAGAAAACTCCTTCTCTTAGCCTCCAATGGGCCCAAAAGAAGCTAGATCTATGAAAAAAAAACCTTGATTGCATGAGGATGAAGACATGTGGATGCTTGATGGCTCTTGATGGCTTCCTTGAATTTGAATGCTTGAAGTATTGTAGTTGATTATATCTTGCATATGATTTTTGATACCAAATAAGGGGAAATAGGTCCTTTTATACTTAACACCCTCCATTTGGGGTTCAAATTAGATCAAGTTCGACCACAAATCTAGATCTTAGAGGAAAAACTTGCCATCGAGCTCCTGAAAAAATTTGGGCCTAAAACCTAAAGGACCAGGTGGGTACTCCACTTGTTCCCAGGGAAACATTGGCAGTCAACTTGTCGTTGGGAAAATTATCTCAAATTTTAGGAGGATTTCAGAGAAGGTTAAAAGGAGTAGGAGGAGAAAATGCAAGTTGTTGTGAAGTCATAGCAGAACCTTAAAGAAAAAAATAAATGAATAGGTCCTTGGTGAGGAAATGAATTATGGGATTGGATGGAAAATGTAAAATCATGCATATAAGGAAGATCCAAACTTGAATTAAATAAAAATTGAGGAAGGAGGAGGATCCATATTTGAATTAGGTATGCATTTAAGGGTAATATTTAAGGTTCTACAATAGAAAACATACTAAATTAGGCACAAAATGGTCCCAAAATGAGTACGAATTAGGTACTTACTTTTCACGATGATACATTTAGCCCCCACTTTAATGGGAGAATGAGACAAACATACTAAAGTAGGCACAAAATGGTCCCAAAATGAGTACAAATTAGGTGCTTAATTTTCACGATGATACATTTAGCCCCCACTTTAATGGGAGTATGAGACAAGCTCATTCTCACGACAAAGGAAGAGATAAAATTTAGAACAAGAATGCTAAAAGAAAGATTATCATGGGTGAATGTTAAAAGAGATGAGATAACACTAAGTTGAAGGACATAAGCCCTCCGCTCCCCCCACCCCCCCCCCCCCCCCCCCCCCCCCCCCCCAAAAAAAAGACCTCAACTCCACATCCATGCACAAGGGCATGAAAACCAAGAAAAAAGACACAACACAAAAAAGAGGTTAGTACTAAAAACACAGCTCCAAATAAACAAGTGAAGGAGACCTCAATAAAAAATGTATCATCTACTAATATCATATCTAGATAGCTATTGTAAGAGCATAAGTGATTGCATAGAAAGGGAAAGGGCATAAAAAAAATGATAAAAATTTCATGATATAACCCACTAGCATAGCCATGAGAGCATTGAAAGAAGAGAATGAGGCCATGAGGATGTCAGCAAGAAGTTGAGTCCACTTCTTGGCTAAAAAGTGGAACTAGTTTTCCTATTTTTTCAAGTTTGTCTTGTTTGAGATGAATATTTGAAGCACTTAGAGATTGAATGTTAAAAAATGTCAGTACTAGAAGTTAGAGTACTCAAAGTCCAATTTCCAAATATGTAATTTATTTAAATACCCAAATGTTAACTATTTATTTTTAATAAACATTACTAAAACCCACATTTTAAAAGTCCATCTTTCAGGTCCATACTAGGTCTGTGTATGACAAGAAAAAATTGATAGAAATGAAACTATTTTCTCTAAATCCTTTTGGGGGATGGTACGTAACTCAGCTAATATTGATGATAATATTTTTTGTATTTTTTGAGTCATTTTTTTTAATTAGCCATAATTGTTATTTTTTAAGTCTCTCATGTACGTCAAGCATAATGTGACCTAAACATATGAATTTTTATTTATTTTTAAATGTGTAGAAATGTCTCTTGATTGACGTCATATAATTATTTTTGCAAGAAAATTTGAAGTTAAAAAGTTATTATAATAAAAAATTATCTCATTCTTTAGAGGTTTGTAGACATGTTTCAGTAGAAAATCAATTAAAAAAAATTAATAAAATATATAAATAATGTACATATTTAGAATCTACACAGTAAGGTCGATAATGGGTTTTTTTGACAAACAATTATGCATAAACCTCATTCAGATTAGTGTACAAAGTGTAAAAAAAATTTGCAGATTAAGATGGCCTCCAAGATTCATCTCAAACCAGTTCCAAAGCTCAAGGTCAGTTGTTCAAGCCATTTCCAAAGCTAAACCTGAAGCAAATTGGGTGGGAAATTTCAAAATTTCGGGGATGTGGTTCTGCTTATAGAAGGACACCCCGTTCCTAAAGTGTATGTTGCGGTATCAAATTTATGAGAAATGACATCCCGTTAAAAATGGGGTGACCTTTCAAAATGAAACGTCATCCCATTTCTAAATAGGGCGATGTTTCAAAAATGAAATGTCACCCCATTTCTAAATGCAGTGACGTTTCCGAAATAAAATGTCACTATGTTTCAAAGAAGGGTCTCATTTTAGTTTTGACCATTTTTTTTTTTAAATTACTAAAACTAGTTTAATACATCAACAATGTACCCATAGTACGATAAAAAATGATAGATTCTACAGTTTTTTTTTAGTTTTTATCTTGTTGATACATTATTATATACACCATGACAATGATTCAATGTTTGGGAGTATCTTGGAGCATTTTTTGTTGAAGTGAACAATTGAAGGCATTATTTGATTGATTTGAATTATCAAATTATCAATCATGGGATCTAAACAACATCAAAAGAGGAAAGGAAGGAGGGATATGACCCCTTACTAAATATGAGAGAGAGAGAGAGAGAGAGAGAGAGAGATTTGAATGTGGATCTCTTTCCTTGATAGAAAACTCCTTCTCTTAGCCTCCAATGGGCGTAAAAGAAGCAAGATCTATGGAAGAAAACACCTTTATTGCATGAGGATGAAGACATGTGGATGCTTGATGGATCTTGATGGCTTCCTTGAATTTGAATGCTTGAATTATTATACTTCATTATATCTTGCATATCATTTTTGATACCAAATAAGGGGAAAGAGGTCAATTTATACTTAAGTCCCTCCATTCGGGGTTCAAATTAGATCAAGTTAGACCACAAATCTAGATCTTAGAGGAAAACCTTGCCATCGGGCTCTCAACAAAATTTGGGCCTAAAACCTACATGACCAGGTGGGTACTTCACTTGTTCCCAAGGAAAAGTTGGCTAGTCAACTTTTCGTTGGGAAAATTATCTCAAATCTTAGGAGGATGTTGGAGAAGGCGAAAAGGAGTAGGAGGAGAAAATGCAGGTTGTTCTGAAGTCATAGTAGAACCTTAAAGAAAAAAATAAATGAATAGGTCCTTGGTGAGGAAATGAATTATGGGATTGGATGGAAAATGGAAAATAATGCATATAAGGAAGAGCCAACCTTGAGTTAAAGAGAGATTGAGGAAGGAGGAGGACCCATATTTGTATTAGGTATACATTTAAGCATAATATTTAAGGTTCTACCATAGAAAACATACTAAAGTAGGGACAAAATGGTCCCAAAATGAGTACAAATTAGGTTCTTAATTTTCACGAAGATACATTTAGCCCCCACTTTAGTGGGAGTATGAGACAAGCTCATGGTTACAACAAAGGAAGAGATAAAATCTAGAATAAAAATGCAAAAAGAGAGATGATCATGGCTGAATTTCAAAAGAGATGAGATAACTCCACCTCCATGCACAAGGGCATGAAAACAAACAAAAACAAAAGGGTAAAAAAAAAAGAAAAAAGACACAACACAAAAATGAAGTTTGTACTAAAAACACAGCTCCAAATAAACAAGAGAAAGAGACTTCAATAAGAAATGTCTCATCTACTAATATCATATCTAGATAGCTATTCCAAGAGCATAAGTGATCACATAGAAAGGGAAAGGGCATAAAACAAAATGATAAAAACTTCATGATCTAACCCACTAGTACATACATGAGAGCATGGATAGAAAAGAATGAGGTCATGGGGGTATCAACAAGAAGTTGAGTCCACTTTTTGGCTAAAAAGTTGAACTCGTTTTCCTATTTTTTCAAGTTTGTCTTGTTTGAGATGAATATTGGAAGCACTTAGAGATTGAATCTTAAAAATGTCAGTACTAGATGTTATAGTACTCAAAGTCTACTTTTCAAATATGTAATTTATTTAAATAACCAAATGATAATTATTTATTTTTAATAGGCATTATTAAAGCCCACATTTTAAAAGTCCATGTATCAGGTCCATACTAGGTCTATGTACGACAAGAAAAATGTGATACAAATGAAACTATTTCTCTAAATCCTTTTGGGGAATGGTACGTAACTCAACTAATATTGATGATAATAGTTTTTTGTATTTACTGAGTCAATTTTTTAATTAGCCATAATTATTATTTTTAAAGTCTCTCATATACGACAAGAATAATGTGACCTA
This sequence comes from Thuja plicata, assembly GCA_018584345.1. NCBI lineage: Eukaryota > Viridiplantae > Streptophyta > Pinopsida > Cupressales > Cupressaceae > Thuja > Thuja plicata. The sequence continues at coordinate 978,750 of MU223083.1, forward strand.
AACATATGATTTTTAATTATTTTTTAAATGTGTAGAAATGTCTCTATACTTATGTCATATAACTATTTTTGCAAGAAACTTTCAAATTAAAAAGTTATTAAAATAAAAAATTATCCTAATCTGTAGAGGTTTGTATACCTATTTCAGTAGAAAATCGATAAAAAAAAAGTAATCAAATATATAAATAATTTACATATTTATAATCTACATAGTAAGATCGATAATGGGTTTTTTCGACAAAAAATTATGCATAAACCTCATTCAGATTCGTGTACAAAGTGTAAAAAATTTATGGAGATTCAAATGGCCTCCAACATTCATGTCAAACTAGTTCCAAAGCTCAAGGTTGGTTGATCAAGCCATTTCCAAAGCTAAACCTGAAGAAAATTGGGTGGGAAATTTCAAAATTTGGGGAACGTGGTTCCGCTTATAGAATGACTCCCCATTCCTAAAGTGTACGTTGTAGTATCAAATTTCTGAGAAATGACATCCCACAAAAAATGGGGTGACGTTTCAAAAATTAAACGTCATCCCGTTTATAAATAGGGTGACGTTTCAAAAATCAAATGTCACCCCATTTCTAAATGTGGTGATATTTCAAAAATAAAATGTCACTACATTTTAAAGCGGGGTCACATTTTAGTTTTGACCATTTTTTTTTTTTAAATTATTAAAACCAGTTTACTACATCAACAATGTACCCATAGTACGACTGAAAATGATAGATTCTACAAAGTTTTTTTAGTTTTTATCTTTTTGATACATTATTATATACACCATGACAATGATTCAATGTTTGGGAGTATCTTTGAGCATTTTTTGTTGAAGTTCACCATTGAAGGCATTATTTGATTGACTTGAATTATCAATAATAGGATCTAAAAAATGTTAAAAGAGGAAAGGAAGGAGGGATATGACCCATTAATAAATACATGAAGAGAGAGAGAGAGAGAGAGAGAGAGAGAGAGAGAGAGAGAGAGAGAGAGAGAGAGAGACGATGCACCAAATGAATATTGATGAAGCTTCAAGATCTACAAAAATTGAAGATCCAAACATTGCAGATACTGTGGGGGGTATGAGGGATGCACAAGATGAGGTCAAAGAGGTGAATCTGAAAGATCATACAATATAGACAACTATGAAATTATACATCTTTGAATGAACCTCTTAATGATGTAGAAAATGTGACAACAAACATGATTCTAGGTACATCTTCAAATCTACCCTTGAAGGATACTGGAAAAATAGTTATAGATAATACTCTTTATAGATATTTATTACTATCATATACTAGTGTTTAAATTTATTCAATTCCTAACATAGTCCTTGAAATAGTTCATGTAAATTAAAATACCCATAGTTTTATTGATTATGATGACCCTTTTGCTGATGCAAATGAAAATCCCCCTGAACATGTTGAAATTTAAAATCCTCTTGTTGTTAAAATTCAAAATCCTTTTGTTCTTCAAAATGAAAATCCTTTAAATGTTGTTGACAATGAAAATGAAATTCCTTTCCTAGATGAAAATGAAAATCTTTTCTAACAAGGTGCAACTAAGAATTCTAACCATGATGATACTGAAAAGTATTTTTTGAATATTGAAAGTAATATTTTGGATGGTCTTCCTAGTAAGCTATCTTGGAGGTAGATAAGCAAGTATGCTAATAGAATATACAAAGAATTATTTTATCAAAAAAATAGCATTTCAATGTCAACTTATGATGCAATTGATGAGAATGTCAAAAATGAGTAAGGTAATGAAGAAGTTAGGTATTTATGTGAAACAAAATAAAAAAGATGCATCAGTTAAACATGCTATATCTACTGTTTCTAGTGCCATTCAGTGTATGTAAAAAATGAGTTGATCTGAATATAGAAATTCAACACGACGAGCTATAAAAACTGCTATAGTCAATAAAAACACTTTGGATAAAAGAATGGTAAAAAATATTAGTGGAATTTTAAACATGCATCCTAAAATATTGGTAAGAGAAGCAAAGAGAAGATTAAGTTTTTAAAATGATCCAATCAACTGTTGTTGGAGTTTTACTGGTAGACTCCCATGATCTGACATGAAATTGAATCCTAAAATCAAATCTTTGGTTGAAAAATATTGGCATGATAATACAAGGGTATCATCTAATGTGAGAGATGTTTTGAAATTAAGAGTGGTTTGTAAAATTTGTGATCCTCATACAAAAAACCTACTAGACACAACCCAAATCAATAAGCAACAAATATTTTCTTGTTGTTAAACACATGTTCAATTTCATTATTACTATGATGTTTTTCGATATATATGATGACATGTAACTGATTGAATGTTTGAAGATATTAAGTTGATGATCATGCAAGGCATTAAATCAGTTAATGTATTGTATTTTCATTGATGTCAACTTGATATAATTTGTATGGTCATGGAAATACTGCTAAAGACTTCAAATAATCAATGAATCAAGGCTTTGCTATCAGTAATGCATAAAATTCAAGTATTCACTAAGTGACTGCATAGATCGAGGGAGTGCACACCGACGGTCAGAGTAAAAGATCAGATTCACATTGTTACCCGATGATCTAAATGCACAGCATTACCGATGAGCAAAGTTACAGTGTCTCCTGACAAAGAAGACAAGGACGAAAATCTCGATGACAACTGATATCACACTGACAGAACTGTCAGTTATCACCGATGACTAACTGAATTGTTGACCGACAGAATAGAGAGTTTAGAAAATGAAAAAATGCTTAGCTGTCAAGAAGCTAAAGATAGAATTAATGGATACTTATCATTGTTTTAATCATCGTGATAAACCCAGAGATAAGTAATTGATTTAAAGCTAATTTGTCCAGTTGGCAAGAAGATCACTTTGAGATAAATCAGGAGTTTTCTCTAAATCTATTGGTGAGAATTGTGGAACACGCCAAGAATAAAGAAAGCCAAGAAAAGGGGAAATCATGTCTATATAGAGACAAATCCAATTCATTATGAATGGGGTAATTAGGTGAGAAGAAAAAGAGAAGAGGAAAAGATGCTAAAGAAAATTTGAAGGAGAAGAAATTCTTCATTCAGTCCTGATCAACAAGCTAAGGAAAGAGCTAGATTTTGCAAACACCAACGAATAGTGAGACAAGCATCATAGAGCAGAACAGTGTAGAGCAAAGGTATACGTGATTATATAGATCTGATAGGTAATGGAATTACAATAGATATGAAAATATGCAATTGAGTTGTATGTATGAACATATCATTAGTGTTTCATTTTAACAATGGAAGCATAAAGCCTCTTAGCTGAGCAGGACTTAAAATTATTTTACAATTGAGATACATCCCAAAGAGTATCAAAAATTTTGATCAAAAAAGTAGCATTGGATATTCTCGATACCTATTGACGGGCCAAGAGAGTTTGATTAAGGATGGTAGCATTAGATGCCAGATAATAGTTGACAAACTATTTCTAAATCCTCTAACAAGGTCACACCTAACAGTGTGTTTGTAACCTTTAACAGGGTTGGCTCCTAACAGAGCTCACTTTAGAAGAGTGAAAATTTGGGGTACCGGTCCTAATGGTTTTTCCCTTAACAAGGTTTCCACATTAAAATCCTTGTGTTATGTGTTTATGGTTTATTACTTTACTATTTTACACTTCACATATGCATTTATGGATTGATCAGTATACTCTGCATATTTACTGTGTTTCAGTAAATAGTTAACTACTTATTGGTAATTATACAAAAGAGAGATTAACAAACAAATCCAACAAGTAGAAAATTTATTAAAGTATTTCAAGGCATACATCTTGTAGCACAGAAGATAACTTCAGACATAATCTATGGTTATAAGTTTTAAGGGTTGATTTAAGGATTAATTTTTGAGGACACTAATTCACCCCCCTCCCCACTCTCAGTTATTACTAACAATTGGTATTAGAGCTTGTGTACTTAGAAGCAAGGTTTCAAGACCTAAGCTAAAGATCAAAAGATGAACAGAAGAGATGTGCCCAAGTTGAACAAAGATAATTTTTCTTCATGGCAGAGAAAAATAAGACTCCACTTATCAGGTATTGGTAATGATGTTACTCAATACTTAGATGTTGAATCTGTGTTTCCCACAGGAGCACCAATAGTTGAACAATTGAGAGAGAAGCATGAGAACAATTGCATGATTATAGAGATTTCTTCCTCACTCTCCGATGCTGAATTTGACGATTTCAAAACATGCAAGACTGCAAAGTAGATATGGGACAAATTGATGCTTATATGCGGTGGTGACAAAAATGTTTTAAGAGCCAAGGCAGAAAGACTTATAGGAAAGTTTGATGATCTTAAAATGAAAGAAGGTGAAAACATCACTCAGTACAAAAAAAAAATCAAAGAGGTATTCAATGCTATCCGAGGAGTTGGAGGTGTACTAGAAGAAGATATAGTGGTAAATAAAATTCTAAGAACCTTACTGCGTACTTATGCTATTAGAGTATCTACCATTCAAGAAATGAGAGCAGTAGAAAATAGAAATGCTACTCTAGACAGTTTGATTGGAAGACTGATTTCATTTGAGATGAACAACTTTGATAATAGTGTCTTACCAAACATAAAGTCTGCATTCACAACTTCTATGAGAATAAGTAAATAAAGTCATAAAAACACTATGAGAAAAGATAGTGATAGTGAAAATGAAGAAGATGATCTTGATGAAATTGAAGCACTTATGTCTAGAAGAATGCAGAGAGGCAAAGGTAAATACAAAGGTAAATTACCACTTGTTTGTTTTAGTTGTAAAGTGATTGGACACTTTGCTGCAAGATGTACTAACAAAAGAAAAGATGACATAAGTAATGATAGATCATTTGAAAAGAAGTTTGACAGAGGTGATTATAGAAGCTATCGACAATGAGAAAGAAGAGATACCTGAGACGGCCAGTTACCTATAAAAATGAAAAGATGATAATACTGACACCGAATCTGATGTAGACATCAAGATGGTGTTTGTGGCAGTAAAGGATGATTCAGATGATGATGAAGAAAGGTATGTAGAAACTGCACTCATATCTAAAGTTAGTAAAAATGATGTTTGGATCATAGATAGTGGCTGCACTCACCATATGACCGGTGATAAGCAAAAGTTTGAGACTTTTGATTACTATAAAGGTGGTTGAGTAAGAATGGGTAATGACACACCTTGTCCAGTTGAAGGTAGAGGAACCATAATGTTGAATAAATAGATAAAATGTGAAAATGATTATTGGGTAAATGGATTGAATTATAATCTATTGAGTGTTTCTCAGTTGAATAATTCAAGTCACAGAGTAGAATTTGAAAATAAGAAGGTGAAGATCTTCAATAAATCAGGAAATCTGATTGGTACTGGTGAGCAGACAAAAGGTAACTTATTCTATCTCAATGATATTGACACCACTTGTTTGATTGCTACAAACGAAGACATATGGTTGTGGCACAAAATATTGTGTCATGTGAACTTTGACAACATGATAAAGATAAGAAAAAAGAGAAATTTCAAAGGCTTACCGACGATGACCAAGCCCAACAACATCATGTGAAAGAATTGCCAAAAAGGTAAGACGACAAAGTCTAGTTTGAAAAGAAAAATCCATACATCTGAAGCCATTCTAGAATTAATCCATACTGACTTATGTGGACCTATGAGGAAAAAGAGTTATTATGGAGATATATATTTTATTCTCTTTGTTGATAATTACTCTAGAATGATGACAATCATATTTCTAAAAGATAAATTTGAAGAATTTAAGATGTTTAAATGGTATAAGGTTATGGTTGAGAAAAAAATTGGTAAAGAATTAAAATGCTTAAGATCAGATAGAGGAGGGGAATTTATTTCAGATGAATTCACTAACTTTTGTAATGAGCATGGAATCAGAAGATGGGTCTCTGCACCGAGAACACCACAATAAAATGGAATTGCTGAAAGAAGGAATAGATCCATAGTTGATTGTGCAAGGAAACTGATGATAGAGTAAGGGATCACCCAAATATTTTGGAGGGAAGCTTTCAGTACTGCTATTTACACATTGAACATAGTACAATTGAAGAAAGACACCAAAAAGACAACTTATGAGCTTTGGTATGGATACACACCCAATGTAAGTTATTTTAAAATTTTTGGAAGTCAGTGTTATATCTTAAAAGATGATAGAAATGGAAAAATTGACTCCAAGAGTGATGAAAGAATCTTTCTAGGGTATTCTACCAAGAGAAAGGCTTATAAATGTCTAAACAAAGCCTCTAACAAAATTGTTAAAAGTACAAATGTAAAGATAGATGAATTTGCAGAGAAGAATGAAAAGGACAGAACTAAAGAACTAGAGGACTACAATAGGTTTTCTTACAATGAGGAACCTAACACTCTATCCAACCAATAATGTAGACCTCCCGAGCAACAGATCATTGCACTCGAGCATCAGGCTGCAAATACCAATGATCAGAATATTGCTCAAGATGATGCACAAAGTGATGGATAATAGAATGAAGAATAAAATGATGATCGAGCTGATAGACAAAGAGCTAAATCTATACTTGCAAGATATGTTAGAAGGAACTATCCACATAACTAGATCATAGGAGATAAAAAGGCTGGCATGAGAACTAGAAGTAAGTCTCTAAATACAAGATGTCTTATTTGTGATTATGAGCCCAAATCTATCAATGTTGCACTACATAATGATGAATGGATAAGTGCTATGAATGAAGAGATTGAGAAGATAGAGAAAAACAAGACATGGACACTTGTACCGAGACCAGATGAAAAGAATGTCATCGGTACAAAATTGATATTCAGGAATAAGCTGAGTGATAATGGAGAAGTCACCAGAAATAAAGCAAGAATAGTATGCAAGGGGTATGCACAAGAAGAAGGAATTGACTATGGAGAGACATTTGCACACGTTTCTTGGCTAGAAGGAGTGAGAATATTGCTTTCTTATGCTGCATGTAAAGGATTCAAGGTATATCAAATGGACGTCAAGTTTGCATTCCTAAATGGAATACTTGAAGAAGAGGTATACACTGAACAACCAAAAGGGTTTGTTGATCCAGACAAGAGGGACATAGTATGTAGACTTCACAAAGACCTATACGAATTGAAACAAGCACCCTGAGCCTAGTATGAAAGACTTCATTCCTATCTTATAAGTATTGGATTTGTAAGGACTAGTGAAAACAATAATCTTTATTTGAAGGAAGATATTGATGCTAAAATTTTGATTGCTGAGATATTTGTAGATGACATCATATTTGGAGACAATTATATGCTATGCAAATCATTTGAAAATGAAATCAGAAAAGAGTTTGAGATGTCTATGTTTGGAGAGATCAAGTTCTTTCTTGGTCTATAAATCATCCAACAAGATGAAGGTATTTTCATTACACAATCCAAGTACATCAAAGAAGTACTGAAAATATTCAAGATGGGAGAATCCAAACCAGTTGGAACACTGATGGTAGCTGGATGAAAACTGACAAAGGAGGACAAGTCATGAAAGGTAAATCAGACTTTGTATAGATCAATGATTGGAAAACTCATGTATGTTTTACATACTAGACTAGATATTGCACATATAGTAGGAATAGTTGCAAGATTTTCTGCTAATCCCAGGAAATCACATATGATTGCTATGAAAATAATCCTAAGATATCTAAAGAATACTGAGGAATATGGCTTATTGTACAAAAGAGAAGGAAAATTTGAACTTAAGGTTTTTACCGACACTGATTGGGATGGAATATTGATGACCGGAAGAGCACAACTAGAGGAAAATTCTTTGTGGGTGACATACTTGTCACATGGATCAGCAAGAAGCAAGGATGCATCTCTCAATCTACTGCAGAGGCAGAGTATGTTTTTTCTATTGTAACCTACTTAAATATTGCATTGATCAAACAGTTACTGGAAGCTATGCATATGAAAATTTTAGAACCAGCAATTATCTATTGTGATAATACAAGTGCAATAAAAAATTCTAAGAATCCATTCATTCAGGCTAAAACAAAGTATATTTCCATCAAGTATCATTATTTGAGAGAACAAGTTCAGGCAAAGGAGGTGATACTTGAGTATGTGCAATCAAAGGAACAATTGGCTGATATCTTCACCAAGCCACTGCCCAAGGATGCATTTGAATACTTGAGAAAGAGACTAGGGGTCAAACCCTTGTCTACTGGTCAGTAAGCCAACTAGAAGGCTGCATCAACCTACATATTATAAGAATATCATTCATGTCAATGCAAGCAGAGAGATGGAATTCAATGATACATAGATAATCCAAGCACCATGATTTTTACCGATGGATTGGGAAATTCAAGGAATATATTATGGATAGAAAGAATCCATTTGACATTGTTGTCAAATACTTGTTTTGCAAAATCTCTGTTTACAAAAATATTTGTTTGGCATTAATGTCAAAGGGAGAGAGTTTATCCATTATCATCTCAGGAAGAGATTATATCCATCAAAGTATCCAAAGGGAGAGAATGTAACTAGAAAGAGAGAGTACACACAAAGGAAGAGAATTACTGACAAAATACATCACAAGAAAGGAGAAAAGTCAAAGGGAGAGAGTTTGACATAGAAGGAGAACACATTACATTAGAGAAAGAAAAAATTCTACATCTATCAATTAAAGGGATTAAAGATAGAAAGAAAGCTGCAAGAATCAAATCAGAGCTATTTGAGCTTACCGAAAGCTAGACATTTGTAATAGTTACATTAGGAAAGATTGATAAAACTGTATATTTAATATTGTATTAGTAATAGTATAGTATGATAATGTAGTATGTTTCCATCAATGCCAAAGGGAGAGATTGATGACATGTAACTGATTGAATGTTTGAAGATGTTAAGTTGATGATCATGCAATGCATTAAATCTGTTAATGTATTGTATTGTCATTAATGTCAACTTGATATAATCTATATGGACATGGAAATACTTCTAAAGAATTCAAAGAACTGATGAATCAAGGTTATGCTATAAGTAATGCATACAAGTCAAGTATTCACTAAGTGACTGCATAAACTGATCAAGTGCACACCAACAGTCAGAGTAAAAGAGCAGAGTCACAGTGTTACCTGATGAGCTAAATGCACAACATTATCGATGAGCAAAGTTATATTGTTTCCCGACGGAGAAGACAAGGATGGAGATCCCGATGACAACTGATATCACACCGATGGAACTATCAGTTATCATTGATGACTAACTAAAGTGTTGACCGATAGAACAGAGAGTTTAGAAAATGACAAAATGCTTTGCTGTCAAGAAGCTAAAGATAGAATTAACAAATACTTATCATTGTTTTAATCATCGTGATAAAGCCAGAGATAAGTAATTGATTTAAAGATGATTTGTCTAGTTGGCAAGAAGATCTCTTTGAGATAAATCAAGAGTTTTCTTTAAATATATTGGTGAGAATTGCACAGAACACACCAAGAATCAAGAAAGCCAAGAAAATGGGAAATCATGACTATATAGAGACAAACCCAATTTATTATGAATGGGGGAATTAGGTGAGATGAAAAAGAGAAGAGGAAAAGATGCTAAAGAAAATCTGAAGGAGAAGAAATTATTCATTCAGTCGTGATCAACAAGATGAGGAAGGAGCTAGATTCTGCTAACCCCGACGAAGAGTGAGACAACTGTAACAGAGGAAAATGGTGTGGAGCAAAGGTATAAGTAATTATATTGATCAAAGAGGTAATGGAATTACAATAGATCTGAAAATTTTCAATTGAGTTGTATGTATGAATAGATCATTAGTGTTTCAATTTAACTAGTGAAGCATAAAGCCTCTTAAACAAGTAGGACTTAAAAGTCTTTTACAATTGAGAACATCCCAAGGAGTATCAAAAGGTTTGATCATAAAAGTAGCATTGGATATGCTTGATACCTATTGATAGGCTAAGAGAGTTTGCTAAAGGATGGTAGCATTAGATGTCAGATACTAGTTGAAAAACTATTTCTAAATCCTCTAACAAGGTCACACCTAACATTGTGTTTGTAACCTTTAACATGGTTGGCTCCTAACAGAGCTCACTTTAGAAGAGTGAAAATTTGGGGTACCCGTCCCAGTGGTTTTTCTCTTAACAGGGTTTCCATGTTAAAATCCTTGTGTTATTTATTTATGGTTTATTACTTTATTGTTTTACACTTCAGATATGCATTTCTGGATTGATCGGTAAGTGGAGAAAGACAAGGATAAGACAAGTCGATAATGCACACCAAGCTAGTTGGTAAAGCCCAAAGTTGACAAAGTACCAAACACTTAGAGTTACCGAGTGATACACTGCACCGAGCGCATGTAGTACACCAAGTTGATATTACACCGAGTGATGAAGAACACTTAATTGAGTATTATGGATTTATTTAACTGAGTTAGATAGTTAATCAAAAATGTGATCAAATCATATTTAATGATTGTTAGAGCATTAATTATGCGTATAAAAGTATTTATAACAATTTTTTACATGATCAGCAATTTAAATAAATCAGAGTGAAGAGCTAAGGCAGAGATCAAATGACAAAATGAAATTTTTTCATTTCCAAGAAAAACAAGTACCGAGGTAAAAGTGACATGGTCACCGAGCTAGAAAGAAGATCTGATGGTCAAGAGAAATTCACAGTGCACCTAACACATAAGATTAAGGGGCATAAATCATCTATATCTTGGATGAATTTTTTATGTGTAAGAGGACGCAAGAGGATATACTGAGAAGAAGGATAGAGGGTTTTTATTTTTATTGTTGTTAAAGGAGTTATTGAAGAACAAAGAGAAGAACAGAGAGCACCGAGCATAAATTCATCTACAATAGAGAAGAGAAGAAAAGTCTTAAAATATTGGGAATTGAGGTAACACTTATCAGAGCACATAGAGTTTGAGCAAAATTTACATTTGATGCATTTTAAGTTATTGATATTGTTGTATTGAGAGCTTTAAATCCCAATATTGGATAGATCTTAACTGATCTTATATTTGTAAATCCTTTAATGGTGTACATCTCAAAGTGTAGAGTTTGTAAAAATACTTTAACCTTTAACATGGTACATCTCAAAGTGTAGATTTTGTAAAAATCCTTTAACCAAGTAGACCTAACAAGTCTTAGATATACTCTTAACTAGGTAAGATATTATAAATAGCTAAACTTTGTAGCTCTAACCAAGCACCCTTTATATTGTAGTTAGTAAAGGTTGTGGGTGTCATCCCCACCACAATTTGTATTCTCTAACAAAGGATTTATGCATTACCAAAATCATGGTCTTATGAGTTAAATTGTTTAATTTTTTGATGTTATAGTTTTATAAGTATTACATTTCTTCTATTTCAAAGTTATGAACACGCTAATCAATGAGCAGCAATAAATGGTTTAATCAGTAATTATGTTTAAATGTTTTAGTGGTACTGATTCGCACCCCTTCCCTCTCAGTCCCAACTTTCCATTAGTTATTCCAACAATTGGTATCAGAGCTTGTACTCTAGAGTTGAAGGATTGACCATTTGAGAGCTAAAGATCTTAGTCATGGAAGGTTAGTGAAATTTTAAGAGAATTGATGGTATTCAATCTGAGTTGGAGAGTGCACGAGAGTTAATCATGGATATGAGAAAGAAAATTGAGAAATATATGAGGATAAGAAGAAAATTATATGTTGAACTAAAGGTTACACAAGAAAAATTTGATACACTTGAGACTACATCTAAAGGAAGTGTGATTGATCAGTCTCAGACTTCCATAAGAGAACTAATTGAAAATAATGATTCACTTATCGAGCTGCTGGATTTGTTGAAGAAAGATCTTGATGCTAATATATTAAGAATGACATAATTGATTCAAGGTAAAAGAATAGCTGAGGATGAAAAGACAATTGTAGAAGATGACAAGAGATAAGTTGAAATCGGGTTAACTAAGAAAGATAATGAAATCTGAAGGATGACCCAAGTTCACAATAATATGACCGACCAACTTCTAAATGCAAATCATGATTGAACCCAAAAGGAATTTGAGAATCAAACACTAAGAGCTGAAATTGAAAGAATGGACAAAAGATTGAAAGTTGAGAGAGATGCAAATGAAATAATGAGAAGAAATGAAGGTGTACTAAAATCACTTGAAAAATAGGTTAAGAATCAAAAGAAACCAAATGAAAAATAAGGAATTGGATTCAATCAAAACAACACTACCAAGAAAGGAGAATCATCTAATGCATGAAAAGATCAAGTTACTGCAGCTCTACCGAAAAAAAAAAAAGCCAAGATGTACTTATTGTGGGAAGCCTGGACACACTGATAATGTCTACAGAAGCAAGAAAGGTGAAGTACCGAGAACACCTAAATTTTATGTTTATTACTTTAGATTTAATAAGTATGGACATCTAGCATTTCAGAGTAGAACCAACTTTGCTAACAACATAAGGAAACCTAAGTTTTATGGATACTACAAGAATTGCAACAAGTATGGTCACAAGACTGAAGAATGCAGACTAAAGAAAAGAAATGACAAATGGATGGCTAACCAAGATAATGCAAACACTAACTAAACAAACACATCTATATCATGGGATTATAATACAAGGATTTCATGCTTATCTTGTAGAAGATATGGACACATTGTTGCAACCTATATATTGATGCACTAAAGGTTTAACAAAAGGTCATGGAGGAACCCTAGTATGGAATGTTTCCATTTTACTAGCGTAGAACACCTTGAGAGAAATTGTAGATACCGAGGAGATGCACTGACTGAGGATGAATCTACAAAGACTGCACCATCTACTATTGAATAAATAAGAGAATAGATGAACAAAACATGGAGGACAAAGACTCAGAAAGATGGAACTTCACTTAGCACTATAGACGACACCACCTCTATCAATTCTGGTGCATCAAGCTCCACCTAATCGGTGAGAGGTATGTAGGAACTACATGCTTACTATAAATCTTACTTCATTTCATAAGAAATAGAGTTAAGATCCATATCAACATATTAAGATGTATTTGGATAAGTTGTGGAAATTTTGATTAAAATTTGTAATGTATGGTTATTTTTTTAGTTGGTTAAAGAAAGTGACTATGTTACCATTTTAAAGGTAAAAGGGACTAAACAAGTGCATTTAATGCAAATAATTAGAGTCATTGGAAACCCTAATCAAGGAAAATATTTAAATAGGTCAATATGTTATTCATTTTGAACCTAACATTTTGAAGTTAATTTGAGCACATTGCAGAGTGATCACTCATCGAGCATTCAAAATGATTACGAGGTATTTTTGAATCTTTACAAGAGCATTGAGTGATATTTCTGAGATATCTAGTTTACTGAGTTGTGTTTTCAAAGTCTTATTTTACCGAGGGTGCCCTAGTTTGTTATTTTAACACATTTGGAGATTATCATGGCATTGAGGATGCAAAGACTAGTATTAGCGAAGAATGTTGAACCTGTAAACCCTAAATACAAGTTTCCCCTAGCTGTAGCCATATAAATTAATATGAGAGGAGCATTATCTTCAATATTGTCATGATTTATGTTGATTTAAGACATTGGCACATTTATTCACTACAAAACTGAAGATTTGTGTGAAGCTGAGATTGATGCTTCATTCAATAAGTTGTGTGTGAATGAGAAATTAAAAGTTGAGCACACACATCTTGAAATGAAAGGATTGACACATGAAATTCATCTACTAAGGGAATTAAAGCCCGAATGGGCAAGGATGGTACTCAACCAAGTACATGACCAGTTGTTGTGTTTGTATGAACTGATCAAGATAACTAAGAATTTTTTGCACATTATAAATGGATTTCCTATTGGAGACCAACCCAAGGAAATCAAGAAAATTGACAAGGGTAAGCTCACCAGGCTAACCAAGGAACAATAGGATATTGGCAAAGGAATGAGAATATCTACAATTATCGATCCCAAGTTAAGGTATGCATGCAACATCATATCTTACCAGGTGTTTCAATCATCCCGAGTGGATAGTGTATGGTGTGGAGAAGTAGACCTAGCATATAAGATAGTAAAGAAAGGAATTTAGATAGATATTTATGAATTTTTACTGAAGCAGATAAATGATAATATGAACACAATCAAGAAGGTGAAGACCAACACTGAAATTTGATTCACTGTATGTATGTATTTTCTTTTACTACCATAATTCATTTCCCTTCATTCGAGATGTAGTATGGAAAACTGATAGGCTAGTTATTTATCAAATAGATGAGTATATACAGAGTCTAGGAGACAACTTTGATGAAATCATGCTTGATTACATTTTGAAATTCAAAGCTAGAATGCATAAGAGATACAGAGTTCCACCTCAACTAATTGCTAAGCATGAGGATAACATTTGTTTTGAGTTTGATAATGATGTTTGTATAATTAAGGTTGTAGAACCAAGTTTTGAATGGATTCAACTGATGGGATATTATATGGACACACACACACACACACACACACACACACACACACACACACACACACACACACACACACACACACACACACACACACACACACATATATATATATATATATATATATATATAGAGAGAGAGAGAGAGAAGATTTATTAGCTAAAACAAAAGATCCTAATGAGAAAAGGTATGACACATATGAGGAATTCCAAGATAAAATCAAGGAAGGTATTTTTGTACCTAGGTCAATCAAGAAAGCAAGTAAAATGATTAATTCTTTATCAAAGACTCTTGGAGTTGATGACACACTGGATGAGAACATTATGAATGAGAAAGAAATTGTAGTAGTTGATAAGAAAAATCTACAATTGGAATCACAGAGTAAGAGAGAAACCAGAATGACCAATATATCTTTGTTACAATCAAAATAAAATAAATTTGTAGAGGTAGTACAACTAAAAGGAATAACTTATGAGAGAACTAGAGGAATGACACAACCTGCTAGAACATGGAGAAGATTACTACTTAGTAATGAGAGTGAAACATAGTCTGATGATCCTAATAAATATATGTTAGTTGTAGAGATTTCTCTACTTCCACAAAGTCTTAATGATTATCTAGAAATTTTAAATAAAATAGGAAGATTGGGATCCTTTAGGCAAGAAAAATATGATAAAAGGAATGAAGAAGATAAGTGATGTAACACAAAGCTTTTCTTTACCCTATACTCCACTAGGGTCTACAATAGGCCTCTTCTCTAGCCTAGTAGGGTTCTTCACTAACCCTAACTTCTAAGGTCCCTCTTCTCAAGAACCTTCTCTGATTTAGTTTGTCTACACCAATCAATAAAACAAACTACACATCTCCTAGCTATAGTGTTCTTCTTGCACCATCGTAACTATTTGACCCATAAGGTTCAAGATCATTTCAGTCTCAAGAGATAGGCTTAAAAATAGGGAAATTGAATCCAATCCAATGCTTACCCACACTTTTTGCAATGAGACTCTAATCTAGTTCCAATTCATACTCCAAACACACTCAAAATAGGGCTACAAGGATTAGGCCTAATTAGGCACTTTTATGCATATAACTTCAAACAATCCTTAACAAATACCAAAAAAAATCTACTTCTAGAAACCCTTTATGGACCCCTACAATATTTTATTGGTTTCCACTCCCCAAACTGTCCGTACACCAGAGAGATATAATCATGCCTCAAAATTAGGGTTTCAAAGCAATAGGACTGTCTGCGCAAAGATTTGGTTTCTTGGAACTTAGAACACTTCACCTAAAATTATACTTAAATTTGGGGCTCCTTCACACACTAATCTACCTCTCCACAATCTTAAGTTGAAGCATTCAATGCATTCAACCCACTGTAACACACTTTCAATGCTCTGTAGACCCTAGTCATACATCACAAGCTCACCTAGGGAATTATTGAAAAAATAGAAGACCAACTTCCCAGGGCCCCTCCTTCTATACACACATAGTACATGAAGTCACCTCACCCATTCCAAGAGCCCCTACAAATTATACATTGGAATGTTGAGCTATGACCCCATTTGCATAGCCTGCCTGGTTCAAACCAGCGACAGGGCTTAAAACAAAATAATTTTACAAAATAACATAAAACTATACAAAATGCTAATCTACCACCACATAGAATTAGAAAATGAACTACTCAAAATTATTCAATCATTACAAAAATCAATCTAAACTATTAAAGTACTAAAACCAAAGAAAATCTTCAAAATACACAAAAAACTTGTCACTCTTCAATTAATCTATTTTCAAAATGTCATCCAACCTTGTTCACAGGTCGCAGGAGGCCTCATATAGTTGAACAAATCCCTATATTGATGGTTTTAGGAAGTTAAGGAACCACTTTTCTGGATAATGCATTCTTGCAACAAATGTTCTCAATGTTGTCAATGGCAACATTGACAAATTTTACAACTTTTGGAATTTTGGCATAAAACATGGTCAACAAACTCAATAACTTAAAAAATAGCATATCTAAGCTAATTCAACCTCAAACAGGTCTCATAAACACTTTCTTTCCTAATTTGACCACTAAATACATAATTTCCACTTTTGCCACTACATAGGCAATATGGGTGCAAATAACAACTTTGGACATTGCTTGCAAGGAAAACACTAAAGACCTATTAAGACCTCCACATAAACCTTCACACATCCTAGGACCCACCTAGTCCTATTATTCCACTAGTGGTTTGTCTAGAACCACTACAAGCCAAAAAGAACCTAGAAGCCCTAGATTACATTTTAGCCTTACCTACGTGCTCCTGCACCAACAAGAAAAAGATTGAAGAAGATTTTGTTGTAACTCTATTGAGATACAGATTGACACCTATTGAGCTTGGAGAAAAGATACTAGAGTAACTATATAATAAATTAGATGCAAGATGGAATTATGTACTAAATGTAGAGAAGGAAATGAGAGAGTGATCTCCTGTACACACTATTCCCGACCTTGTACCATCTGAGATTCTTGAAGCATTAAAAAAACATTCAAACAAAATTGTTCCCAAGGGGAGAGCCCTACAAATAATGAATGGAGATATAAAATAAGGGGAGAAGGGTAGATTTAAAAAATGGAAGGATATATTTCATATAAATGATACCGAGTATCATGAAGTAGAGAAGGAACAATAAGAAGACATTGTTGATCAAATAAAGGAAGCACAAAGAAAATAGATCCTATTGATCTAAATACTAAAAATGCAAAGGTTATGATTGAATATATACTTGAGGAAGAAGACCGTACAAAAGAGTTATCAAAAGATGAAGATGTCATGGATACACAAATGAAATATATCAACTATATGGATATTGATAATGTACCTTTGATGAGAAAAGATCTGATCATGACACAACTACAAAGCTACCCAATTGATGATATTGTTAATACTGAGTTTGTACTAGATACACTAGACATGGCAACTGAGATACCAGTTGATACAGATAAGGATAATGATGGATAAATTAAGGCCACCAAGATAGAAAAAGGAAATAACACTGAGTTGGAACCCCTAACCGACATCGATGGTCAGAATCAAGATACTAACACAAAAATGTATCAGGATGTATAAAAGACAACAAATACTAAAAGTTAAATGTAGCAGGAATCATATCTTAAGGAAAATAATGAGGAGAAACAAAAATTTTAACAAAAATAAGAAGTAAAATAAGAAGAAACCATAGTCAGTACCCATACCGAGTCACCTGATGCAACAAAGGCATCATGTTCTGAATGCTCTACTAGAGATAGAATATTGATTGAGAGGAAGTTGAGAGAAAAGAAGAAGCAAATCATTGATTTGAGAAAGTCAATCATAATAACAAAGGAGACCATAATATGATGAAGCCTAAAGAATTATCTATATATGTTTATATTATAGCTCAAAAGGATAAACATGGGAAGTTAATTGCAAAGAATAAAATGGTAAATATACTTGAGCATGTTAAGGACATATTCCAGGACATTGTTCCTGAAGAAACTATTAATGAATATAAACCCCTACTAGACCAATTTGGTGATTTAGCCCAAAAAATCAAAGAACCAAACATGGATTTGACAGCGTATATGTTGAAGATTCATAAGAAAAGAATGGAGAAGAAATTGATGGAAGATTTACTGAAAGACATTGACATAGAGAAGGTAACTCTTTCCAAGTTATGTTCTAAAGTTGAAACAAAATTGACATCCATCATTTCATTAATTCAAAAGTTTTGAATTCTTTCAAATTTTATCGTTAAAATGAAGAAGAAAGAAACTATTGAGAAAGAGTTGAATGAGAAGCTTAAGAAACTATCTACCAAGCCTGGAGCATTCCAAAATTACTACTCAAAGATACAAGAGGTCATGGGAGTTCAACTTTCATTGAGACAAGAGGAGGTCAAACAGATATTGGAACTGCTTGAATTGCAAGAAGTGTTGATTCCCCATATCCAATCAATGTAGATACACTTGAAAAAATCAAAAGAACTAACAAGTTTTCTAGATATCAGTTCAATGGACACCATAGTTGACTTATCTGCAGATATTATAGAATACATTATTATACTATAGAATCTCTGAGATACATGGGAGACTGTACTTTCAAGCATATAATAGAGGTATAAACATCTTTTTGGTTAATAATTTTTACTTTTTGGCACTTTTGTCAGAAAAGGGGGATAGATATCTTAGTCAGATAAAGGGACATAATGGAGGACAAATATATTACTTATTTAGAAAATAAAAATAGGGAGATAGATATACATGAAAAACACACCAAAAAAGCTATATATGTGGAAAATGAAAAAAAGATATGTATAGAAAGTAACATCCGAGGGGGAGTTACTTATTTTGATGACTTTGAAGTTTTTGTCAAAAATGCCCAACTAATTCCAAAGGGGGAGATTTTTATCTCTACACGATATTTTGTTGTTATTAGTTTAGACAAATTCATAGAGTCAAGGAGAATCAATCGGTAAATGGAGAAAGACAAGGATAAGACAAGTCAGTAATGCACACCGAGCTAGTCAGTAAAGCACAAAGTTGACAGAGTACCAAACACTTATAGTTACTGTGTGTAAGAAAATACACCTTCATGAAATTAAGATTGAGAACAACAATTCTATGGAAAGATAAAACAAGTTAATCTAAGAATTGAATCTAAACAATCTATATCATCTCATGGTTCTCTATCCAAGCTTTGTTAAGAGAGCTCTCAAGCTTAATCTCTCTCAAGGACAATCCTAGAACAAGATATGTATGAAAAATGAATGCTCAAATCTAGCTAGAATGCTCAAAATGCTCAAAAATGCTCCAAGATTATGTTAGAAAACAACAAATGCTCCTAAACATGATATGCTAAAATGCTATGCAAATGC